>JAUPFT010000021.1:45551041-46151041 GCA_036936625.1 Parnassius smintheus behrii
AAATGCCGATCGTACAAAGTAAAGGTTAATAAAATAATAGGAGTAACTTAATCAATGCAATTTATTTATTACTTAAGACCATTTCATAACATACAAACGCACCATATACTTAGCATAACAATCAAGTTAATTATGAGCAATATAGCTCCTTAATTAAAGGTAAAAAGAAATGCGTCTTAAGCAAATATTCAAAGTATTAATAATCTAGCAAGAAATTCAGAAATTCACACATTAAAAAGTCAAATTGTTTTCTTAATAAGCATGTGCATAAGGACAATATAGTTATTATAAACGAGCGTGATACATTTTACTTTAACAATCTCTATTGAATTAACAAATCTAGCATTAGCTACTTTAAATTGAAATAAACTTTCATTTTATAAATTTAACAACTTAAATTTCTCTATGCAACATTAAAAATTATTGACGTTAAAAAATTTATAAATTATAATAACGATGAACGATGCATTCAAAAAAACACTGAAGTTGGCGGTCAGTAAGAATTCAACCGACAAAAATGCCAGTCTCGCAAAATGTCATACTAAACTAAAGCTACGCCCTCTACATGACTACTAATTTATGCTAATCAAGTTTATTTACCTATTATTTACGTTCAACAACATTTTCATAATATTGATTAAGTATCACCTAAAATGAGACTGTATGAGACACTTTTGGGTAGCGAAGGCAGTGTTAAGTGAATAAACGAATTTTACTTTGACGAAGCCTAATGTGTCGGGTGAATAGATTTTGATTAGTTTAAAGCGCTTGCCTCTTTTCTTATTTACTATTTTACTTACAATTTATTTTATTATAGATATAACTAATAAAAATGATTTTGTTTTGAGAGACAAATACTCAAACGATACTCAATTTTAAAACGCCGTAAGTCTTGTGCTGTCTATCATGTTAAGTCAAAGTGACAGTGACATCACGAGACTTAACGTCATCAAATTAAGAATCGTTTGAATTTTCGGCCATAAGTCTTATACCATAATTGGTTTTTAAGTTATGATTTTCTTTTTCAGTTTCTATTTGTCTCCTGAACTAACCAACGGGTATATAGTTTTGGCGGCAAAATGGGGAGTCTCAACATCGTGGTCACAATTCTGCTCCATTATAATTATTCAATCTAACGCCTATTTTAAACGTTAATTTTTAAATTTTAATCCTGAATGCGTCATAAATCTTGTTTAGCTTACAACTAAATGGACAGGACAGCAATTAATTACAAGATGTAACTTATCCTATCAGAATAAAAACGTTAATTTTTATTCTACTTTTACTCTCGCGTCTTAAAATTAGCTTACCTTTAATGGACAGAATTGCGTGTAGCGTGTTTTTTTTATAGCGTGCTGCGTGTTACTGGGCTGATATAATTTGCGATAAGTGCTGCAATGTTATATTGCTAATATAAGAATAAGATTTCAGTGCGTTTATTATACAATCTTATTAATGAATATTAAAATATTTGTCGCGGAATAGATTGTTAAATATGGGTAATATGATTGACTAGAGAGCAAACAATAATACTTTCATTCATGGTGATAGCTAATGGCGGTTTTTTTTTTGCGAGCGTGTAAGGATAAAATGTAGATAGAGTCTAAGGTTGCCATTAAAAGGTTGGGTTATAAGTTAAAGATTTATTTTCTAAGATTAGGTTGTACGAGCTAGAAGATTAGCAGTTAGGATCTAAATAGAAACTACAGTGGGACGTGAGAATAAGGGTTTCAAGAATTATTTATACAGTTTTCTAGAAGTCACTACTTGAAATCAAATTGCCACAAGAATTGTCTAGAAATATTTCCATTTCCTAACCTAATCTAGCCGAAAAGCTGACGAATTAAATTACGTAAAAGCAATGCTTTTGTAGACTTTTGTTTGTATTATTAGAGCGGTTCTCTTGATAATTGTATTTTACAATAGTTTTGGCACAGAGAGTAGGAAAAGATATTATTTTTTTATGACTAAGAGTGCATATTTTAAAGCCTAAATCACAGAACGGAAGGAGCGGTGCAGGTGTAGTGATGCAAAAATATAGTTTTCAATTGAATTTACAATAAATACAATGATCGCGTAAAAAACTATTTTTGGTTATGGTTTATTAGCTGTGACACTACTATTTATATTGCCTTAAATAGCTTTTCAATTACCTCTAACATCTAAACTCCGTCTACACGTATATTGACATAGTTTATTAGCGAAAATGATTGATCGGCACTTTCACAATTACCATTATTTCGATATAAAATACCTTAAATGCTTATCCAATAAATCAAAGCTGATTAAAAACTTACAAAATTTTTGAAAATGTCTCTTTCCAACCTCACAAAATTTGTAGCGTATTTTTTCTCCTTGAATAAAAAAAAATATTAATATTAAATATAAATCCAAATAAACAACGAAACGATAATATAGTTCATAAAATAAAAATAAAAAACCAAAAGTTTTAATACAACCATTTTAATAAAAATCAAAAATATAATAATAACAAATTGATTTTGCACAAATTAAATACCTAATCTACCCATCACCAAAGAAAAAAATATGATGAAGCATGCAATTATATATTACAAAAATCGTTTAAAATATAACATTTAATATTGAAATTATAATACTAAAGGCAAAACCGCATAAAATATTTAAAATAAAGGTATTGCACATTGTTAAAATTTAAGTACAGAAATGGACGTTCGAAAAAGATTAGAGATCGAATAATATAATTACATATTAACGTTAAATCTTAAATTTCATTATTGTATTATTATCGATATATTACCTATGGCACTAAAATAAAACTAAAAAAAAATTAATGAAGGTACATACAATTTCAAATTAATAATACTACCTATCGTATTTATAATCAACAATGGAATGTTTCAAAATTTTAAAAGATTTATTACTTAAAAATCAAAAGTAAGTACTTGTCCGCAAGCCAATTGTATGTTTCATAAAAATTGCATTATCTAATATACCTTTTACTGTTATTATACTCTTTCTATGTTAACTACTAAAATCGACCAATTTTGCTCCGTTACTTCATAATAAATCCGTGAAAATACCGTAAAATACTTAGTTGCTTATAAATTGTGAAACAACAACAATTAATCTTTTATAATTTCACAGTTTTAATACTTATTATCATGGTCTAGTAACGAGACTCGTATAATATAAATATAAAATGACCGCATGTGCTTAATGGGCCTTGAAGAATAAGTAGGTCACATGTGAAATGTATTTTTGTTTTGTCAACGAAATATCCAATTTACAGTATACTGGCTAGAAAGCCTAGTAGTCATTGTATACGATAAAAAAACTAAACAAAGTCCAAAAGTACAAAGCCCGTAAAACATATAAACACAAACTAATAAGAGTACTAACGTACACATAAAAGTGCACACAGACTTTATATGGATTGTAATTTATTTAATTAAATCGATTTAATTAATTAAAGCTGCAATTTTTATGACCTATGAATACTAAATTATATCTTAAATCTTATGAATGTCAAACATTAAAACAGTGCAACATTGGTCGATATATACAGTAGCATTGCGGCGAACTAACATTTTCTACTGCTTGTAAACGCAATTTTGGAATCTAATGCTGAGCTAGAATCTAATTAAATACACCAATAGTTTAGAAACACCAAGATTAATATTCATATTTGTAATTTATTGTATAAAAACAACACCTTTATTGATGCTTCTAAACCTATTAGTGCGCGCCGCAAGAAGGCAACATTGAAGAAATCTGTCAAAATTACATAAAACATTTATGAAATTAGGAAATTATTCATAGCATTTTTAAACTAATTATATGCATTGTTGACAGATTTCACAAGTCGCCTTCGTATTTGTAGACATTTTCAGCAATTAGAACTAGAGTATGGTATAGATCAGTATCGTTGTTGATACTCGTGATGCCATCTATTGAAGTCAATGTGGAATACAACTAGCGAACCGTTTTCAAGTCCCGCCAGTAGGAATCTGAAAAATATAATTTTTATAAGTATTGCTTTTACTTTTAAATTGCTTGGTTAGTTAACACAACTTATTGTTTATATGAATGGAATACTACGCGTAATTTTAATGAAATCGTGAAGAATTTAATGGTAATCGGGACGACTTATATTATATTACGGCGATATATTCATTGCCAAGTTGATAGAAGAATAATGATGGTGAATGTGTAAAATGGTAGCGGGGCGAAGTTTAGGGTAGCGGTATGATGTGCCGTGAAGCGGGGGCGATATGTGGTATAGTATTGGGTACGGGGCTGGGTATAATATAGAATGAGCGAGGTGTAGTTAAATAAGTGGGCGAGGTGTAGTGTAACGAAAGGCAAACTGTAGTGTAGTGAGAGCCAAGGTGCAGTTTAGCAAAGGAGAGGTGTAGTGAAACGAGAGTAAGAAGTAGTATAGCGGAGGCGAGTTGTTATGAAACGAAAGGCGAGGTGTAGTGTGACGGGGCGAGGTGTGGTGAAGCGTGCAAGGTATAGGGTAGCGAGAAGTGAGGTGTAGTGTAGCAGGGGCGGTGCGGTATAACACGGCGGGGTGTAGTGTATCAGGTAAGGTGTGGTGTAGTACAGTGTAGTGTAGTATAGTGTAGCAGAGGAGGTGTGCTGTAACAAGACGAAGTGTAGTGTAGCGGGAGTGAGGCTATCAGTATGGGCTATGTATCAGTGCGCGTACTTCTGGTCGTGCCAGAGTTCGGACTTTGGTCCGTCCACCGGTCATGCGAGAGCGCGAGGCTTATGACGGGCACGTCTGCGGGCGGGAAGGCGTCGTGTGATGTGTAGTGTAGCGAGTCGGGGTGTAGTGTAGTGTAGCGTGGCGAGGTGTAGTGTAGCGGGGGCGGGGCTAAGTGTATCAGTGCACGTACTTCTGGTCGTGCGAGAGCGCGAGGCTTGTGACGGGCGCGCCGGCGGGCGGGAAAGCGTAGAGTGGCGCCAGCGTGAAGGCGCGCCACACCTCCACCACGCCCGCGTCGCCGCCACATACCAGGTACTCGCCGCAGCGCGACAGCACCAGGCACTGTGCACACACGCGATACAGGTCGTTACAGAAACGGATCACCACATTTGAAACATGTGAAACATGAAACACATCTAACACATTTATATTAATGTTACAGCCTCAAAGTCCACTGCTGAACATAGACCTCCCTATAGATTGGTAAATTAAAAAAGTGACTTTCAATAAGTATTTTTATAATCTACATTGAATAAAAAAGTTTCTATTTCTATTTCTATTTCTATTTCTATTGCCTCGTAGTTGACGCGTTTGGCAGGTGAGTGGACAACCGCAGTGTTTTTTAAATTTGTTATCAGGAACACACTGCTGCCCATGTCCTGGTCTACTGTTCAACATGGGCCTCTTCAAATGTGGGGCTTTGCCTTAATCATCGCGCTTGCCACTTCAAAGGTGAATTTACAATGGAAGTAGCAAACGACACGCACTTTTAACACAGCTTTCCGTCGCTGATTTAAGTCCTGAAGTTTACCACAATCGTATAGCGATTCTGATAAATACTACCTATATTTATGTATAATACTACTATTTTTATGTTGTACCATTAAACGCGTCGTTCTGTCTCAAAAGACTGCCATAACGCATGATCTTTGTGTATTCGTGTGTTGTTGCGGATATATATATATATATATATATTCATAAACATACTTTAGGAACTTTTATGAAGAGGACCGTTTCGTTTTTTTTTTCTATAATAGGGTGACAGCAACAAACGGCAATTGAACTAACTATAGTCATAGTGGAGAATCATCAAGTCACAGTATTGGTGTTGCTGGATTTCAGCAATGCCTTCAATACTGTTGATCATGATATCCTGTTAGGGATTCTGCGTTTTCTTAACATATCTCCAACTGCAATTTCCTGGTTTCATAGTTATTTGCACGGGCGCCGGCAACGTATTCGTGTCCAAGATAGACTTTCTTCGTGGCTTGATACCGTAGCTGGCGTTCCACAAGGTGGTGTCTTATCTCCTCTTTTATTCGCAATCTTTATTAATACGATTACATCCCAAATATCTTCTCTCTACCACTTGTATTTAGATGACCTTCAAATGTATTTACAAACAACCATCGAAGATCTTGCCAAAGCTGTTGAATGTATCAACAAGGATCTGGCTTTTATTCTCGACTGGACACGATCTTATGGGTTGACGGTTAACCCTTCAAAATCGCAAGCTATAATTATTGGGAGTTCAAGAACTATTTCCAAAATTAAAAAATGTCAAATTCAACCCGTTGTATTTAATGGTATTCTTATTCCATATAATGAAGTAGTTAAAAATTTAGGTATCTTTTTGGATTCCAGTCTGTCTTGGACACCCCAAATTAATGCAGTGAGCCGAAAAATGTTTGCGGCTTATGCTTCACTCCGAAGGCTTAACTACTTTTTACCCATTTCCACCAAAATTACGCTTGCACAATCTTTGCTACTCCCTATCCTCGACTATGCTGACATTTGTTACCTTGATATCACCGAGGAGCAACTTAATAAACTTGAGCGACTCCAAAATCTCTGTATACGGTTCATATTTGGGCTTCGTAAATATGACCATGTCTCTGAATACCGCACTAAACTCAAGTGGCTCCCAATCCGTCTTCGTCGGAATACTCATATACTTTCTGCGCTCTACTGCGTCTTATTTAATGTATCAAGTCCTCCCTATCTGAAAGAACGTTTTAAATTTCTTAGCTCTTGTCACGACTTTTCCTTACGGTCCAAAGAAAACCTTTCGCTCCAATGTCCTATACACTCCTCGAAATTTTATGATAAATCTTTTGCTGTTCTTGGAGTAAGACTCTGGAACTCCTTACCCCAGTCCATTAAAAGTGCTCAATCTTTAAATGTGTTCAAGAAACAAATTAAGGAACACTATTTGTCTCTTTAACTCCTCTCTCTTTCTCCTCTTAGTTATGGTCACTAATATACCTTAAGTATGTTGTCATTATATAGTATATAAGTTATATTTTTTTTTGTCTAATTTAGTGCACCCTACCCATTATTCTTATTTTTATTTTTATTAATTTCCTCTTCTGGGTTGTCTGGAAGAGATTGCTATGTAGCAATAAGACCGCCTTTTGTTTATCCCTCATTATTTTTTCATTATTTATTAATGTTTTGTTGGTGTACAATAAAGAGTATTGTATTGTATTGTATTGTATAGTATATAAAAAAAACAAGAGGAAGTAGCAAAATACAAAACTTGTACCAGAACCACTGTCGTTGTCACTGGAAAAAAATGGGTATTTTGATTACTTTCGCGTAATTGGCTATTAAAAAATAAAAGCGAAAGGCTTTATGTTATTCACCAGCTTTTAAAATAGAGATCATATTCATTTTCATCAAGGAAGTTTCTAGAATTAATGAGCAAATTTAGCTTCTTAACGCTAGATGTCGCAGTAATACCGCAATTATTTCAAAACGCACCATAAACTATTACTAATAGATATATCATTATTACTTAATCCAACAAGCTTCAAAGATTGACGAAAAAATTTGCTACATGAAGCTAGATGTCAAAATAATAGATTCACGCTATTATAGGCACAATGCTAATGAACATAACTTTGACTTTGCCCTACCTACCATGCTACTGCTACGTGAATGATGTTAGTAATGTAGTTACTCTGCCTGAACGTGATGTGACTTATCGATAATTCAGTTAATATAACAATGTAGAACAAAATTTGTTGGAAATGACCTTGATGTACGAACTCCGTAATTCATATAATGGGCATAAAATTAATTGTCTTTGATGACAGTGATCATTTTTGAAATGGAAACAAGGAGACCAATATAAAACAATAATTTGAGCAATTGTTTATTGTCTTTGAAATAACATATTTGTTTAATTTTATTTTTATTTTAGACGATGACGAATTCTGATAATAATGTAGATTATGATATTTATTAAGATCACTTTTATTTCAGCTTCTTTCCAAAAGCCATGAGTAATTCTAAACTATTTACTTACTTATCTGGCTTAGCAACCACAAGAAAAATGCTTATTCTTAGGGTATCACAATACATTTTGTATATTTTAGTGAATAAACAGGACAATATTATATATATATGTATATATATATATATATATATATATATATATATATATATATATATATATATATATATATATATATATATATATAAAATATTATAAAGAGGAAAGATGTTTTGTTAGTTTGTTTGTACCAAATAAGTCCGAAACTACTGGACCGATTTTAATCAATTTTTACCAATAGAAAGTTAAATTATAGGGGGGGGAGGGTGAGGGTGAGTGGATAAAATTTAAATTTTCTGTATAACGTGTATATACGTGGGGTACAGCTAGTTTTTAATATTTCGAAGAACTAAAAGTCCACCTGAGAGTCACTTCAAGCAAATGCTAAAAATGTGTTGTCACCTCCGAGGATTAAGCTGAAATGTCTCACAGCATTGATACTGTTACTTTCTTTGGAAGTTTAAGTACTGAAGCTCAGCAGTGGATTCATTAATGTGCAGCATTTGGCACACAGGCAGAAGTTGGTTAGAGGGTGATAATAGAGGGTGATAGAAAAGGAGTAGGGTACTACTTGGTAAATTATTTATCTAAATAAGATTTTTTTATCATTAATCTCTTTATTTCATTGTGTTCCGGCACTTACCTGGAAGTTGTCATTGTGCGTTTCGTGTCGGAGCCTGCGCCCGTTGAGTGTGAAGGCTGCGAGATGTCCCTTCGCGTATCCCACTACCAGGACTCCTTCTCGCGCTAAAGCGAGCTGCTGGGGCGAAGCGCCCGCCCGACTCGGGAGCGCCCGCAACAGTTCCCCGAACGTCGTGTGGATTAGTACTGGACCGTCTGCAGAATTGACAATGTAAAGTCAAATTCTTTCGTTCAAAATGGGCAATGTTGAAAGTCAAAGAAGCTTGCACCATTGCTTATATACAGGGTTATTTTTCAAAGAGTAGTCGAATTTTAAACTAAAGTTCAAATATATAAATAATGTTATAGAGTTGTTGCAGTTTTTGAAAATACGAGTAAATAAGGCTTCTACTTTTATTTGAAATTATCCCAAATTGAATGTAATTTATGGCCAACAATGTTTTTGCCTACCGATCGAACCTTACGAACGTGTGCGTGCGCAGTGAAATCAGTTAAAATAATGCATTATCACCTATTTTCAGATTTTACCATACTCTAGTAGTAGGTACTGTCAATGGTCCGATCCGGAACATTAATAATAATAATAATAACCCGGGTCTAATGAATGATTTATTCACGATTAAGGGCGCATAGTACTTCAAATGGCTTAGCAAGATCCTCTGTTATGCCGAAAATACTGCAGCATTGTTTTTGAAATAAATATTTGGTGAAGTTGAGGATTAATGTTAAGTACTATGTTAGACGAAAACACGTTTCCATAAAATTTTCTAGATAGAAAAATAATCCAAAGTTACCTCCAAACCGAACTATAAACCGCTGGTATTCAAAAAATATTTAAAATTAGATCATGAAACTTTGCATTCTAACTGAACTAAGCAGGGCTTACGTTATTTACTTTTTTTATTTATCATTACTTTCACCGTAAAAAGAAATTACCTAAACTATCGCTGTTTTAAAGTTTGCTCCCTGCCAGGGTTGCCAGACGTACGAGAAATCTCGTACCATTACGAGATTTAGAGGGTCTGTGCGAGATTCAATATTAACAAAAATCTCGTATGCTTTTTTACGAGATTTTAACAATGACGACTTCTTTCGCATAACTATATCAGCCAAAAAGTTAGTTTATTTAGTAGTAGTAGTAAATATGCTAATTTATTTACTTTTTCTTATCATTAGCTAAAAAATCACTTGTTTAATTATCATAACATGATTCCGTTTTAAATAAATTGTTAAAACAGATAACAAACAGTTAAATTGTGCAGTAGCATTTTATTATACTCTAAGGAATTCATAGTAAATCAGCTAGTAACTCGCTTGTTTAATTACCATAATATCGAAATAAGCGTAATAAAAATAAGAAGCGTATGATAAACTTAATGAAGTAAGTACCTACCGACCTATCTACTTACAGTATTAGTGATTACAAATATTATGTAGAAATTTAGCATATGACAGGTTTGGTGCAGTGGCTAAGCGATTGGTTGTTGCGCTACTAGTCACAGGTGTTTCTGTATGTGAATATTTGTGGTTGTAATCGCACATAGTGAGCGAACGAGTGGAGGCGAAATCAGAATTTGAGCTGAGGTAGTATAGGCCGTTAATACATGGTGACTTACTGAGCGAGGAGGAGACGACGAGGCCGAGCTCGGCGGACACGAGCACGGCGTTAAGCGGCGCGTCGTGCCCCGACAGCGTGGCGCGCGGCGACGGCGCCTCGCCCTCGCCCACCACGCCGCCGTGCCGCGCCGACCTGCCGCCCGAATACAGACTTTAGCACCTCTCATTACGGCTCAAACTTCACTCTCAGCATGACTCATTTAGAATATGTAATTCTGTGCCAGCTAGTGTGACTCTTACATCGTTATTAAATTCAGATGACTTATTTAGAAAATGTAAAAAATAGGTGCTCCTTTTTAGATTTAGAATTTTTTTAAACATGCAAAATTTTCTTAAAGTAACAAATTGTATGGTGTACATAAATATTTTACCTAAAGTAAATACGGAATTTTTAGCTTACTAGAATATTGGAATGGAACAAATTTGTACAGAACAAATTATTTACCGTCACGTGTATATTTCGAATATGCACAGCGCCTTATAGCTGCGGAATAGTATTTAAAATACAGTATGTGTAGCAAGTGTTGCACGTATGGCCTTATTAATTTAAACCGACTAATCACCAAGATATATACGGATTGATATACACACAACCTATTTCAGAACAGCGGTATACTGCTCACAATACAATGTAGTTATTACGCCCTTATTACATTGACGACAAAGTTTGAGAATACATATACATCGTTTTGTAATCGAATACTGTTGTTGGCATTGTAATTAAATATCATCAGGGCAATATTATATAGAATACAAAGTTTTAGGGCGTGTCAATAATTGCCTATGTATGCTATTTAATAAATTAGCTTAAATAAAATTATTAAACTTAAATAAAACAATTCACATAATTAAAAATCAAAACAACAATAATTACTTGTAACATTGAGTCAATGTATGACTTTAGCATATTCTTTCTTTTATGTTATCAGTAATATGTTCAAAATTGTAACAAATTGTAATACTCACCAATGCCACAGCAAAACCGTGCAGTCTTCAGAGCCGGATGCGATGTAACAGTCGGATGTGATGTTACATTCAGAGCGCGACACGCAAGTCACCACACCGTAATGCCCGAAGATTATTTGAACTATTTTAGCTGTCAAATACAATATAAACCATAAATCTCCTGATCTAAATACAATATCTGGCTCGGAGGACCAATTATTGAGAATCGCCAATATTTAAAATGTGTATTATAAGAGGTGTTTGTAATGTATTTAAATATAAGAGTTAATATAATAGTAAACTTGACATGGCTTTATCAATCTTTAAATTTTTATTACTTTTATCTGGCTTGACGGATCATTCGCATTTATATTAACAGTAAAAAAGAAATTAAAATACTATAGAATTTAAGCTTTATTTCTTTGTAAAGAAGATAAGTCACTGTGGACAGCATTGAAGGCTAAGTTAAAATTTATTGAATTTAAAATTAGATATAAAAAATTAGAATTTTTAAAAAGATAAAGTGGCCATGTTAGATATAATAGCTACTTTTAATTCTCTGTAAACTGGAAATAAGTTTTATATTTAAAACATTATAAAATAAATATCTAACCGGTTTCTGTTGAGAAGACTCTGAAGCTGTTGTCCCAGAAGCCAGCTGCAATGAGGAAGCGTGAATCGACCGTGGTCACAAAACAGTTGCTTCTCGCTTTGACACGCTGCGAGAAGTTGTCACCGAGCTGCCGTCGAGATAGGGCACCAGCGCCTCCGTTTGCTATGGAAGACATAGTTTAATCTTAACAAGTCGTTATGTTAGCTACTAAATCTATCAAAGGCCATTTGGTAATTGGGGTATAAATGAGAAAGTAATGGAAAGTTTTTTTAATTAAAAAAATGTTAAATGAAATTCAATGTTTACAGTTCTACCTCTTAATTTTACTCGTATACATTTTTTTTCGAAATTCTACCCAAATGTAGGTAAGTATGTACTCACCCCAGACGGGGTCCATGAGCAGCGGGTGGTGCGGCGTGTGGGGGGAGTGGGGCGAGTGGGAGGCGTGCGGCGCGTGTGGTGCCAGCTCGGCGCGCGCGCCGCCGTGCGCGCAGCCGCCCGCCCAGCGGTGCGCCGCGAATGCACGCGCTGCGCTCACCTGCACGCACACGTTGCGTAACTACGAGTACCCTCACCAGCACACACTTATATTCAAACTTAGTATAACAACTGTGAAACGAATGTACTTGTGCAGAGCCAACCACGGCCAACAAATTTCGTTTAATCTGCTATATCAAAACACGCGTGTGAACGCGCCGTTTTCTGATGATCTGTACTGACTAGAGAAATAAAAAAAACATCTTAATTTCAATAGAGAAGATGGCTGGGTGCTACTATATGTTTGGGATCCCTATAATTAATAAATTTAAATCCCAACTCAAGCATACAACCGCAAGACTTCAAGATACTATAAGTTCAAAACAACAAAAGTTAATTTATTCCAAAAAAATATTAACAATTTTAATCTCTGGGTGGTTATCTATGACATCGGGACGTCGAACACCTCAGTCCCTCTCGTGATTGGATGCTGTAAAGTGCTCGAAACGTCGGGAATATAAAAAAGGTAATAAACGCGATAAAATCTGTAAAAACTAGTTTAATTTACAATAAAAATTGTCCATTAAAGTTTAAAGAGTAAAAATAAATATGGAGTTAAAACGTCACACTGCTGAGCACAGGCCTCCTCTCATTTTTAAGAGGGTTTTAGAACAAGGAAATGTCCGCCGCGCTGCTTCAATACATGTTGGTTGTTGGCGCACTTCACATGTCTTCGAAACAATTTTTTTTTCTTATTTATCAGATATGCAGGTTTGCTCAAGATATTTTCCTTCACCGTCGCGCATGTTAACCACATGCGATGCGATCAGCACTTAAAATTGTAATTATGCCCAATTTAAAAAAATGCATATCCCCGCCGACACTATGCATTAATTTACACAAATAAAAGTTAGTATATAGATTCATATTTTGCAATAAAATACGTGATCTATATCATATAAAATTATATACAATATATCATATCATATTTCTAAAATATTGAAATAATAATACTATTTCAATATTTTGTAATCATAAAACTTTATGTCATAAGCTTTTATTTCTTGTAAAAACTCAAAAATTTAGTGATATTCTTTTTCTAAATAAATAAATTTCTTAATAAATAAATAAATAACTTACCGTGACAGCGGCCGGCATAGCCAATTGGGGGTAGGTATTCGCTGAAACGTGGACGACAGCGGCATTTGAGGGTAGTTTAAGCCGCATACACACATCGTCGGGCGCCGCTGCAAACATAAGGGGAGCGAGGTGCATGCTGGAAGCTCTGGGAGGATGCGGCTCGCTCAGCAACTGAGCAGGCGTTTGTCCAAAGCTTCGTATCTGGTCTTCCACGGCTGTTCGGATCACCGGGTCCGTGATGTGATCCAGTCGAACTCCACCCTCGTATGTTAGGTAGTAGAATACGTTCGTGGCACGCACGGCTTCGGGACCTAAGAGCGAAAAAATATCAGATATATTATAATATGACTGATACCTTATTAATTTACTTTATAAAAGCTCATAGTCTCGCGTAAAACGTAATTCTACAGAGTTTTCTTTGGTAATATTCTTGTACTGTTGTTCTTTTACCCTGACCTCTAAATATATATATATATATATAAGTACGCTGGACTGGATATACCATATAAAATGTCTGTGCTGATTTAAAGCGACACCATTTTCCGTATCGGGAACTAAAATTGACATAGTATGCCAAATTCAGTTGCCTTATTTAAATCCTATCTCTATTGTACTTTAAACTTTTTAACTTAATTCCTTGGGGGAGGCCTATAAACAGTGAACTTTCGAAGGGCTGTAATGATGATGATATTATATTAATATGATACATAAACACAATGGACGTTACGGCTAGAACACTACCCGTAACGTCCATTGTATTTAATTGGGTATAGGTAGGGTATCGAATTTTAATCGATATATTTTGTCACACTGTCTTGTCTCTATTATTAGTTCCATAGACGATTAACTTCTGCTGTCAGCGCCAAAATGGCGCGAATCAAATCGCCTCATTATGTCACGGTGTATAGCCAGTCCATAGAGGCCAGTGTTCTTTTACCAGTGTCAAGTAATAATTTCTAAATCTAAATCCTATATTTGTTTAAAAACTTCAGCCAGCCAGCAGACAGTCGATGACGATAGTATCTGAAGGCGCTGTAGAAGACACATTATGTTATGAGTATGATGCTTCTCATTACAGTAACTACACGGCACATTTTCTTTATCAGCAGCATGAAAAGACTTTGGGTTAATAGTTTTAGTAATTTTTTTTACGGGTTCCACCACCTCAATATTTCTAAAACTTACTACTAACCCTACTACGATGAGTTGCCCAAAACTTACGACCTAAGAAAAGAGTACACAATTGTAACGCGTATGTCATGCGCCTTTAGATATCGACTGTGCTGGCTCAGAGTGTCGATAAAATCTTCCAAAAACATCAATGTATTCCCGCTCAATAATGACACTATGACAAATGGAAAAAAGAGTACGTAATAATTTTTTCTTTAGTATTTTTATCATCCAGAGTGTGATTATACTCACCTCGCTGTTTGTATCC
This sequence comes from Parnassius smintheus behrii, assembly GCA_036936625.1. NCBI lineage: Eukaryota > Metazoa > Arthropoda > Insecta > Lepidoptera > Papilionidae > Parnassius > Parnassius smintheus. Next base: position 45,565,944 of record JAUPFT010000021.1, read on the forward strand.
AAATATTAAGTCAATCCACTGATGTAGCTGGCAGCTGACAAATTCGGACTCCAGCGCCATTCGATTGATGCGTATGAACTCCTCGGCCGATGAAGCCCATGGCGGTAACAAAACGTCGCCCGATGGAGAATCCGGGATGCCTAGCTTGTAGCCGGCACTGTTCACTAACATCTCCGGCAGGAAGAAAAGCTCCGGGATCAATTCCTATCAAGCAGATAAAAAACTCTAAATTTCTTCGAATGCCTTTTATTTAGTGTCAGATTACTGCCCCGGATCGGAATGAGAGAGAGAGAGAGAGAGAGAGAGAGAATTAAAGAGTGCACTTGTTCTGGGCGGATGCAGAAACAGAAACAGAAACTTTTTATAATGATTTCTTATATTTACGCGAACACTATACATTTGATTAAAACTACTTTTACGGATTTTATCGCGTTTTATTTCTTTTATTTTTAATACCCGACGTTTCGGGTGCTTTCCAGCACCTATGGTCACGGAGGATGGGTGCTGGAAAGCACCCGAAACGTCGGGTATTAACAATAAAATAAATAAAACGCTGTTTGGGCCCGATAGTAGGTCGTCTTATCGAGCGGGGTGAAGCGACGACTACCAGAGGTGCGGGATGGGGAGGCTAGCTGCATACTGCGTGCAGGGTTAGTCGCCCCTTTTGCATCGAGGCGTGCGGTACGGGGCCGCGCGTCTCAGCGCGCGGCGCACGGCTGAGGTGCTGTGGCCGCCTGCCCCTAAGATGGATCCTATATTTGAAGAGAGGAGATGCCCTCGGATCTGCTGTTCTGCAACCAGCGGGGATATCAGGTTACACAATTGAACATGCACTAATCATGACACAATCACACACATACTTACACCTGAATCTTCCTATGGTTCATCCTACTTCGACGAAAAAAGGTAAGTTTAGTTCCCTTCTTTGTTAGCCGCTATCGCTTAATATTCCACAGGTCTTTGACCCTCCTCTGGTCTACCCATCTAGCTGTTCCACTATGGGCCCTGGGGCAGTCGAGTATGGTCAGGGTAGTCAGAGGCAGTAACAAACGCGATAAAATCCGTAAAAGTAGTTTTAATCAAAGAAACTTTTTATTTAATGTAGATTATAAAAAATACTTATTGAAAGTCATTTTTTTCATTTACCTCTGGTTCGCAAAAAAAAACCTCTGTCCTGGGAATAACCAGCAAGAAACCTAGCGGGACTATGTGACGGAGGTTCGGATTCGAGTATATTACATAAAGTGGCATATTTTATACCTAATCCGCACGTTATTCCAAACGTTCGACGATAGAGGAATACATGTCAATTAAGATCGACTCACACGTACCACAACCACATCGCAAAAACGCGACAAAATGTGGTCACGTGTGAATAGTGTTTGCTGCAGCTTTAAGCAGTTGCGTTGTGGTTGCGACAAAATGTCGATGTGGTTACGTTGTCGCTAGTAGCGGCTGCTAGTTCCGTGTGGTTCCGTAGTGGTTCCGTAGTGGTTGCGTCGTGGTTGCGTTGTGGTCGGTATCACTCGTGCAGTCGATAATGACGGCAAAATGTGGCACACGTATTCCTTTTTTAATAGTTGAGGTAACCACTATCCATCAGCGGAGTATAAAGTAATATCTGTCGGAGGCCTTAAGGATTTTCTGGCCTAACCCAAGATACCTCTTACGACACTTGGACTCGAAGGACTAAATCTGACACATCACTTTTAAAATTATCCAATATTATTTCTTAGTAATAAATCGACTTGATTTTTTTTCGGACACAAGTCCGAAAAAAAATCAATTTTTCATCTACCTTTACATCTGAAGTGTCCCTTTGGCAGTTTTTCCAGGAAGAGGCGATCGAAGAGAACAGCCTGTTGGGATGGTCAAACTTGCCGCCATGAAGCGCCAGGAACATCGTCGTCATCGGTTCCTGAAAGGGAAGAGAATTGTTTATGAATTTCATCGTTTTCGCATCATTGGGTGAGGCATAATAGGTACAAATAAAATTTTCATGGCTATTACGAGTTTCAACAATTTGTTTAAACTATTTTTTGGTTTTTGAGTCTGGTGGAATTATATTTGTCCTTTTTGGTCTCTGTTAATGCTTCTTAGTCTAACTCCTATCTTCAACCGATTTAAAAAAGGAGGAGGTTATCAATTCGACCGTATTTTGTTGTGTATTACCTCAAAACTCTTTTCTAGTTGAACTGAGTTTGCTGATTCCTTTTTATTTGAAAGCTTGTGTTTCTCATGTAGTCCCATATAAATTTGACCAAGAATTGACCAGTCGCTTTTGAGTTATCCTGAATAATGCGTATTTGACTTCGACTACATTGACGATGTTCTCAATTTATTTATATTGAAGTCGGTTGTACAAAATTTTTCATTTTACCACTTGTTTCACTGTAATATTATTTTAATTACATAATGTAATAATACACAATATTTGCACCTAAAATCATAAGTGTAGTGCCAATAAAGCTGTCTGAATTGTTATACCTGTAATCTATGCAGGTGACCAAAGTTCAGTAACAGTAAAAGTCACCAAGGACGAAATCGGCCAAAAGACATCTATGCAATGCCGATAAATTAATATCTCGTTTATAACAATAATTATTAACTTCACTTTTAACAATTGTAATCCTCAGAAGCAGCTTCTCGACCGCTGCCTGTCTCGCCTCGATTAGGAAATTTGAATATATCTAGATTTTAGATGTATGTTCCCAATTAAAACTTATTAAGATCATGATCAATCATGCCTCCATAATGACTCCGAGCGCAATGGGAACCGACAAGAATGAAACAAAATAAATAAACTGTTAAAAAAGTAACATTTCTATTTTCGCTTACAGAGCTTTTAAGTTTTTTACCTTTTCAGATTCTTGTCGCATCGAATTAAATCAATTTTAGGGTTGCCAATATACTTGATTAGAATATATTCTTTTATTCTTATTCCACAATAAACTTAAATAATTTTAATCATCACACTATTTATGTCATTCATGTATAATTAGGTGTTCAATTAAAAAAAATATAAATCATTATTGTCCTAATACACATAAATTCTACAAGTCTTCCAGACATTGTGTTCATTTTTTAAGGTTTTTATTAAAGTACTAACAAAATTCGAGAAATTATTTCTTGTGGACATTTCATTAATGCCCTGAAGTTTTAGTGTATATTTTGAAATATGAGATTAAGTATGATATTCAAGCGATTCAGTTTGAGTGTGATACTATTATATTAAATGAATTTAATTCTTTCGAAAGTGCTTATTGTTTTCATATACATACAGAGAATGACGTTTTAGTATGGCTTAGTAGATTAGTTTTAATTCACATGGTTGGTAGGTGAGCGCAGATCGACGAGTATCATCACTATAGTTATAAAATATAACGTAACAAGGTAATTTTTGAATTTTTTCGTCCGTCCGATCTTTCCCTATCACTTTTATTTGCGATTTTTAGCGACGTCCGGTCTTCCCATTAATGGCCAATTCTTCATCAAGCATATAAAAAATTATGCCTTGTCTTCGCTCACGTTTTAAGCAGAAACTGTTGAGTTTTGAAAAGTAAAAGCTTCTTATAGCTAAATTACGTGTAACCATTAACGATTTGCTTGATGTTTCAGAAATCTGACGTATATGGATGTCGAGAAAATAAAGTTTTTGCCAGGCTCTTTTAACTAGTCGAAAATCCGTCCGGTATTGCCCCAACGCATTATATTTATTTTATTAATAATATTTTAAAAACTGTTTTTCCCATGAACCAAACAAACCAAAAAATCTCGAAATTTATATAAAACCTGACTTCAGCCAAGTTTAAAAACTTGATTAAAGAAAGATTGTATAAAAATGTAATAATATTAAGAGAATTTATAGATGATAATAACCACCGGGAATGAGGTGTTTGCTTCCAAGCTATTTGTAATTTGTTTTGTGTTGTTATTTATTGTGTAATGTTAATGATTGTAAGCAGTTCTATTATTCAGAAAAAAAAATGAGTTTCTTGTTCGTTCTTCGCAGGACAATGGTAATTTCCGAAACAGTGGTAAACTATTTTACACGTGGTAGAGCCACGCTGAAACAAACTATATTATGGTTTTAGCATGAATGGGTCGGTTCGACCGCGGAAGGACCACGCTCTCACAGAATACCAGCGTGAAGTAGCAACTTAATACTACCGTGTTTCGTATGGTGAGTGTAGAGATCCGGAGACCCTTTTTTTTACTGGAAACGAGGCATTCCATCTTAGTCCTCAGGGGTGACAACGCATCTGCGTTTTGATTCTTAATCGAGGATAAATGTAGATGTCTATGGGCCACAGCATCCACTTACCATCAGGTGAACTGTGTGCTCGTTTGTCATCCTTATTCTATATAAAAAAAAACTCAACATAAGAATGACTTTCAATAAGTATTATTTATATGAAATAAAAAGTTTCTATTTCCATTACTCGTCTTATAATTAAATAACGAATTTGGCAACCCTATCTCTCGCGTTCAGTCGACCATCTGTCTGGCGACATCGAGTGCGCGTCTCTGATTGTTTTGACGTCTCACTTCCACGGCGCGCCGCTAATGTGTCCCTTAATTTACATTGATCTGCCACCCTCGTGTTCGCTTTGATGAGCTCCTTTAAAGCTTTCTACATTAACATTGTTTGCGTTTGTAACTGTTTGTGTCTGACCATTTTAATCGTTGAATTTCAGAATTTTTAACCGGCGTTAGGCGTTCTTGGTAAATCAATCGAGATAATCCATCATGTAAGAGATAGCAAACTCGATAACTTGGAAGACATCTATACCTACCTCAGTAGCGGTAATAGTCCCAAAGTTATTATTTTTACAGGGTTAGGGTGACAAACGAGCGAATCGACATCTACATCTATTCATCTGATTCGAATCAAAATTCGTTGTCAGCCCTGAGGGGTAAGATTTAAACACTTGTTGCCAGTAAAAAGGGTGTCAGTTCTCTACACTCACCATACGAAACATGGCAGTATTGAGCTGCTACTTTACGCTGGTATTCTGTGAGAGTGTGATCCAACCATAATATACGAATAGCTGCAAAGTCCACCGCAAAACATATGATACGTGGTAGAGCCACGTTAACAATTAACAATTAATTTAATCATTTAATTTAATTTTACTAATAATTGATTGTTCATACGATTACTAATATAAAATTCAAATGCCCGATGTGAAAATACCCTTTAACAGAGATAGGGTGCCTAAATGTTTCAGAAAATTATTTCTTATTAATATCATTAAAACAAGACAAGAATAATTTAGTAATATTGAAACGTTGTTAAATATAAATTTCATTTGGATTAAGTCAACAACCAGGCATGGATAGATAGTTCATTTACATACTGCGTCAATATTATTTTATACTTATTAGATTAGCGAATATCTGTCACGCTTAACTGGGCTTAGATATCAACTTATTATTGCTATAGTATTCCCGGCCAAGGTCACTAACAAACCTAGAAATGTTTAATCTGGTAAGTCTAGCTTAAATAAATGAATAAGATCATAACATTGTTAGTAAATATTCCTCTTCGAGTTTCCCTTTCGCTCAAATCTAATAAAAAAGTATGGCTTCGCCTGATTTAAGATAATAACAATACCACACCATTATATCAGCGTAAAATAGCAGCTTAGTACTGCTGTGTTTCGTACGGGGAGTGTAGAGACCCGGGGACCCTTTTTTACTGGAAACGAGGCATTCCATTTTAGTCCTCAAGGGTGAGAACGCATCTGCGTTTTGATTTTTAATTGAGGATAAATGTAGATCTCTATGGGTCACAGCATCCACTTACCATCAGGTGGACTGTGTGCTCGTTTGTCACACTTATTCTATAAAAAAAACCATTGCCTTTTAATAAAATCGTTTTATAATGTCTAACTTATTTCCTCTCGTTTCCCCGCAATCTGTGGGAGATTTAATGAAAAGGGACGGAAGTATGTAACAGGAAGTCGGGAAAGTGCGCGCTATTTGATTTGAACAATAAACTCGTGTGAGGATAATAAAGTATAGCAGCACACTATAAACTTTAGGTATATGTGTAAACTATATTCATTGTATTTACTGTTGATACTTGATAATAAGTGTATGAAAAAAGTGCTTATCATTGATAAGAAATGCAAGTTTTTTTATTATATTTTTTATTATATAACTTAGCTTTTATAAATTTTGAGGTTATTTTATGTCGTTACTCAATTTACATTTTTAATTTTGATTAAAAGAAATTGAAATAGCTTTTAGCTTTTTTCAGGATGTAATCTTATTGTTGTTTATTTTACCAAGGTGAGATGTATGATGTTACACATCATATGCGACTAGTGTAAGGATCGCTCGTTTTTCTTTTAATTCAATAAATTAAATACAGCCTAGATCACTCTTGGCAATTTCATTTATGATTCCAGTCTTTTGTAAAATGTATACTGAATGACCTTTTTTACCGTCTGGAAAAATATAGGGTGTAATATACATGTGAATGGAGCAGAAGCCTGTGACACTGAAATTATACAAAAAAAAATTTTGAATGAGATGTTTGAAAAATTTTCTTGATAGATTCAATTACGATAGATTTTAATTAATTTATTTATTTAATTCAATTGTTTTTTATCTTTTGTGAAATATAAGTGCCATAGGCGTTCTACTCCGTTCACATGTTGCATCCTATTTTTTTCCAGACGGTAAGAAAGTTTATCCAGTATATAAATGTATGGATACAAAGCAAAAATATAAAAAGCATCGAATGTGTCAAGAATTTCTTTTACGATTCCATCTTTTGTAAAATATATATACTTAATACTAGCTGTCCTTCGCAACTTAATCGCATGTTTTTTTTAGTTTTAACTATTTTGCACAGAACCCAAATTCTTTTTTTAAAAACTGCTTATAACATCACATCAGCTATCTGTGAGTGAAAGTCTCGTCAATATCGGTCCAGCCGTTTTGGAGATTAGCCGGAACAAACAGACAAAAATTTAAAAATAGGTTTTTTTGTTATAAGTACCGTATATACTTTCACGTGCATTTAGTAAATAGCTGATATTTTGACATTACAAACAGATACTTAAATTTTATTTATTTGTATAGATGTATAGGTTATTTCCTATTATGTTGTAGCTTGACACAATAAGTGGGTAATAAAATTTTGAGTGGTGTTACTAAATTGAACAGTTAGTAAATTGGAGTTCATCTCCATGTTTGACATATTTGTCATAAATCACTAACAGAGTGGTTGTAAGGAATTATTGTTGCATTTAATTTAACAAATCATAAGTCTAAGTAGTGGACTAAATGAGAGCGGGAGCGGTTGTGAATGGTTATGTTTTATGTACACAAATAAACAAAATTGAAGGGTCCGTTTGTAATATCAAAATTACGGCCTTTTACTAAATGCATATGAAAGTATATACGCTTCCTATAACAAAAAAAACTATAAAAACTCTTTGTTTGTCTTTCTGTCAGTCTGTTTGTTCCGGCTAATCTCCGAAATGGTTGGACCGATTTTAATAATAATAAGCCCCCTAAACAACCACACGTCCTGATTGACCATCTAATCACGTGAGGGGCGGACACACGAATGAGAAATTACTGGCGTGGCTAACGTGGCTCTGGAAACCCATAAATAAAATGGAGACTCGTTCTAAAAGTAAACGTAAAGGGCCGCTACCCGGGGGCGATCGCCGGGGTGCACCTGGAGCTGACGCTGGGTGTCACAGTATGCGATCCGTCAGCGGTGAGGAGTTGAACAGGCGGGCTCCCACCCACAAAGATACTACAGCCGAACTCATTGACGATGGTGACAGACTGACGGACAGGACAGACACCCCTGTAGAACCATATAGTCCAAGCACAGTATCATACACACCCTCGAGGCCAACATCACCATCTATACCATCATCACCAACACCTCCATCACCCCCTATTACTAGTTTAAATACAGTTCCACCTACTCCGACCTTGTGTGCTGCGCGGGAGGTATCTACCTTCTTACCCGCGTCCACCAAGGCTGGAAAAGCAAGAGTTCGAATGAAACGGAGAAAAGAAGTAAATCTATTTATCATGAGAACTTATCTATACATTACTAAATTAGAGACCGATATGACCACGTACAGACAACAATTACACGCACATTTCACTCGACAATATCCAGAAATTACTGTTTCAGAACAAAGAATCTCAGACCAAAGAAGAACCATAGTTAGGAATAAACTTCTATCCCAAGAAGTTACAGATCAATTAAAAGAAGAAGTACAAATACAATTAATTCAAGAAGAAGCGACTAACAGCTATGTAGAAACTAATATCACACAAAACACAAGTGAAAATGATCGCCAAGTACAACTACATTGCTCAGTCAATCACAACTCATTTATACACAATCTCAGCCATGCGACTATTCACAAATCTGCACACAAATATCACACACATCCACACAAACCGAAACCGTAATCCTAACGCTAGAAAATGACATTGAGACCATAGTTGTCCCAGATCAACACTTAACAACAGATACATATATTCAAGAAATCAATGAGAAATTTAGAACAACAATAACGTTATACTCTGGGATGGATCCCGCAGCGCGACCCAGATTACCCAAACTTAAGTACACACCTAACCAGTTTCGACTGGTTAATTTATTTAATGAAACTATACTCACACAATATATATCTGATGACACAGAACTTATAGACACACATTTACTTATATACTGCACAGCGGTAGTAATATCCGAAGAATTGAACTTTAAAATCACAGACAATGCAAGAACTACAAGAAAAAGACAAAATACAGAACCAGCATGGCAACAGAGACTAGAAAAAGACATTGAAAAATTAAGAGCAAACATAGGTAGACTCACTCAGTATATTAACGGTTGTAGATCTAATAAACTAGTCAAAAAAGTAGAGGTCTTATTTAGGAATAATGCTACGCATACCAGACACGAAAAGAGTAACACAAGACCGGAAGAATTTTTAGACACGTTAAAACAAAAATTAGCACTTAAAGTTCATAGGCTCAAAAGGTATAAAAAAGCACAACAGCGCAAAAAAGATAATGTCACATTTGCCACGAACGAAAAATTGTTTTATAGAAACTTACACAATCCACAAACAGACACAATCGATGAACGTAACACACATACACTTAACCTACCTACAAAAGAACAACTAGAAGCATACTGGGCGAGCATTTGGGACGAGCAGAAACAACATAACGACAAAGCATCTTGGATAATTGAAGAGGAAGCAAAATAGAGAGATATTGACGAAATGGAATTCGAAAAGGTAACAGAGTTAGACATAACACTCATTACAGCTAGGTTACATAATTGGAAATCAGCTGGTATAGACAAAATTCATAATTTTTGGTACAAAAAATTAACATCTCTACACAAACCTTTAGCAAGAAGTTTAACAGATATAATAACAGGACAACAGAACACTCCCGAATTTATTGCAACAGGAATTACTTATATGCTACCTAAAACAAAAAATTCACCTCAGCCTTCCCAATACCGACCAATTACATGCCTACCCACAATTTACAAAATATTGACATCTGCAATCACAAAGAAAATTCAGTCGCACATAGAAAATTCAGTCGCACTCAATGTGCGACTGAATTTTCTTTGTGACACCACAATATAATAGCAGAAGAACAGAAGGGATGTAGACAGGGCCACATGGGATGTAAAGAACAGCTGATATTGATTCCACTATTCATAAACACGCCACCTCTAAAAATAGAAATTTACATTGCACCTATATTGATTATAAAAAAGCGTTTGACAGTGTTCCTCATTCATAGTTATTAAAAATATTAGAAATTTATAGAATAAACCCGAAAATAATCGATTTCTTACGCCGAATAATGTTACAATGGAAAACAACACTACAAATAAATTGTAACCAAAATACTGTCACCACGCGACAAATCTCAATCACAAAAGGCATCTACCAAGGTGACTCCCTGAGCCCACTGTGGTTCTGTCTCGCCCTAAACCCTCTGTCTCATTTGCTGCAGAGCTGCGGGGCCGGATATTGCCTCAAACTTAATACAGACGAAACAACAATATCGCATCTTATATACATGGACGACATCAAATTGTATGCAAAAGCAGACAAGGATATGAAGAAATTAATATATATAACAACAGAATTCAGTAGAGATATTAATATGCATTTTGGTTTAGATAAATGTAAAACACTTCACAATGTAAGAGGCAAAGTAAGGCCCGGCGACTATGTAGTAAATGAAACGGAGGCTATTACAGCAATGGAATCGACTGACTTATACAAACATTTAGGGTATGTCCAACTTAAAAGTCTTGACCACGTACGAATTAAAAATTCTCTCACTACGGAATACAAGAGAAGACTTAACGCCGTTTGTAAAACCCAACTTTCAAGTAAACATCTCATCAAAGCCATTAACACCTATGCCATCCCCATATTAACGTACTCATTCGGAGTTATAAAATGGTCCAAAACTGACGCAGAACAATTAGAGCGAACTACACGTACAACACTCACGAAACACAACAACCTACACCCTAAATCCGCCATAGAGAGACTAACAATGAAACGAGAACATGGAGGGAGAGGCCTAATAGATATCCAGCATCTATGGTGGAAACAAGTTAGTCGATTAAAATCATTCTTCTATACAAAATCCCATACTAGCAATATTCATAAAGCCATCGTAACGAATGATATTAACTACACTTCACTTAACTTAAGCAATCAGATTGAATCCCGAAACACTACCAGTGATAACCCACAGACATACAAAATTGACGAATGGAAGAAGAAAGTTCTCCACGGTCAGCACCCTCATGACTTAGAGCAATCCCACATAAATAAGTTAGCTTTAAATAAGTAGCTGAAAATAGGCAACTTATTCCCAGAAACAGAAGGATTTATAATAGCTATTCAAGACCAGATCATAAACACAAAAATTACAGAAAATATATAATCAAAGATCCTACAGTAAATAATGACAAATGTCGCAAATGCCACACACATCCAGAAACCATTCAACACATCACAGGCGCATGCACAACTCTTACACAGACTGACTACACTCACAGACACAACCAGGTGACCAATGTCATTCACCAAAAACTAGCACTCAAACATGCACTTATTCAAGATGCCAACACTCCGTACTACAATTATACACCAAAACCTTCTCTAGAAAACACCACACATAAACTTTTTTACGACCGCGGCATTCTCACCGATAGGACAATCCACTATAACCAACCAGATATAATTCTACAAGATAAAATAAATAATATTACTTACCTGATAGACATTGCAGTCCCCAACACACGCAACTTGCAGAAGATGATAACTGAAAAAATTAGTAAGTACGCAGAACTTAAAGATGAAGTGACTAGAATCTGGCAACAAGAAAAAGTGTATGTGGTCCCTATAGTCCTCTCCACAACAGGTGTCATCCCAAATAATCTCCTCCGTAGCTTAAAATTATTACAACTAAAAGAAACTCTATATATTACACTTCAAAAAGCAGCTATATTAAATACATGCAGAATAGTTAGGAAATTCATGCAGATAGAAGAAAACGAAATAGGACCTCATCAAATCACATGAACTACACTACACACCACACGCTGCATTTGCTTTGGCTTCGGCCCGTAAATGTAGTTGAAATCCAGCCTAGAGCTGAGAAGTGAAAACACTTACCGTAAATAATAATAATAATAATAATAATTATAAAAAGGCGTAGGGAAGTGACGACCCCATCGCCCGCTGACGTAACGATTATGTGATAAAACCGGTACGTCAGCGCAGTCAGTCAGCACCTTGCCGAGAGGTGTTAGTGCCGTGCCTCGGCAAAAATTGAAGGTGCAAAGGCCCGCTTGTGCACATGGCCTCACCATGAAACGGCGCCGGGTCTGGGCGTCTCCCGCTAAATGACGCCCACCACTATGGATGATGGAATACGGAAGAACGCGCAAAGGGCCGCTGCCTGGAGGTCGCCAGGGCGCGTCTGGAGCTGGCGCTGGACGCGACAGCATGCGAACCGCCAGCCGAGCGCGAGCCCCTCGCATCCATCATCCCCACCAGCTGGTTTGGTGTCGGCAGGGTCTTCGCGGGCCCAGCAATCGGCACCCGCCACTGGTGGAGTACGCCGCATGCGTTGGACAACCCAGATGAACAGCAACGCATTGCGGGCGTATTTTGGGGCGAAAGGGCGAGAAACTGGAGGTTTTGCGTATCGGGCAAGGATGCATCGACTTTTTGCTGAGCTGGAGCCATCTGTAACCGTCACCGAGCAAAACCTGGCAGACCGAGTTCGGTATATCTTGCGCTCAAATACATTTGATGTCACCGAACTCGAACGGCTACGACGTGAGGCTGTTCCTTCATCGGGTGAAAATGCTGCGGCTGAGGATGCGGCGCCACAACTTGCTAAGCAAACGGCAAATGTGGATGCCGCCGTGAATAGGCCAGTTGTGGTTGATTCAAACGATGACGGAACAGTCGCCCAGGAACTGGAACTAGAGCAAATGAGGAGTACATTGGAGGAGGCGATTGTGGAAACACGCAGTATGCCTCTCGAAAATCGACCGCAACTTCCCCGCATAGACCTAAGCAAGCGGAATCGGGCTGTCGTGAGGGCTCTGAACCCAATGCTGGCGACCTATTTGGAAGCCAGCCGGGACCTTTGCGAGACGGACTCAATTCTTTTTGGCACCGCATTGGCAGTCTGCCGTATCATAGGCGCCAAGGTTTCCACGGCTGGACGCGCTACTGGCCATAGTAGCGCTATCCCAGCAAGGAGAAGAAGAATTGTGGAACGTATCGCAAGGGCTAGGGCCCTCATCGGCAGACTGATATGCTTCAGGTCAGGCAATACCAGGCCAAGGATTGTGCGCACCGTCAGGATGGCGTTAGCTGGGACAAATGTTAGTTTGTCCCAGCCGGATATAACGCAAAAACTGACGGAGCGCATAGACGACCTGAAGCAAAGAAACGCTGCTTGGGGAAAGCGGATTCGGCGATATACCGAGAGGTCGACACGGTTCAACCAGAATCGTCTCTTCCAGAGTGATCAGAAGAGGCTCTACAAATCATTGGAGCGACCAATAGTAAGTGGAACGGGCCCAGCACCAAATCAGGCCGACACGGTCGCATTCTGGCGCAGCCTGTGGTCAGAGCCCGTAAACCACAACGGGGGCCCTTGGACGGAAGTTGTGGCGAGTCAGTGTGTGGGTATTACGCCCATGGACCCCGTCATCATAACGCCGGATGACGTAGCTGAGGCGGTCCGTAGGGCCCCGAACTGGAAAAGTCCGGGGCTTGACGGGCTGCATCACTACTGGCTGAAGGGGTTCATGGTGTGTCACGCTGTGCTCGCCCGACAGTTTCAAGAGGCTCTCAACCAGAAGTCGCTCCCAAGCCTCTTCACTACTGGGATCACTCATTTGGTTCCTAAAGATCGGGGTGCCACAGACCCGAGCAAATACCGCCCCATCACGTGTCTACCGACTATATTCAAGACACTAACATCCATTTTGAGCGCGAGAATCGCTCGTCACCTGGACTCAAATCAGGTGATGACGCGCGCTCAAAATGGATGTCGGGGCGGCGGTCGTGGAACCAAGGAACTACTCCTCATTGACGCTGTCATTGGCAAAGTGGTGAAACGCAACCGTCGGAACTTCTCCGCCGCTTGGATAGATTACAGAAAGGCATTTGACTCGGTGCCCCATACATGGCTAAAGAGGGTCCTCGAGCTGTACAAGAGACTGTACAGTTCGAGACTTCCTCGAGCAGTGTATGGGGCAGTGGAGTACGATCCTCTGTCATCTGGGCGAGCGGATGACCGCTGCGGAAAGCCGCATAAGGATAAGAAGGGGTATATTCCAGGGCGACTGTCTGAGTCCAATCTGGTTCTGCCTCTCTTTGAACCCCCTCAGTACTTTACTGGAGGGCTCCGGGAGGGGATTTCAGCTTCGGAAGGGAGGTACAAAAGTGACCCACCTTTTCTATATGGATGACCTCAAACTATTCGTCTCCAGTCGCTCCCATCTTATGGAATTGCTGAACATCACTTTTGAATTTAGCAGTTCTATTGGAATGGAGCTGGGGACGGATAAGTGTGCGGTCCTCCATGTTGAAAGGGGAAGGGTTGCTAACTCTGAGGGCATAGACTTATCTATGCCCGTCAACTTAAGGGCCCTTTCCGAGGCTGAAACATACCGATACCTGGGTATGTCACAGAACATCTGTATCGATGAGGCTGGTATGAAACAGTCAGTTTGCGACGTGTTTTATGCACGCTTGACCAAAGTGCTTAACAGCTTTTTGTCCGGTGTGAATAAGACACATGCATATAACGGTTGGGTCATGCCTGTCCTCATGTATACCTTTGGCATACTCAGGTGGAGTCAGACTGAACTTAACGCCCTGGATAGAAAAGTCCGCACTACAATGACGTCCCATAGGATGCATCATCCGAGATCGTCGGTAATGAGGCTGTACTTGCCGCGAAAGCATGGTGGGCGTGGCTTCCTGAACGCGCTCACCATGCATAATCGCGAAGTGTGCAGCCTCCGTCATTACTTCCTGGCGAGATCTGATGATCCATTCTATAATGACGTCATTTCTAGTGATAAAGGACTTACCCCTCTATCCTTAGCCAACGAGCAATGGCAAGACCCGGCAGTACAGAGCATTTCCGAGCGGGAGACCGTATGGAAGGAGAAGGAGCTCGATGGGAGGTACTACAAGGCTCTTCATGAGCCTCACGTAGATACAGCCGCCTCCCTCAACTGGCTACGTTTCGGTGACCTCTTCGGGGAAACCGAGGGTTTTGTCTGTGCAATACAGGATCAGGTTATTAAGACCAACAACTATCGGAGATACATCCTAAAGGATGGCACTGTCGACGTTTGTCGAGCTTGTCGCCATCCCGGGGAGTCACTTAGGCCTGTCATCTCCGGTTGTTCGGCGCTTTCTAACTCTGAGTACTTGCACAGGCACAACCTAGTAGCCAGAATTCTTCACCAGGAGCTCGCTCTGAAATACGGTCTCGTGGATAGGAAATTGCCGTATTACAAGTACTTGCCGGAAGCCGTGCTCGAAAATGATCGCGCCAGGCTCTATTGGGACCGGGCCATCATCACAGACAGGACTATTCTTGCGAATAAGCCTGATATTGTGCTGATGGACCGGGCACAGTCAAGGATATTTTTGGTCGACATTACCATTCCGTACGACGAGAAACTCGTGAAAGCCGAAACAGACAAGCAAACAAAATATCTGGACCTGGCTCACGAGGTGACCGACATGTGGGGTGGTCTGCCGACCGAAATTATTCTTGTAGTCGTCTCTGCAAACGGGCTAATCCCAGTCAGCCTCTCGGGTCATCTGAGGCGACTGGGACTTCGTGACGGACCGCTCCGGGCTCAAATGCAGAAGGCGGTGCTCCTCGATACCGCCCGCATCGTCCGCCGGTTTCTTTCCCTTTCCTCCTAACCCTCGGCCGTTTGGTCTCCCCTGCCGAGGGCTTTCATGTTGCTGGGCTTTTATTTATTTATATATTTTTGTATTTATTTTATTTTAATTATATTTATGTATATTTATCTTTTCATTTTAATTTATAATTATATATTAATAGAACCCAACCAGATGAGTAAACTATATAGATACCACATAATAATATAATTTATTTAGTTCCAAACATACACACAAATTAACATAACATAATTATTTAATGGAATGAACCAATAAAGCGTCCATTCAGCAGAAATGTTATAGAAACTACATAGTGGTAACTACAACTACTGATTTTCAGTAAATGCCAGAGACATAGGTGGAATAGAATAAACTTAACTAATTACACTAATCACAAGTTCCAACACTTATAAAAATACACACTTTACTTGCATATATTAAAATACACACTTATAACAATTTAGAATAAAAATAAAACTGTTAGCAGTTAGTTATTTTGACGGAACTTTTGGCAGACAGCTAATGTAATAGGAAGTAACTTAGGCTACTTTTATTTTAGAAAAAGAATGAGGGTTTCGCGCAAAAAATTAAAACAAATGACGAAGTCGTGTGAAACAGCTATTATTACCATAAAAATGAATTATTTAGTACATAATGGTGTTACATTGAGCCGAAACTACTCCACTGGGAAGATGTAGTAATGCATAGTATAGTATGTATGTACTGCTCCGACATAGTAGCCTCGGTATTTTTCTAATTGAGTTAAGAATACTCATGGAATGAATTAAGAATATAAAATCGAGTAATTGCTGTAAGTTGAATGAGGAATACAAATTGGTTGAGTAAGGAAAAAAACCACGTCAAAGGATGTATACGGAATAATTCAAACATGTACCTAAGTACATTCAAGGGACCTTATCACAGACGATATAAATAATATAACAAGGCGACGTACAAAATCCTTAGTCGAATAAATTAAAACAATAACATTGTCTAATACGAAAAATGTGTCAGTTTAAACAGATGCAATCAATTAAATGCAAAAAAAATACAAACAATTTTTTTTGGCGGATCGGTAACCTATTTAAGTTATCACACAAATTCGAAAGTTAAAATCTAGCTAGAAAAAATAAACTAAAAGTTAATTAAAAAGTAGAAACTGACTTCACAACTAAAAAATAAATAAAATAATTTCCACTTCTTCAGCTTCTGAAGTCATTGCTAAAACATAGTATATCAAATATGACTTCAGAAGCTATTATGTGGAAATATTTATTTTTTAAGTCGATTTGTACTTTTTATTAAGATTTTACTTTTAATAAATATAGCATGGCAATGGGCCGGCCAGTCTGTTGTCGGCTCTAAGAACCGACAACTGAAAGGTTCTCGAGTGGCAGCCTCGTACCAGTAGACGGAAGTGTAGGGCGGTCCCCTACTAGATGGAATGACGACCTGGTAGAAGTCAGTAGTGCATGAATTCGATGGATGCAGGTTGATTTGGGGCGTTTCTTATGGGAGGTCTATGTTCAGCAGTTGACTTGTAAAGGGCTGTAATGATGATGATGATAATGATGAAATATAGTATTATATTATTTAGTGTGCCTTACACTGACACACGGTTTTGTATCGTGATGACATGCAACTCACATTCTATCGAGTATTCCCTGCAGTGTAGTGTATTGAAAAATAATAATAGAATTTATTTATTTATTTATTTGTGTGGATCTCCAACAGTTGTACATATTAAATTACTTCTAACACATGCTTTACATCTATAAATTATAGGAGAACACATCATTCTAAAACAATAGCAGTGTTTATAATTCGCCTATTTTAATGGTAGTTGGAACAAAAATAAGTTTTACGAACAAAAGAAAGTTAATAGCTTTTGTAACATAAATAAAAGTTAAGTTTAGCATAAAGTTAAAGAATAATTAATTTTCTAAAGAGTCATTTTTTCATAAAAAGTGTGAGCCCGTCACAACCAATGTCCAGTGTTGCCAATGATATTATAAGAAAAGTGTTGCTATGTTTTTTACACATACATTGTATATGCGTGATATACGTGTTATTGGAGAATTCTGTCCAAGTTTTGTTCGAGTACTGTCACTCTTAAAGAAAGGACATGGGTTGCGAGGAGGTCTCCGAGGTACACTAATATTAAATCTGCTCAACAGCTCACTGTCATCAATTTTACCATTGAAAAGTTTATAAAGAAATTTCAAATCAAGAAGAGATCTACGAACTGCCAGTGGTTTCATTCTAAAGTAAGCGAGTTTATTTTTGTAGCACTGACTATGATTTGACGCCTTAAAACGAAAGATTAGGTGTTTAATGAGTCTTTTTAGAATCTATTATGTGTAAAATATTCTTTTCTTTTTAATTTTTGTAGTTGGTTTTGACTTTTGACTTTTTCAAGTCCAATTATTTGACTTTTTTGAGTGATATAAGCAATACCACAAGTGCTAGGACTAGAATTTCGTCTAAAGATTTAAATAAAACTAGTTTTTACGGATATTATCGCGTACTATATTAACTTATTTTATATTCCCGACGTTTCTAGTACTTTACAGCACCCATGGTCATGGTGGTAGACTGAGGGTTCGACGTTCCAATGTCATAGTTAACCCAGATTAAAATTATTGATTTTTGTTCCTAATCTACGCCGCATGAACTTATATTATCTTAGTCTTGCAGTTGTATGCTGGGGTTAGGATTTAATTTTATTAACTATAAGATCCCAAGCAGGTGATAGCACCCAGCCATATTCTCTATTGAAATTAGATGTTTTTTGATTTCAATAGCCTCGCGAATCATCCTTGGAAGGAATCTGTGTTCTTTAGCGAGGATTTGTGGTCTATCAAATCTGGTGTAGTGACGAGGGCGAGCGTCGATCCTTTACATCAGCTATGTGTTCGTCTAAACAGTTACAGTAAACACTTTGTCCTGTATATACCCATCCTTAGGGACTTTTTTTCTAGTTTAAATTGGATCACTCTTAAGGTAAGCTTAATAGAGCATATTCTACAAAAAAGAATCATTAAAATTGGTTCCACCAATTCCGAGAAATCGGTGTAAAACTTTAGTTACAGCCTATATACGTCCCACGGCTGGGCACAGGCCTCGCATTTCTGAGAGGGATTTTAGGACAAGGAACTGTCTGCCGCGCTGCCCCAATGCCGTGTTGGCGGACTCCACGGTATGAAAAAAATTTTCTTATTTCTCAGACACGCAGGTTTCCTCCCGATGTTTTCTTTTAAAATCAAATCGCTGTAAATACCTAAAAAAACATACGTGTTGAAAGAGAACCTCGTCCTTTTTGAATTCGGTTAAGAAATTGTACCACACTACCATCCGAAGGGTAAGTTTGTAGTTCCAACAGGAGATCTTTATTACAATAATTAAGCTACTAAATTTAATAGATCACTGCGCGAATTTAGCAGCGCAGCGGTGCAAAGTGATATAAATATCTAACTCCGCCATTAACATTAGATAGGATAATGCTTGTTGTATGTCATTATGATCATAAAATAAATGTGTGTTTGGTTTTCTTTTATCAGCTTTTGATTGCTGAGCCATTAGTAAAAATTTTGACGAATTCTTAGCGACAGTAGCCTAGCAATCATTACATACATTAATATACATCTCATAGTTTTCACCCAGAGGGGATAGGCAGAGACTAGTTAGTACTTCGTTTTGGCACGATCCTCACATACGCTTCTCACTTTCACATGTATCTACGCATATATGTTCGTTGGTTAATAGTACATTTGATTTACTAATAATTTTTAATTGTTTTAATAAGATTCAGGATTGGTTTTGGTTAGGAAAGAGTTGCGTAGCATTTTTTTGCTACCGTACTGGACCGCCATAGTTAAAAAAGCCGCCCTCCAGCCCCTCTCATTTTCGCAAATAACTAAAACTATAAAACCGGTTATAAGTTATTTTGTTATTATAAGTTTTCTTTAACTTTATTATCTAAAGCTGAATAAATAAATTTTGCGCCAATTTTTCAATTCTGAGTTAAGATTTATTCATAGGAAAATATATTATAAAATAAATAAATTAAAAATTACTGTTGCAAGAAAAAAATGTTCTATTATTGGTTCACTATTATGTTTAGTCAGGTTTTATAATTGATGGATAACTTTTACTTGACTTTTGAAAAATCAGTTTTAAATGCATTTTTTAATGCTCATACTTATCCCTACTATGGATTAGTTCGTCCATAGAAGGGATAAGTAAACGTAGTTATGTTTCAATCAAACTACAGATTTTTCGAAGTTAGTTTTTTTGGAGTTTTTTTTACTGGTATCTCGCGGCTATGCCCCCACTAGCCCTCCTCGTTACGTCACTGTTACGAAATGATTTAATTTTTTTTTAATTAAAAATTTTAATTAAATTAATTTTAAAATAATATAATTATATCTAGTCGGCCATGTTTTTATAATTATAAATCGATGAAAGTAAGACTTCTTTAAAGTACTTACAATGCGGACAAGCCAGTTGAGAACAAACGCTCCGGTGGAGTAGTGGGTTCCATAGTGGAATGGAGGAGTTGACTCGTGCTCCCACGTGTTGTAGCGTTCCTCGAAGTATGCGCGCCGACTTGGGTTCAGTGCACCGATTGGCTGTGAACAAAGTTACAGTAAGTATTGACAGCGTAAGAATATCGATTATCCCCACATCATCCCGTGGATGTCGTAAGCACGACAGAGGGAAAGAAATCAGAGATCAGAGGATTGGTACCAGCGTATTCCCAATAATGTCTAAAAATATTTTTTTATAGAAGGGAGTGAGAGGCCCATGTTCAGCTGTGGACTTTAAATGGCGGTGACGGTAAGTGTTGACGGTGAAAGGTTTCTTCTCCTTCTTCATCAGCAAGAGGAAGGCCACTGCAGGATGTGGGCCTCTCCCACCGTAGAGAGGAATGCGTTAATCGTCACGAGTTGTGATCGCTGTAGTAGATGGATATTTCGCATCTTTGCTTTCCGTCGCAACGTCGGTGGATGTCTGGACTTATTGGCATAACCCACAGTCGCCTCATACGCCACCCATTGGATGAAATGGTGTGATGTTGCACCACATGACAAAAATGTTTATTAGAACAATTTTTTATGTAATTGAGATTGTCCTAATTTGATCCAGATAGCTTTAACTCCATTGATCGAGTTAGCATTCGATTAATTGTAGTTTAAAGAAAAAATACGTACTTTGGAAAGGTCTCTGTAGTTAGAAGGCTGACTGAGATCTAGTTCTTCGCTCTCGTAGTTGGTGAGCACCCACGGGAAGACCGGGTACTGATTGAGGTCATTGTAGGTGCGACCTGCGGAAGAATTACACTTTGAATTATTTTCGTTCTACTCAATATAAAAACAGGTTATGCGGAATTAGGTTCTCTCAGAGCCAATGCGCCAGTATTGATGATTTTTTGGATTATCTGTACATTGTATAGCCACGCTATACCTATTATAGTTGCAGTTCAAAAGGGTCGGTTCAACCGTCGAAAGACCATACTATCACAGAATACCAGCGTTAAATATAAGCTTAATGCGGTGTTTAGTATAGTGTGTATAGAGAACTGGAGATTCTTTTTTTTTTTGAACTGGAAACGAGGCATTTCATTTTAGTCCTAGGCGTGAGAACGTACCTGTATTTCGATTGTTAATGAGTAGAGACGTAGATTTTTATGAGCCACAACATACAGTTACCGTGAACTACGTGCTCGTTTATCACCTTTATTCTATATAAAATTGGCATGATCCAGCTGTGTTTCAATTAGCAGAAACACAGATCTTTTTACTACTCGTAGTAAGGATCTATCTTATACGTTATAAGTGACAATGCGTTTGAATTTTCCAGAGTCAACTTACTCTCATAGGGGACTGCAATCTGTTCTGCGATAAGTAAGAGAATGTTTGTAACCACTGATAAATCACGTTTTTTTTATAGAATAAGGGTGTCAAACGAGCACACAATTATCCTGATGGTAAGTAGGTGTTGTGATCCACAGACATCTACGTTTATCCTTGATCAAGAACCAAAATGAAAATGCGTTGGCAAATCTGAAGACTAAGATGGAATGCCTCATTTTCAGTAAAAAGATATGTTAATTATTACGCAGAAGTAATTCATCAAGCTTCGTATTTAGTACGCATCCTATCAGTTTCAAGACTCCAGTGATAAAGTACAATGGTCCATGCAACATGGTTTCTTCCAACAATTCCGTCTCAGTTGAGTAATAACTTCGATAACATGACTTAAAATACCTATAAAACAATAACCTATGTAACAAAAAATATCGAACAAAAAGTCCTACGCAATAAAAATATTTTGTTTGATTTATTGTTTTATAGGTATTTTACATAATTTTAAATGAATAGTTTTATCGTTGTACCACGAATGAATCGGTTCGAGCGACTGTGGTCCTACACAGTCTCACAGAATCAGCGTCAAATGTGTTTCGTACGGTGAGTGTAGAGAACCGGTGACCCTTTATTCTGGTAACGAGTGCGTGCGTGCGTGCGTGCTCGCGAATATGGGGGGCTTGAGTACGTTGCAGGCTTGCATTAGCGATACGAACATCGCATATTCAAAACGTGGAGCCTACCTCTCTCTGGCTTCGAAAACTTACCGGTAGATTGAAAACCGTAGATTTTTTTTTTGTTGTTATTAGGAAAACGCTGGTTTTTTCCTCCGTCACCCTTTAGGACACCCGCAGGAAGATATGGGGTAGTGGATATTCTTACAATACAACTACACAGTAGTTTACTGTTGTTACGGTAGTTAACATATATATTGTAAACATAATGTAGGTAATACGCGGGCATCAGTATTTATATCGCGTTTCCGCCACATTGGAAATTGCTGTTTGCAATTTTAAGCGCTAATTATTGCTTCGATAAAGAAAATCATCGCGATAAAACTTGTATGTCTGTAAAATTATGAAAGAAATATTTCGAAGAAATGTGAAGTTCGCGACACGCATTATGACAGCGGGCGGTCACTTTCCTGAACCAAAATCTTCTTAGAAGTAAAAGGAGTCCTGTGGGAGTCCTCTCATTATCATCCCACTATTGGGAGTGGGACGTATTTAGACTAACTTTACTAAGAGGAAGGTTTGTATGTAGTGCCAGACACAAGGGAACAATCGAACCAACTTTTTTAATTCCGATTTTTTACTGAACAAATTGTGTTTTGCACAAATGTTAGCTCTGGGTATGACCTAAATCCGTGACTATTATCAACAAGGTTATCATTTAAAATTGATGTTTGTAAATATTGTATGATGATATAAGTATATTGCTCATCTGTTTATTGTTATAGCATGTAATACCCTTGTTGTTTTATATAACAAAGTGTTAATAAATTAATATCCAGGTATTCCAACCAATAACCAGTTTGATCTATGTCAGCAATTAGTGAAACATGTATAAAAAATAGTGAGTGACACGCCAACCATATACATAGTCAATCATGAGTAAGCGAGTTTATGTTGCGTCACGCAGACACGTTCGGGTGCATTGTTGAGTGTTAGAGACATGATAATTCTGGCCAATAATAATAATTTTTTTTTTTAATATTAAATGGCTTTTTCCACCAGTGACTAGAGTTTATTTCTAAAATATTAAAGAGATAACAGTCATCCGTTTGGTACGTGGCTTATGTAGCCTATGGACGCCTATAACAACAACAGGCAACGAAGGCCGTATATTAAACCAAGGGCTATATACATGGTAGAGCCACGCTGCAGCTATATTGTGGTTATAGAATGAATGGGTCGGCTCGACCGGGGAAGGACCACACTCTTACAGAATACTAGCGTAAAATAGCAGCTTAATACTGATGTGTATCGTATGGTGAGTGTAGAGATCCGGAGACCTTTTTTTACGGGAAACGAGGCATTCCTTCTTAGTCCTCAGGGGCGACAATTCATTTGCATTTTAATTCTTAATCAAGGTTAAATGTGAATGTCTATGGGCCACAGTATCCCCTTAGCATCAAGTGGACCGTGTGCTCGTTTGTCACAATTATTCTATATATATATATATATATATATATATATATATATATATATATATATATATATATATATATATATATATATAAACATTATATATATATAAAAATATTATATATATATATATATATATATATATATATATATATATATATATAAACTAAATTGAAATAGCCCACGGCGTGAAATTTTACTGTCTCTCTTTACCTTCAAACTGTGTAAAAACGCCGCAATGCAGCTGTTTTACTACCGACTATTGCACGAATAGATTAAGTAGATCGACCCAGAAAGAACGATTTAAATGGGTCTACAGTCTGAGTGATAGTAAGTGGATGCTATGGCTGAGACACTTAAATATATTTTCGATTATGAATCAAAATACATGTAGTGCGTTACGTTGTCATCTCTGAAGACTGAGATGCAATGATTCTTTACCGATAAAAGCTGATCATTGTGCTGCTATTTTACATTGGTAGCCGGTGTTAATGGTTCTTCCTTGGTCGGATAGACCAGTTCATGCTGTAGCCATAATATAGTTTTATCGTAGCTCTACCACTTAGCCTAGATTCTATTCGTCTAGAAGATGATTGCCTCATTGATATTACAGTTGTAAACAAGGCCAAACCGCCAGCACTTGGTCGGTCAATGCCAGAGAGAGCTAAGCGAATAAGTCCAAATACGTTCTGAAGGATCTATCAAATTATTTCGAATTTAATTGTGTAACCGACCATGGGGAAAATGGTCTAAAATTGCCAATTTGTAAATTATTGCTTATGGCGTCAATGGAGCGTTAACCGGTGTATTGCGGAATTACGACAGTCGTTTATTTTTTAACTCGAAACAGTATTTAGCCTATGTATTGAAAACGCGGAGTGAAATTTTATGGGAGCTAATTTGCGTTGTATACCTATAGTTATTTCTTTTCATAGAAGTAAGGGTAGACATAGACATCTACATTTATCCTCGATTAAGAATCAAAACGCAGATGTGTTGCCACCCCTGACTATGATAGAATGCCTCGTTTCCAGTAAAAAGGTCTCCAGATCTCTACACACACCACACGAAACACAGCAGTATTAAGCTGCTGTTTTACGTTAGTATTCTGTAAGAGCGTGATCCTTCCCCGGTCTAGCCGACTCAATCGCGCTACAACCATAATATAACTGCAGCGTGGCTTTACCACGTAATGACCTCTGAGGACTAATATGCTTTGATTAAAACTACTTTTACGGATTTTATCGCGTTTAGTTTTAATTATTTTTAAATTCCCGACGTTTCGGGTGCTTTCCAGCACCCATGGTCACGGGGGACTGAGATGACTGAGGTCCCGATGTCGTTGTTAAACCCGGAGTACCTTCAGCTTTTTTAATTACTGTTTATGGTCCGATCTATGCAAAATGAACTGACTGTGTCTTGAAGTCTTGCAGTGGTATGCTTGGGTTTAGCTTTAATTTTATTGATTATTGGGTCCCAAGCAGGTGGTAGTAACCAGCCTCCTTTTCTATTGAAATTAGGATATTTTTTAATTTCAATAGCCTCACGTATCATCCTTGGTAAGAATCGGTGTTCTTTCGCGAGAATTTGTGGTCTATCAAATCTGATGCAATGGTTAAGGCCTTCTAGGATATGATCACAAACTGCAGACTTCCCGGAACGTTGATGCTTCACATCACCTGTCTGTAGTTCACTCAGAAAAGATTTTCAGAAAAAAGGTCTCTAGTTCACTCACCATACAAAACACAGCAGCATTACGTTGTTATTTCACGCTGGTTAAACCTTTATGTATCTTCTATTGTATTACCCCGCGTTATATCGTATAATATCGAAGATAGGTACAATATCGTATATTGTACATTTTATTGTTTAACAGATTCCAAAAAATTGGGATCCGACAATTAATAAAACTTTTTGATTTATTTCGTAATGTGCCGATTAGTAATGTATTTGTAGAGGAACCGATTTTTTCGTCACTGATATAGATACATATGTGCATAGATCTCGAAGTGTATTATGATGAAGGATGACTATTAGATGTGCGCGAAAAATCCTTTTCAAGTGGGTTGATAATTTTAATTATTTACCTCTTGGTTTAATTTTTTGATCGTTATTTTAACATTCGTAAGTAAAATGAGTAAAGTTACGGGTTGTAACTTATGAAATAGTTTACAATAAAAGGCTTAAAATTATGAACTATTATCACTAAAAAGTCTCGCATGTAAGTAATAAATTTGTAAACATATATCTCAACAATAAACTACACGCGATATGCAACAATAGGCCTATCCTCTTTGACCCTATCGATAAGGACAGTCTTATTTACAAACGCAGCGCGAGGGGTCACTTCATCGTCCGGTGCGTACAGAAGACCTATTGTTGTAGTCACGTGACAACACTTTTCCCATCTGGCAGACCCGCGACATTTTGTCAAGCAGTTGCCAACTTTCGCAGACGCCGTCAACAGTGCGAATTACGTCTCAAATAATAGTGCAAAGTAAAAGTATTATTTGAAAGAGAAACCGTAAATACACGAGCCCCATTAGAATGGTGTCGTTGACTTAAAAAAAAGTTAGTGAACGTTCCGTTTCGCGCGCAAATTAAAGATAGATGTCCCTTGAAAGGAAAGTTATTATTGTTTAGTGATATGCTGAGACTTCGTATTATGGAGATGTTGAAAAGGTAGGAGATGCAGTCTGAAAATATTTTATCATATGATATTAATACTATATTTAGTTATTACTGGATATTTAAATATATTATAAACGTAGAAAAATAAACTAATATTCTATATTCGTCGCACAGTGCCACTGGCCTCCCTTTCTCAATGGTTAGTGAGTATTGACGGATTTTACATGTCCACGAAATATTTTTATTCCTCAGATATTCAAGCTTCCTTAACCAACGAGCACGTCGTAAATCAGCATTTAAAATTTCAATTAACTATTTCATTTGTACCGACGGGAATCGAACCCGTGTTGCTCGTGTACTGTGAAATTAGGGCGAGCAATTATACCCTGAGCTACCATGTCTCTAAATATACCGATATTCAATCCTTAGATAAAATTTGTACATAGGATATTATACAACAATAAACAAATTAAAAATCACTATTATTCAAATAAAAATTTTATGAATGGAGTTGTAATTTTTTTTATTGTATAGGATGACAATCGAGCACACAGTCCACCTGATGGTAAGTGGATCCTGTGACCCATAGACATCTACATTTATTTTCAATTAAGAAACAAAATGCTATTGCGTTGTCACCCCTGAGGACTGTAAGTACAATAATTGTTTCACATTTCTGTCGATTAAAAAAATCCGGTAATAATATTAATATTTCCTCTAATTTTAAAAAACATAACATAAACATAAACACTCACGCCTGTCATCCAGAGGGGTAGGCAGAGACTACGGACTTCCATTTGGCACGATCCTGACATACCTCTTTCGCCTCCTTTACATCCATATATCTACGCATACATGCTCGTCGGTTAAGGGTACTTCTAACGTGGCCCATTTTCAAAATATCGCCAATTTGGTCGATAAACTTTTTTCTAGGGCGTCCCTTTCCGACTCGGCCATTCACATCTGCCATATAAATTTGCTTTGTCACTCTTTCCTCATTCATTCTTTCTACGTGACCAAACCACCGAAGCATTCCTTTCTTAATCCTGGTCACAACATCATCTTGCATACCACATTTATCTCTTATCACGCAATTTCTCACCCTGTCATTCAGATTAAACCCTAGCATATTCCTTAAAGACCGCATTTCTACAGCATTTATTCTACTTTCGTGCTTCTTCTGCCACACCCAGCTTTCACTACCATACATTAAAGTAGGGACTAACACAGCATTATGAATTACCATACGTGCCTGTTTTGACACATTCTGGTTCTTCATAATAGAGTGTAGTGCCCCATTCACTCTATTCCCTGCATTTACTCGTCGTTCTATTTCCCTATCATATCTACCATCCCTGCTAAATACACATCCCAAATACACAAACTCATCCACTTGCTCAATTAACTCTCCTTCTATTCTTATTTCACATACCGTTTTGCTTTCTTCTCTTTCAAAAACCATCACTTTCGTCTTACTTGCGTTCACTTTCATTCCCCTTTCTTTCAATTCCCAGTTCATTAATGTAACCATCATTTGCAACTCTGCCGCCGATGACGCAAGTATGACTTGATCATCGGCATACAAAAGGCATTTGACGGTTAACTCGCCCATTCTTAACCCACATTCTTCATCTTTCAAAGTTTGCAAACACCGGTCCATAAATAGGTTGAACAGCCAAGGGGAAGGTACACAGCCCTGTCTGACACCTTTTTGGATGCCAAACCAGTCCGAGTAGACCCCATTGATCCTGACACAAGCACTAGAGTCCCTATAAAGAGACCTTAATGCCTGTATCAAACCAGCGCTCAACCCATATGAGTTCAGTGTTTGCCATAACACATTCCTGTCCACTCTGTCATAAGCCTTTTCCAAGTCCATGAACGCACAAAAAACTTTCTGGTTTTTGGCCAAAAACTTCTCCGCAATCATGCGCATGGAAAAGACTTGATCTGTACACCCCATTCCCTTTCTAAAACCCGCTTGCACATCCCAAATTTTTCCATCAGTTTCTTTCATAACTCTTTCAATTAACACCTTAGCATACAGTTTACCCACAATACTAAGCAAGCTGATACCGCGGTAGTTTTTGCAGTCCTGCTGTGACCCTTTTCCTTTATATATTGGTACTATAACTGCTTTAAACCAGTCATCCGGTACCCGTTTTAATTCCCAACATAAATTAAACAAGGTGTACAGCAGGCCTGCCACCACTCCCTCTCCAGCCCTTAGCATCTCGAGTGATACTCTATCATATCCAGCTGCCTTACCTGCTTTCATGCTTTTCATTGCTTTCATTATTTCATCTACACTTATCTCCATACCCCTTTCCACTTCTTTCGGAATTTCTAGTTCATTCAATTCATACGACTCTTCACTCATAAACACGCTTTCAAAGTATTCCTATTCTAATTTTAAAATTATAAAATATGTCGATGTCTGCATTTTGAAGACTTGATGGTGACTGGTATGATTATTTTTATTGATGTCGGAAAGTGAATTTATGCATACATATACGAGTATTACCTATATTAGTACAATCACATTTTGTAATGGTTTGTAAATATTTATTAATTACTAGCGATGCGCCCCGGCTTCGCTCGGGTGATTTCTGGACCTCGACAACAGCGCCACCTACCGAACCCAATTGAGTTTTTAAACCGTCCAGGGATCCACTCAAATATACACAAAAAATTAACAAAATCGTAATGATTTCTTATATATTTACGCGAACGCTACACGTTGAATAAAACTTTTTAATTTATACGGATTTCATGGAGTTAAATTAACTTATTTTTAACTCCTGACGTTCAAACTGAAGGTAGCCGGGCTAACTGTGACATTGGGGCGTCAAACATCTCTGCTGTAAATCACCCGAAACGTCGGGAATCAAAAATTAGTCAATTAAACGCGATAAAATCCGTATAAAAAGTTTTATTCAATCAATAAAATCGGTCGAGACATTTCCGAGATCATTCATCGTCAACAGGAAATATATTTGGAGATAGACATAGGTAACAGGGTAACCTACTCAGACAAACTACTAGGCTGACATAAGTCTCACGACCAAGTAAAAGTTAAAGAAGAGAGTTTAAATTTTAAAATGTGTGGATGTGGCCCATAGACATAACGCAGATGCGTTATCACCTCTGACGACTAAGATGGTTTGCCTCGTTTCCAGCAAAAAAGGGTCTCCGGATCTCTATACCCACCATAAGAAACAGAACAGTATTAAGCTGCTGTTTTACGCTGGTTTTCTTTAAGAGCGTGGTTATTCCCAGGTCAAGCCGACCTATTCGTGCTACAACCATAATATAGCTGTAGCATGGCTCTACCACCTATAAACGCGTGTTGCTGGAATTTTTATATCCTCGAAATATTGTAAAACTTTCAAACCTTCCTGGCTTTACTCATAATGTTTCCTGAGTATTAAAGCTTCTGCCAAAATGGTTCGGCTAGACCAGGGAAGGATCAAAGTCGCAGAGAATCATCATCGCTATTATTAAAATCTGACGGCTCCGTGGCGCTAAATGCCGTGGTTTCGAATCCCGCACGGAACAAATATTTGTATGGCCTACAATTAATTGTTCCTGGTCTTGATGCTTGTCCTTGTGAAATTTATGTATGTAAACTGCCTCCACGATACAGTAGAAAATCCTAGTGTGAAGGTAACTTAAAAAAACCCTATCAAAATCAATAAATGAGGCAGGCCTATGTTGAAGTCCAGTGATTGATACACTGATATAGAAAGAACATTCGGTCGTGGTGAGAATGCATCAGTAACCTTCTTTGTTTGAAGTTGGCTGGTCCATCATCTGCAATGACAGTTACCATCAGGTGGACTGAAAGTTTGTAACAATACGCGAGTAACCCGGGTTCGATCCCCGCCGGTACCAATGGAATTCGTGCTGTATTGCTAATTGCAATTTTAAGTGCTGATTTACCACGTGCTCTGCGGTGAAGGAAAACATCGTGAGGAAACGCGCAAATGACGCGAAAACGCGAAATGATAAATAAAAAAAAATTCAAAGACATGTGAAGTTCGCCAACACGCATTGGGGCAGCGCGCGGACCCTTGTTTGCCCTAAAACCCTCTCAGAAGTGTCAGGAGATCTGTGCCCAGCAGTGGGACGATATGTATAGGCTGTTACTATACTTTTCTGGTTAGCTTCTATATCAATCTGGAAAGATATTGGAAAGACAGTAAAGTGTTTCTTCATGATGAAAGTCAACCGCCTAAAACAAGAAACGACAGTAGCCTCACGGCAGGGTGCGGGCCGCGAATTCAAAAGGCCGTGGGTTCGGATCCACATTTCGACTACTGCCGTGAACTATTCCTAGCACAAACATTTTAAGCTAACCAGGAGTGGTCAAAGGGTACTCGTATATTACGTTAATAGTATTGCTAGTATTTGTTTAAAAAAATAATTGTGATATTCTCCCTTAATGCTTTAAAAATATTTATTTGTACATTGTCATTAGTCAGTATTTGTTTTATAGAATAAGGGTGACAAATGATCACACAGTCCGCCTGATAGTGAGTGGATGCTGTGGCTCATAGACATCTATCTACATCTAACCTCGATTAAGAATCAAAATGCAGATGCGCTGTAACCCCTGAGGACTAAGGTGGAATGCCTCAATTCCAGTAAAACGGGTCTTCGGTTCTCTACACTCACCGTACAAAGCACAACATCATTGAGCATCTATTATATGCTGGTATTCTGTGAGAGCGTGGTTCTGCTCCGGTTGGGCCGACCCATTCGGGTTACAACCATAATATAGCTGCAGCGCGGCACTACCACGTATTAAAGTATACAAATATAGTTGGCATTGCGGTCGAGTTATATAATAAAGCTTAAATTTAGACTGTAAATAATACACGTACTGTTGTCAAGTCTCCGAGAACGTTAGGGATAGACAGGCAGACACACTGACAGAAAGATATGGAGGTGGTGATGGATTTTGTTATGGAATCTTCGATCAATAATAGTACTATAATTGATCGAAGCATGGAACACTAATATCCCCCAGGCTAAATATCTGTTACGGCGGTAACTGACAGGCAATCTGCACAGGACAAGATTATATTGCACGAGCACAGGTGCACTCACTATTCCCTCACCCTCATAGCCCGATGGACGGTAAACCGACACGACCGGAGAGCAGCTTTTCGAGGCAAAGAAGCGAACCACCGCCAACTTTCTGTCTCAGGGTTATTGAGAATTTCTTGACAGAAAAAACCAATACCTGATTATGGCCCGACCCAAGAGTAAAGCTGACCTAATGATCATCAATCCCGTTACGACAACTAGATCAACGAGGCGTTCAAATGGAACACTAATAATGTTGATAAAGGGATCCCCACACGAGCAAAGCCGCATTAAAATGCTAGTATGTATGTATATTAAACCAGCTACTTTATAACAGTATTATCGTAACCGTGTCGATAGTGAACGCGTATCAGCATTTCCATCGATTTAACTCAATCTGATAACGTAATTGGATAATACAATAACTAAATTACTATATGATAATAAAACATTATTAATGTTGATTAAAGTATAAATAACCGACCATGTTGTACGAATATCCACCAACCCCACATCATCCCGTGGATGTCGTAAGAGACGACAGAGGGAAACAAATGAGATGGGCAGCAGCCTCTTCCTAATAACGAATAAAAAAAACTGAAGTTGTCAACTCACTTGCCAAGCGCGGCAACTATGGCTGATATCCACCCTGTGTGGCAATCTATGGGGGAAGCCTTTATTCAGCAGTTATATTTTGTAACGGTAACGTACCGTTACGTTATATGTTGTAACGGTAACGGTAAAGAATAAATACGGGGTTTAAATTTAAGAAACAATCATGTATAAATTTGTGATATTTAGAAAAATTCCCGCGGACGCAATTTATTATTTTTCTATTAAGGCACGTGAGGGTAATATCACCTTAAGCTTTGCCGCCCTGTAAAACCAAAAACGTTTTTGTCTCTGTTCTTCTCTAGGAGAAGGACAGAGACAAAAACACAAAGTCACACACTATAACTAATATATTACGAAAAAAATTGCAAAGAAACTTTGGAAATAATTAGGAACACATCAAAAAAATCTACTTAAAAAACTAACTACACCATACTAAAATCGACTAAAATATCAACTGTCAAAATGGCGTCTATAAAATATCGCTCTATTCACCCTTTTTTATTCGATTGACCGATGAAGAGCTATCGTATCACAGAGTCATCCATGCAAACAAGGCTGAAGATTTTGAGTTATAAGAAAGTGACCATATTAACCGCATGACCATATTACCCTCACGTACTAGTTTTTGAGAAATCAGTTCCAAACTTAATGTACAACTATAATAAACTTTTTATCGAGGTTTCAAATACGCACTATTCAACTCAAAAAAGTACTTTACCAAGACTTTTTAGTTCTAGACTTAAGTAGAGTTTATTTATTTATTTTAAAACTTTACCTACTTCTTCTACTACTTCTACTACTTTATTGTAATAACCGTAAAAGTTACAAAGAGCGGACTTTATACCAGTTAGAATTCTCTACCAGTCAACGTAGAGATATTAATGACAGGTCACTTTAATAACTAAATATTATATAGATATACTGAATCTAAAGTGGACATATTATGTACATGCAGACATAATATGTCTAGTTACGAGTAGTTACGAGATTATACAGTTCTAGCAGGAATGGGTCGGCTCGACCAGGGCAGAACTACTCTCTCACAGAATACCAGCGTAAAATAGTAGCTTAATGCTTCTGTGTTTCGTATGGTGAGTGTAGAGAACTGGATACCTTTTTTACTGGAATCGAGGCATTCCATCTTAATCCTCAGGGGTGATAACACATTTGCTTTTTTATTCTTAATTGAGGATAAATGTAGACGTCTATGGGCCACAATAACCATTTACCATCAGGTGGACTGTGTGCTCGTTTGTCACTCAATATTACAAAAAAAAATATTTGAATTTCATTTGACTTTTATGGTCGAGTTTTCTGAAATAATTTCTATAGGTACGTTTAAATAGTGATTCTGATAACGCTATAACGGGAATGGGCATGTATATGATGTAAAAAATTGTAATTTCGCATTTGTTACGTGAAAAATTATTACCCAGTCGTTGCGAAAGTTGCTGACTAGCAGATTGTATAGTCCGCTGGTTTGCACAGCTTGCAGGAAATAGTTTCGTGAACGAAGAATAAAATAACTACCTAGGCTGCACTAAAAGTATCGGGAATGGAATATTTCCACTGTTCCTGTCGCATTAAAATCTTTTTAATTGAAAACTCCTTGGTTTTAAAAATCGAATACCATTGATTTAGTTAAAAAAAGATTCTCGGTCTTGTCACAAGGTTTTGTCAAACTTGTTTAGTCGTTGAGAAAATGGAATTGACTCAAGAAAATTCAAGAGCGATGATTTATTATGACTTTCGAAGTGGTTTAACACAAAAACAGTGTGTTAACCGGATGATTTCTGCATTTGGTGATGAAGCCCCATCCAAAACCACAATTTATCGCTGATTTGCTGAATTTCAACGTGGACGTGTCAAGCTTAGTGATGATCCCCGTCAAGGTCGTCCAAAAACTGCAGTCACCCAAGAAAACGTTGATGCTGTGCGTAAGCTGATTGAGGAAGATCGACATGTGACATGTGAAATTCAGGCAACTTTAGACATTGGCATGAGTCAAATACAAATAATCTTGCATGAACAATTAGGTGTAAAAAAGTTGTTTTCCCGATGGATAAAGCATTCGCTCGGTGAAGAGCAAAAAGCTGCTCGCGTTACTTAGTGCGTCAGAACTCTCGAAAGATTCCACGCAGGATCCTCACATGTTGTATACAACATCGTATCAGGTGACGAATCCTGGATATACGAAATCGAAATATAATAATACGAATAGTGTTCGAAAATGAGTTAAAGCCAACAAAAATTGTTGGTTCACGGAGTGTTGCAAAATAAATGGTGGCCAGGTTTGTCTCCAAAACTATTCGACGACGATGTTACGACTATTCCTCTTGAGATACAAGGAACGGTTAATACAGAATGGTATGCTAGCATTTGTTTGCCACAGGTCGTTTCTGAACTCCGTAAAGAGAAATGCAACCGCCGAATCATCCTCCATCACGACAATGCGAGTTCTCACACCGCACACAAAACAAAAGAGTTTTTAGAGCAAGAAAACATGGAATTATTAGACAATCCACCGTACAGCCCCGACCTAAGCCCTAATGATTTCTATACTTTCCCTAAAATAAAGAATAAATTGCGTAGACAGAGATTTTCATCACCTGAAGAAGCTGTGGACGCCTACAAAACGGCCATTTTGGAGACCCCAACTTCCGAATGGAATGGTTGCTTCAATGATTGGTTCCATCGTATGGAAAAATGTGTCAAATTTCGCGGAGAATACTTGGAAAAGCAATAAATACATTTTTAAATAGTAATGTTGTGTCACTTCCTTGATTCCCGAAATTTTCAGTGCCGCCCTCGTATTTCTCTAAATTAAAATTAGAATGATGGTTTATTGAAGAATAACAAGTGTGTGGTCCACAAAGCCAAGTGGCCGTTAGTTAATTAGTTTTAGAAGCTTCTGTAGTGTGATTCTCTAGTAGGGATGTTAACCGACGGCGATGTAATCGATTATCTCAATTGTGGCGATATCAATTAATCGATTAAATGCAACAATTATATCGATTAATTGATTAATTGAAGAAAAGTTATAGGCTTTTCTTTGCAATAGGTTAAATAGATACTGCAATGTGCGAAAAACTGTATTCTTGGTAAATTTTAACAACAAAAATATTCAACAAAAAAAAAAACGAATGAAATTAAAGAAAAGT
This sequence comes from Parnassius smintheus behrii, assembly GCA_036936625.1. Classification (NCBI taxonomy): domain Eukaryota; kingdom Metazoa; phylum Arthropoda; class Insecta; order Lepidoptera; family Papilionidae; genus Parnassius; species Parnassius smintheus. Next base: position 45,600,956 of record JAUPFT010000021.1, read on the forward strand.
ATCAGGCCAGCCTCTTAAAATAGTCTTTAAGACGGCACCAATGTTGAAAAAAAAATTTTCCAAACTAAAATTACCTACAAACCAATAAACAAAACAACAGAGTGTTGTTGCCGAATGAAACGTCAACCTTTTTTCTATCAAATGACATAGCTATTGATCATAATAAAGCCAATGTTATCAATTGCATCTAATATCGTGAAGTATCGATTAATTGACATAAAATAATTGATGTAATCGATTATTTCAATTTAAGATTAATCGATCGAGTGGCCAAAATTTAACAAGCTATTAATCGATTATTCGATTAATTGAATCGGTATCGCACTATTCTGCAGGTGTGGAATCGTAGGTAGCGCCGTGTTGAAGTTTGACGTGGGCATGGGCAATACCACTCTTACCTTATATCAAATCGTATCTAGGTATTGGATTTGAATACCTGTCATTGAATTTATGTATTTCAATATCTATGTATCGATTTCTTACATTTACGCGAACACTATACATTGATTAAAACTCCTTTTACGGATTTTATCGCGTTTTATTTATATTAATTTTAATACCCGACGTTTCGGGTGCTTTCCAGCACCCATGGTCCCGCCCCCAAAACGTCGGGTATTAAAATTAATATAAATAAAACGCGATAAAATACGTAAAAGTAGTTTTACGGAAAAAAGTAGTTTTAATCAATCTATGTATCGGTTGAATATCTACGTGATTCTGTAATTCGGTAAGGAATTCAGTATCCAGTACTACACTGTGATACGCGATTTTGAAGGATTTGATTACTCAATAGTACTTAATATTTATTTTACATTCCATAATGTACAAATTAATAAATATTAATTTTTACAATATGGACACTGACGCGTATAGCAAATTAGAACAGTGGAAGACGCAAAAATGTTTCATTCTTCATTATCATTATATCATTATTCATATCATTCATTATCATTTGTCATTCAGGTAATTATATAAAGTATAAAACATTTATTGATTAAAAACGCGTTTAATTGTCTTGTAAAATGTTATAGACGGTTATGAACATCACGTAAGGTGAAGGAGAAGAGCTTCATTTTATAGGGTTTTTTACGTAGAAATTAGGGTATTTTTGCACAAATTTGCATAATTCCAATATTTAATAATAACAATTTAAAGTAAGGAGTTTATGTTTTTTAAAATTAGTTTCTTTGCTTAGGTATGTTTAGATATATTGTAATATCTAAATATTGGTAATATCTGTGATACTCTGAAACGAGTACACCTTACAACGAAGACTCGAAGTGGAAATCTTATTATATATTTTACTCAAATATTATATTTTGCATTCAGTGCATCATGTCGTCGATATTTTACAGTAATATTATTTTCTCGATTTGAAGTTATGTGAAGTGACGTACTGCAGCGGCATGTAAATTAAGTACATATACAGTAAATTCGTTTACATTGAAAAAAAAAAAAAAGATTTTAAGCTGATTTCTCTATGAATGAAACCAATTTTTGTGGATTTAATAGCGTCTAATTTAATTATTTTTATAAATTCCCGACATTCCGACTGCGTTAGAGAAACCACGGCCACGGAATTAGGTGATGAAGGTTCCTTAACCTCGGATATCCTCAAATTTTAATTATTCATTTTTGGTCCCATCGTCGCTGAGAAAGCTAAATGTAACTTAAAATGTGCGAAGGAAAGAATGCTGAGCAACGAAACGTTGGCATTTTTTTTAAATTTTCAAATAAAAATATTACTCAGACACTAGGATTTGTCTCGTGAAGACAGTTTACAAACATAAATTTCACAAGGACAAGCGTCCAGATCCGGAATAATTATTTGTAGGCCATACAAAAAACTTGTTCCGAGCGAGATTCGAACCCGCGGTCGTCAGCGCCGCAGCTCAATGTTTAGCCATTGCGCCACGATAAAATCCGTAAATAAATGTTTTACTCAATGTGTATATTTGCGTGACCATAAGAAATCATTGTGGTATGTTTTTATATAAATATCCTTTTTAAGGTTACAAAATGTTATTATTACGAAATGATATACTACAGTTGCAAACTGATTCCCACCGTCTAACGATTTGCAAAAGCGTTACACAATTAAACTGCAGAGGCCGCGAGTGGTGATTGCGTCGCGACTCCGTCTCCTCATCATACCTCACTTAGATATAAATGCATTCGTGGTAGACTCACGCTGCAGTTGTATTATGGTCGTAGCAGGAATGTGTCAGCTCCATCAGAGATAAGACCACGCTTTCACAAAACACCAGCGTAAAATAGCTGCTTAATGCTGCTGTGTTTTGTTTGGTTAGTGTAGAGAACCGGAGGCCCTTTTTACTGGAAACGAGGCATTTTAACTCAGTCCTCAGGTGACAATGCATCTGCATTTTGATTCTTAATAGAGGTTAAATGTAGATGTCTATGGGCCACAGCATCCACTTACCATCAGGTGTATTGTGTGCTAGTTCGTCGCCCAAACTTAAGCCTTCTTTTCATAAAAATGAATTGACTAACGGACTTACACTTGGTAGTAAAGGGGCTACTGTCAATGGACACATGCAGCCAACTTTTTACAAAGAAGACTTATAAATACCTTCAGGCCTTTGAGGACTAAGATGACATCATAGACTCCAACTATACAGGCTCTACCTCAGACGAGACCACAGCAGTGCAACCATTTCTATTTGTCGGCACAAATAGGAAAGTGTTGTACTCGTACCTACCCAGGTGTACTCCTATGGAGAAACTAATTCCTATACCCTAGAATGTGAAATCCTACAATCTAGAGTGTTAGCGCTATTAGCCTTTTGGCTACGTAACATAGAGCTGACGGGAAGCACCGACGATCCGGGAAGTCTGTAGTCTGTGAATATGTTCAAGGTCGCCCACCATTACATCAGATTTGATAAACCAAAAATCCTCGCAAAAAAGCACCCATTCCCAAGGATGATACGCGAGGCTGAAATTTTTAATATGAAATTTAACAGGCAATCACTTCATTCCCATGGGCTATTTTTATTAATTTATATTCCTTGCCATTATAAACACAAATTTTGTACAAGTTTTCTTTAATAAAACTTTTAAACTTGTTGATTGACAAATTTTGAACAAACGAAACAATATTTAGAAACATAGTCGTAAATGAATGTAAATCTGCACTAAAATATTATATTAATTAAGTAATGCTAGCTGAGAGTATAAGCTATCACCTTAACATTTCACAGTACCTACACCAGCAAATCGAATTTGATTCACATCAACACCGCTTTAATTGTTAATAATTACTGTAATTATCAGGTACCTACATCTCATAATTTTGACTAATAAATCTAACTATCAACATCAATCGGATGTCGACGTCTGATTAGATAATGTGTGGATCGCAGTGCACCCAAATTAGTGGTCTCGTGCAGTCGCTTAGTCAGCGGGTGCTTCGCCCTCGGTGCTACGCTATCAGATAGTGTATACGTTTATAAACGTAATAGAGTCAGGCATAATAGCTGCAGCAGGAATGGTTTGGCTCGACCAGGAAAGGCCCACGTTCGCATAGAATCTTCAACATAATCCTTTAAAAAGATCAAAATTAAACTATGGGGAAGATAAGTCCACAAAGGCCTCATAGATTTGATATCATAAAAGGGATATTTCTCACGGTTACTACGGTTAACAGGCAAATTGGAAAATATATGCTTATTACTTTGAGCTGCTATTAAGATGATACTAAACCCCTTATTCATAAAAGAAAATTAAACGCTTTCTTTTAATAGAATAAGAGTGACAAACGAGTACACAGTCTACCTGATGGTAAATGGATGCTGTGACCCATAGACATCTACATTTATCCTCGATTAAAAATCAAAACGCAGATGCGTTGTCACCCCTGAGGACTAAGATGGAATGCCTCGTTTCCAATAAAAGAGGGTCTCCGGATCTCTACACTCACCATACGAAGCACAGCAGTATTAACAAGCTGCTATTATATACTGGTTTTCTGTGAGACCGTGGCCCTTCTTCGGTAGAGTCGACTCATTCATGCTACAGCCATAATATAGCTGCAGCGTGGCTCTACCACGCATACAAAGATTACATTAGATTACAATACAAAGATTACTATTAGTTGGTGTTTTGTCTCATTCTGACATTTGCGAGACACTCGTTGCTAGAAAGTGACAATACACTATTTAAGAATGTTTGTGAATAAGGGGGTTAGAATTAATAAGTACGACTATTTTCTGCCAAGGCGTTCACCTGGGTACCACCCCCTTAAATATTTCTGCCAACAAACATCAGTGCTTGCACTGCTGTATTTCGGTGAGGGGAAGAAGGGTTTAAAGAGTCGAAACGCTATTAGGGTACGTAATTTAGATACGTGGTAGAGCCATGCTGCAGCTATATTAGACCGGGGAAGGACCACGCTCTCACAGAATACCAACGTAAAATAATAGCTTAATGCTGCTGTGTTTCGTATGGTGAGTGTAGAGAACCAGAGACCTATTTTACTGGAAACGAGGCATTCCATCTTGGTCCTCATGGGTGACAACGCATCTGCATTTTGATTCGTAATCAAGGATAGATGTAGATGTCTATGGGCCACAGCATCCGCTTACCATCAGTTGAACTGTGTGCTTGTTAGCACACAGTTTATTCTATAAAAAATCATGTTATTTCTTACACAGCACACGACACAGAACACAATTGACTAAGAGCGACGAAACCCGTTATCCATGTTCACAGGTATCGAGGCATTCTATCATAATTCTGAAAATCCAGATGCCTTCTCACAGATTTTGATAATTGAACATAAATGTATGTGTGTATTTTAAAATATAGTATAAGGGTGGCAAACGAGCATTCAGTCCATCTGACAGTAAGTAGTTGCTGTGGCCCATAAACATCTACATCTACCCTGGATAACAAATCAAAATGCAGATTCGTCGTCACCCGTGAGGACTTAGATGGACCAACGAAACAGCAGCGTTAAGCTGGTATTTCACGTTGGTATTCAGTGAGAGCGTGGTCCTTCCCCGGTCGAGCCGACCCATTCGTGCTGCAACTATACCAGTAATATAGCTGCAGCTAGGGCTTGCAGTATTCGTTCAATTTTACCATTCAAATATTTCGAATAGTTCCCGACCTGCTGTTCGAATTAATCGAATATTACGCATTTTTCGAATACTTTGTACTTAAAGTGTGTCTATTAACTTATATTAAAAGACACACTTTAAGTACAAAGTATATATATATATATATATATATATATATATAAACAGTGACACTTAGGTAGAGATTCAAAAGAAAATAAGACGAACAACATTTTTTTAAATACTTATTGACATAAATCACTAACTATCAGACTTACTAGATACACTTTAGTAACAAACAAAAATAATAATAATAATAAATAACAAATAATAATCTCATTTGATTATACAAAAAGAAAAATATCTCTTTTTCTATATTTGAGACGAAAGAATCTCATGGATCTCGTGAGAATATTTTTTGTAGAAAAGTACCAGTTGTTTTCTACATTAGAACCTGTGCGTTGAGATTCTAAACCTAATAAAAAAAGAATTATTTTGATACATTAATTCTAACGACCGTATTCGTGCGCCATCCGCATACATCCGGACACCCTCGGCATTTTTTTTTTCAAGCAGTTTTTTTACACTAAATACAGAAAATTACTTGTAAAAATAATAGAAACATGAAAACGAGTGATTTTTCTTTATATATATGAGTATTTTTATCATTATAAAAGTGCAATAGTCGAAAAAATAAAGACATTTTTAGCTCAGAAATTTACTGGATTTCCATTAGGTGAGAGTAGAGCACAACCTCAACGCTTCGCTTATGAGGCGTGCAATATGCTTCTCTTAAATGTTAAATTTAAGATGAGAAGAATTTAACCAAATTCTATAATTTTTATATGACATAAATTAAATAAATTCTTGCATTATTATTCATACATATAAAGTTAACATTTTAAAATTATTATAAAATCTACTATTAGCAAACCAAACAAATTTGTCTTTTCAAAATTAAGAAATAAAAAATGTGACTCCAATATACCTATATACTTTTGAATAAAAGGTAAGCAATTTAATTGAACAGTAAAGTTTATCAAAACGATATTAATCAATACTTCTTGCTTTGATAATATGACCTAAGAAATGAAAGCCAGTCTAGAGTGCCATCACTCATCATTTAAGGCGCTACGAAGGTAGATGCATTTCATTCTACATGACGAAAACACTATTTCAGATTCTACACTTGTAGAAGGAATCGCTAAAAAAATATCATATGCCCTCATTATGGTGAAAGCGCCAGGGTAGCCCGCGAAATTCAAATTTTCTTACGTTTTTTGCTATTCGCAGGTTAGTGTGAGATTGTATGTTTAAGTAAATATGATTCGTGACCGTAACACGTACGTGTTCACGGAATTATTATCATTAAAATCACCAGAGAGAGAGAGAGAGAGAGAGAGAGAGAGAGAGGAGAGGGTTGTAAAGGGTTGTATCTCTAAGTTCATATAACTCCTATGAATGAGTTTTTCTGGAAATAGTCATATAATGGAATTATACGAACTAAGAGGGTTGTATTGATGATTATAATTATTAAAATTCAGTAAATACATACTCGTTACGGTCGCGATCATTTTTATTTCAACACACAGCCTGAAACTGACCTGCAAATTGCAAAAAACGTTCGAAAATTTGAATTTCATAGACTACCTTTGCGCTTTCACCTTAAATGAACATTATTTTAAAGCTGTTGCGAAGAGTTACCGGTGCTACACATAGTGATGATTAAACGTATCTTTCTTTTTTAAAGTCCGGCCATGTTTCGAAATATTTTTGTTACTAAATTCTATTTATCTTTATGTTCATTGTAGTATTCGAAAAATTCGAAATATTCTAATATTACTGTATATGAAGATACACTGATATTATTCGAATAGTATATGAGGTGAATATGCGAATAAAACGAATATTCGAATACAGAGCCCTAGCTGCAGCATAGCTTTATGACGTGGAAACCACAGTATCTCAAGTGTATGGGCCACAGATTCTCCCTCTTTTGTAAAATATGTCTGTGGAGAACTGGAGCATGATAATGTGATAGTTTAAGATATGCAAAATAGAAAGAAGGTCAACAACTTAACATTGGCACCAATTGTGTAGGTTATGTCCCACAGTTTTAAATCAGTCTACCGTTTGTAAGTAACGTCTAATAGCAGGTATTCCTGGAATAGTTAATTGAACCTGTGGTTTTGCTGGTGACGTTAATTGTTCATTTACTTAATGATTTCTTACACAATTAAATAAAACTAGTTTTTACGGATTTTATCGCATATATTGGTTTATTTTATATTCCCGATGCGAGCATTTTACGGCACTCATGGACCCGTGGGAACAGGTGTTCGATGCACCTATGCATTTATTTTTTTAAATAAAAATCGGATTCAATAAATTAAAAAAAATACATAGCTCCTTTTTCTTTAGTTTGAAGTGTTAACTTTTTACGAAAATAAACAGAAATAATACATCTAAATTATATTTGTAAAATGTGTTTTTCTTTTGACTGGCGAGATTAGCTGAGGAAGAAACGAGAAACCACAGCACAGGTACAATATACTTTTTATAATTTTGAGGCTTACATTCTGCAGTCATATTATTTTTTATATCTTTATATATATGATAAGGGTGACAAACGAGCACACAGTCCACCTGATGGTGAGTGGATGCTGTAGCCGTTAAACATCTACATCTATCTTCGATTAAGAATAAAAATATGTATGAATGAGGAAAAATACCATTCTATCAGATTGACATTAGAAGTGAAAAGGGTTTTACGGTATCGACATTCCCCATATAAAACACAGCAGCGATAAGTTGCTATTTTTTACTGACACTCTATGAGAGCGTGGTCCTTATCCTGTCGAGCCGATGCATTCGTGCTACAACCATAGTGTAGCTAGCTGCAGCGTGATTCTACCACGTATAATATTCGTAAGGAAAATACGTGAAATGTGCAAATTAAATAGACGCTAGCAAAACACCTTGGCAATTGCGCGATCGCAACTATTTTGTAACTTGATGCTTATGTAACAGAAGCAAAATAAGTATTATAAGAACCAACGTTATTGGGAACGGAACTGTAACAGCGATCTTAAATGACCGAAAATATGTGGTCTATTGCTGAAATAAAAAAACAGCAGCGTTATGCTGCTATTTCACGATGACAATTTGGTAAACAGATTGCAGTATAACTATCTCATTCATGCTAGACGTATCTAGGTCGGTAACGGGTAGCAGTCTTAAAGGTGCGAACCATCTAGTACTGTGCTCTTCAATTGGTCCATTGCTAAATATAAGCCTTCACAATAGATTACCTCATAGAGGGGCTACTTGCCATAGTTTTCGAGTCTGGCAAGTGTGTTGGCAACCGCACTTTTTATTTTTATAATAATAATAATAATGTCCTCCAGACATTATTATTATTATTATAAAAAGTCCTTCGGCCACGGCAGCCTGCCTCAACGGAGGCTAGCCATCAGCCAGGACAGGATTATAGCGCCCAAGCGTATGCGCAAGTACAAGTGCACTCTCTATTCCCTCACTCTCATAACCCGATGGGACGGTAAACCGACACGACCGGAGAGAGATCAGGCGTAGGACCAACGGCTTTACGTGCTTTTCGAGGCACGGAGTTGAGACACCGCCAACCTCATGACTCCGGGCAGTTACTGAGAATTTCTTAACAGAAAAACTCAATAATTGATTTTTTGGCCCGACCCGGGATTCGAACCCACGACCTCACGATCAGTAGTCGCACTGCTACAACCACTACTGCCTCATTGGTTATTTTTATACTGCTGTTATCAAAAGATGCTGCTGTCTATTTCCTGGTTCATTTTGCTTTGTCGTATCTTATGACACCCATGGGATGATATGGACTAGTGGATATTCTCACACAGGCACTACACGGTATATTGTGTTATTTGTGTTATACATTAGGTAGGTAGTGTTACTCAGGATTAATACACGCACAGACACCCACACCTAATAAAAGAAATATAAATCTATCTTCATATATAAAATTCCGGCGTGTCTTCGTAATTATTCCGCTCCTAAAATGATCGACCGAATTTGATGAAATTTTTACGGGGTACTTAATGTGCTCACCTCGACATAGTTCTTAGCTATAGTTTGACCCGGTTGGTGGCGTCGTTGTCGAGATCCAGAAATCAACCGTGCGAAGACGGGGTGGATCACTAGTATACTCGTATATAAAAATGGATGTTGGTAGATCTGATTGAGAATAATACCAACACCGCCGGGCCAATCGCTATGAAAGTTGGTAATAAATATGTGTTGTTTCATGGAGGTTTTTATGCTATCCACGTTATTGTAATTCACCACTAGATGGCGCTGCAGAATATCAACTCCCATACCGTTTAATTGATCGCCATGATGACACATACACGACAACGATTGCCATGTATATCTAGTAAGATTTAATAAAAGAGTCCTAGGGATCTTATAAATTACACAATTCGATAAATACATTTGCAACTCTGGCTGAGCAGAGAGTTTATTTTTGTACGTGTATAACAATATTATGTCGAATTACTTAGGTACTTAAAAAGGAGAAACTTACCTGAAATAGTGTTAAGAAACATGAGATACTCGAAATTGGATATCTCACGCCTCTGCCACTTCTGTGTCATGTTCGAGTTGCGCATGAGTTGCCTCGGCGACATCATCGAAGCGCGCCTGCAACAATATACAAAAATAGTTCATAAATAAAAAAAAACCGATAATACATTCTGATTTATTGTAGAGTAGGTTTTTATACTTTGTTTTCTTAAATATAACCATTTTTTACTTATTAAAACTTGATCAAACATCATCATCATCACGACAGCCCTTCACAAGTCCACAGCTGAACATAGACCTCCCCCAAGGAATGCTTCAAAGCACGGTCATGAGCCACCTGCATCCATCAACTTCTGCATTCCTGCATGTCTTACCGGTCGTCACTCCATCTAGTGGGGGACCGACCTACACCACGCCTACCAGTACGAGGCTGCCACTCGAGAACCTTTTTTCGCCATCGATTGTCGGTTCTTGACTAGAAATGGTGGTAAGCTGTGATGAAACCTGAGATACTAGGCACTGTATTAGCATAACAAAAGCTTATTCACTTTTGCCTTGAAGACACTTAGATTGTAATTAAATAGAAAGGCAGACTGGAGAGTCGGCAAATTATTTCACTCTCATACTATATACCTAATGCGTGCGATATCGAAAAACAAGAGGTACAGATTTGTAGACCGCTTGGTTGTCAGATTGTGGAAAGGAAAGGGATGAATTAAATCATATTCCTGCGCACACTCTCCCTAATATATTGTATAGAACAATAGGAGTCTGGCTACTTTGCGCCTGATGTTCGCGGTCGACAAGAATAGGATGATCTTTTGTATCACTTTGTCTTGTTACCGTTTTTATCCCTCAGGGATCACGGGTAACAATGTATCCACAATTTGATTCATAATAGATGTTGCAGAAGGAGTCTTCAGGCAACAGCATTCAATTAGCATGAGATGGAATGCGTGCTCGTTTGTCAACTTTACATCTATAAGAATGCTATTTTAGACAATAAAGTAACGAATTTTTTTCATTTTTAATTAAACTACGAATCAACATTAATGACGTTAAATACCCGTATAATTAAATTAAAATATAATTGACTTTAGCACGCGATTTAACGGTTATAGCGTTTTTTTGAGAAATGTTGCTATTATTTAACATAACATGAAACATTGAATAACTGTATTTAAGCATATATTGATGCCAATCAATCATGTTTAATATTGAAAAGTACTATAACTGATATCATTCACACTGTGTAACTGCAGAGAATAAAATATTACAGTGCTTTGAATGTCTTCTAATTCCCAAAGATTGTTGTTTTTACACATAGGTAAAGATAACACGGCGAATTGAGTCTTATTACAAAAACTAGTTTTAATTAGCCGAAGGTAAAACTTGAATCCGTTTCACGAAAGAATCCCCGCGGAAATATGCTACAATGTAATATGTAACTAAAATGTAATGTACATGTGGAATTTGACAACAAATTTACAATTTCATAAAGCCAACGACGCTGCGGCTAAGGGACTTCTTTATTTATAAAGACTTTTTAAACCATAGTTAATCCGATATAGTCAATAAAAATACGGATCGATAAGAGGGATTTGGGTTTTGGTAAAACCGAACTGTTTTCAAAACATTCATCTGCTTGGATTGGACAATATATAAACAAATAAAAAAATAGGACCACTTTCACCTTTAGACACAATAAAGATAAGAGTGTTCGGGAGAGATTGGTCGGGAGAGTGTCAAGGAGGGACACAATTGCGGGGATAATCAATATAAGTACAATTTAAATTCGACAATATTTATGACGTGCAAAATATTGGCTTTACTTGAAATTCGAACCTGACACCCAAGATGCATTACTAACTTTAGCTAGAACAAAGGTTGAGTCACACCGTAGCAAAACTTGACCTTCAGAATGATTCGAAATTCTTTTAATGTTACTTTATTGCAACGGAAGAAAACAACAGGCTTATTACATTACAAATATTTGTATGCAACTTTTTACGCATTAATTTTGTACAGTTTATAGGCAATCTGCATAATACGATATTATTTGTATTGATTGAATTTATACTTTGCCTACATTCTGTACAATATCGAACGTAGGGCCGATATGTTTAATTTATTATTAAATAATATGTTATTACCTAATTTAAATATCAAGTTGTCTGAAAGATGCGGGTGTATAAGCTTGATTAATAGTGAATATGGTCTTTCTTACATTTTTTTTATAGAATAAGGGTGACAAACGAACACACTACCTGATGGTAAGTGGATGCTGTGGCCCATAGACATCTACATTTATCCTCGATTAAGAATCAAAACGCAGATGCGTTGTCATCTCTGAGGACTAAGAGCCTCGTTTCCAGTAAAAAAGGGTATCCAGATCTCTACACTCACCATACGAAACATAGCAGCATTAAGCTGCTATTTTACGCTGGTATTCTGTGAGAGCGTGGTCCTTCCCCGGTCGAGCCGACCCATTCGTGCTACAACCATAGTATAGCTGCAGCGTGGCTTTACAACGTATAAAACAAACAAACATACATAGAACAAACTAAAAGACTAATAACTAACAAAATCCGATGTTCAGAAACTAACGATACGTGTCAACCAACTGATGCAAAGCGCACAATGTGACACGACACAAAGACAAAGAATGATCGACTTCACTTATAAAATCGACGTCAGTTATTATTATTATTATTTGGGGTATCTATATAATTTTCTCACCTGGTTGGGTTATACAAATATATAATTATAAATTAAAATGAAAAGATAAATGTACATAAATATCAATAAAATAAAATAAATACAAAAACTACATAAATAAATAAGATCCAACCAGATGGGAGCCCACGGCAGGGGAGACCAAACGGCCGAGGGTTAGGGAGAAAGGGAAAGAAACCGGCGGACGTTGCGGGTATCGAGGAGCACCGCCTTCTGCATTTGAGCCCGGAGCGGTCCGTCACGGAGTCCTAGTCGCCTCAGATGACCCGAGAGGCTGACTGGGATTAGCCCATTCGTAGAGACGACTACAGGAATAATTTCGGTCGGCATACCACCCCACATGTCGGTCACCTCGTGAGCCAGGTCCAGATATTTTAATTTTAATATTATTATTATTAATTTAATATTATTATTATTATTAATTTAAAAAGTTTTTGAAGTTGCTCTCTCTCTCTCTTTTCACTAAATGACATTAGAAAGAGACAGGTATACAGTTAATCAATGGTTAATATGTCACCCCTTATCGACGATTATAAGTTTAGTATGGCCGTAGATTTTCGAATTGACTTTAAATTGTTCAGTAATGACGAAATATATTGCTTTTTAGACCTCATTACAACTTAATAAAGAACAATCGAGTGCTGGGAAATTTTTAGCGAGGAAGTCAACTTGCAATTACACAAGCCGTAACAATAAAAACGTGAAGTTATCAGGTCGTAAAGTTTGGGCGTTTTCTTCCGTCGCGAGTCAAGTGCGGTCGAAGTTGTATGTATGTCAGGGCTGGGTCGACGATAGCTATGGTAAAAGGATCATTGGAATCGTTAAACAAAGATAAAATAAAAAATAAAACAAGTAACAAAAAAGTTTGAGAATATATACATAGACAAATTGTTCTATAGTCTAAGTTAGTAACTTTTGTAATTGGTTTTTTTCGAAAACTATAACGATTTGGATGAAATTTTCTGTTTAGATATTTTTTACGTGGTAGAGCCATGCTGCAGTTATATTAGTACATAGTATAGTCGTAGCACGAATGGGTCGGCTCGACCGGGGAAGGACCACGCTCTCACATAATACCAGCGTCAAATAGTAGCTTAATGCTCCTGTGTTTCGTATGGTGAGTGCAGAAAACCGGAGACCCTTTTTAATGGAAACGAGGCATTCCATCTAAGTCCTCACGCCTACATTTTGATTCGTGAGATGTTTGACGTCCCAATGTCATTGTTAGCCTGGCTGCCTTCAGTTTTTTGAATATTCAGTTACTTGAAAGGTTCCTTTAATGTCTTGATAGGTCGTCACTTTATCCAGTGGGGGGCCGCCTACTAGTACGAGGCTGCCACTCGAGAACGAGAACCTTTATTCCCCATCGGTTGTCGGTTCTTCGAGCTATATGGTATATCCATTTGAGGGCCCCGTAGCGCAGTGGCTTAGCAATGAGTTGCAGCGCTGAGGGCCACGGGTTCAAACCTCGTATTGAATAAGATATACCTATAGACCCACAAACAATTGTTTCGAGTGTCTGTTTACCAACGTAAAATTTATGTATGTAAACAGTAAACACCCCCCAAGACACAGGAGAAAATCCTAGTAACTTTTATTAACATTAAAAAAAATCATTTCAGCATATTGATCAAAAATATTGCGTAAAGTTAAAATTATTTTTGTTATTTTTAATAAAAGCAATTAAATATAACAAAAAATTTAAATATTAATAATTAATATTATATTATGATCGAGAGTCATGAGCATGAGTCATGACTGTTCGGAAAACAGTTAGTTTTGAACTAAATATTTTATAGAGTCCTTGACCTTCATTTAAATGTTTACAGAGTTCATTCGCTCCGGTCTTTTTAATGAAGGACGAGAATAAACATATCTTTGCCATTTTATTTGATATAACATAAACATAAATAAAAACAGATATGTTTGTGTTGTTAATATTCCGCGTGGAGTCAAGTGCAGGTGCGCGGCGGCCGCAAGTGTGTCAGGGTCGCGAGGCCAGTGCCTCTGCACAGCTCTATGTAAACATAAGTTTTTCATTTTAATTTATTAATTTAATGTCAAAGGTTATGTTTTCGGAAGGAAATTGAACCGCTTTACCAATTAAAAATGTAAGAATTTACAATTAATTATAATTTTGTTGGTATACCTGGGCTACCCGTTTTACTACAATTATTTACATGTGTTTTTTCTAGTTTCCCTGTTATCAAAATTATTTGTTACTTATAGTAAATTTCTATTTCATCATCATCATCATCATCACAGCCCTTCACAAGTGCACTGCTGAACATAGGCCTCTCCAAAGGTATGCCATAAAACATGGTCCTAAACCACTTGCATTCATCGACTTCCCGCATGTCTTACTAAATCGTCACTTCATCTAGTGGGGGGCCGCCCTACACTTCGCATACTAGTACGAAGCTGCCACTCGGGAAACTTTCTTCCCCATCGATTGTCGAGGTATATGGTCAGCCCATTGCCACTTCTGTTTACTAATCTTTGTCTGTTTTTTTTTTGTTAAATTTCTAGCTATATAGAGATATTTGACTTTGAATAAAACAAATTTTGCAGATTTTATAGCTTTTAATTTAACCAATTTTTACCTTTTATAATTTCAGAAGTTTAGAGTGCCTTACAATACCCACAGTCACGGTGGGGGGTGAGGGTTGGTGGGCGAGGTGTTTGTCTTTCCGGTGTTAAAGATTTTTTTTTTATAGAAGAAGGGGCAAACGAGCATGCGGCTCACCTGATGTTAAGTGACTACCGCCGCCCATGATCAACCGCAACACCAGGAGAATTGCGGGTGCGTTGCCGGCCCTTTAGAAAGGAGTAAGCTCTTTTCTTGAAGGTCCCCAGGTCGTATCGGTCCGGATAAATCGCCGGTGGTAAACTATTCCACAGAGAGGTTGTACGTGGCAGAAAACTCCTTGTGAAACGTACAGTGGTGGACCGCCAAGCATCCAGAGGGTGTGGATGGTATCGGGACGTTTGCCGTGTAGTGCGTTCACAAAATTTGGCGGCTGGGATTAATCCGAACAATTCCTCAGAGCACTCCCCGTGACAGATGCGATAAAATATGCAAAGAGATGCAACATCTCTTCGCAGCGCCAGTGAATCGAGCCGATCGGAAAGCACTCGGTCGTCGACGATTCGAGCCGCTCTGCGCTGGATGCGGTCAAGTGGAAGGAGCTGGTACTGGGGAGCTCCAGCCCAGAGATGGGAACAGGGAACAGGCGGTGTGCCGGCATGAAATACTGTCCGGCTCTGCTGAGCACGCCAAGCTTTTTAGAGGCCAATTTGGCCTTCCCTTCCAAGTGACCACGAAACTGCACGTCACTCGATATGTCGACGCCGAGGATTCCGATACTGGCTGAGGCAACAAGGGGAGTGCCTTGAAACTTAGGGGATACGACAAAAGGGTTCTTTTTAGCGGTTAACGCGGAAATTTGTGTCTTCTGGGGGTTAAACTGGACTAGATTTAGTCGCCCCCAATCCGAGACTCTGTCCAGCAGAGACTCGACTTCAGACACAAGTTTGTCACGGCACTCGGAGACGTTTTCCCGAGAAATATTGGCTCGGCCGGTGTAAAGAGCATCACCAGTGCTGTCATCTGCATATCAATGAATGTTACGGGTATGCAACATGTCATTGATATGCAGAAGAAACAGCGTTGGCGATAGCACGCAGCTCTGTGGAACACCAGCATTAATAGGCTTGCAATAGGAGCTTGCACCGTCTACAGCGACCTTGATGCTCCGATCTGCAAGAAAGCTGGTGATCCAATCGCACAATTTCTCGGGAAGCCCATAGGAAGGGAGCTTCGAAAGAAGCGCTTTGTGCCAAACCCGATCGAAGGCCTTCGCAATGTCCAAACTAACGGCCAATGCCTCCCCCTTGAACTCTACTGCCTCCGCCCATCTGTGAGTTAGGTAGACCAGAAGATCACCAGCTGACCGACCACGGCGAAAACCGTATTGGCGGTCACTAATCAGCTGGTGATCTTCAAGGTACCTCATGAGCTGGCAGTTTACAATGGACTTCATTGTTTTGGAGAACAAGGAGGTAATGGCGATTGGCCGGTAGTTGGACGGGTCTGAGCGGTCGCCTTTTTTAGGGATCGGGTGGACGTAAGCCGTCTTCCATGATTTTGGGACTACGCCTAGGGAGTAGGAGTACCGGAAAAGACGCGTTAAAACCGGTGCCAACTCTGGAGCACACGTCCTCAGCACAATTGGGGGGATTCCGTCAGGCCCACTCGACTTGTGGATGTCCAGGGAGAGGAGTGCTTTGCGAACCGAGCGCTGTGTGTAGTGCACTTCCGGCATAGAGCACTCACACCGCGGGATGGTCGGCGGCGTACTCCCCCCGTCATCGAGAGTCGAGTTAGACGTAAAGAAAGAGCCTAGAAGATCGGCTTTCTCCTTTGCGGTATGGGCCAGTGAGTCGTCCTCCCTGTGCAGAGATGGAAGAGATGGCTGAGAGAAATTCCCCTGGACAGCCTTGGCGAGAGACCAGAATGCACGGGTTCCATAAGGAAGGCGAACTAGTTTCTCGCCAATTCTGCCTATGTGCTCTGACTTTGCCTTGGCAATGACTCTTTTGAAGGACCTAGAGGCGGAGTTATACTTCTTTTTTAGAGCGCTGGTGTTTACATCCCGGGACGCTGATGCATCAGCCCAGGCTTGGTAGCACTCCTGCTTATAGCATGATGCTATTTTACAGGAGCGACCAAACCATGGCTGAGACTTGCCTCCAATGGGCACTACAGAGGAAGGAATAAAAAGTTCCATACCCTGAAGTACCACATCAGCAACAGAATCCGCAACAACGTTGGGATCATCCGGCGAGAAGCAAACCCGCCCCCAAGGGTAGGATGCAAAGAAAGACCGCATCCCATCCCAATCGGCTGACCTATAGTGCCAAACACGGCGGCAGCCTGCAGAATGCAACCGCGATTTCAGCGTGAGTGGCACCACACTCCGGACCAGACAATGGTCCGAGGAGCCTAAAGGGGCGTCGACAGAAATCTGATATCCGTCCGGGTGAGAGGTCAGCAGAATGTCCAACAGGGAAGGTGCATGATCCTCCACATCTGGAATCCGCGTAGGCGAAGTAACCAGTTGTGTCAGACCATATGCCAAGGCAAAATTATGAACAGATCTCCCCGCATGATCGGTTAAACGTGAACCAAGCCATTCGGCGTGATGGGCGTTAAAGTCGCCGAGGATCACGATCTCTGCGGAGGGGATCTGCTGTAGCAACAAATCTGCAGCCATTTGGACGTGGTCGAAGAGTCGGTCTGTTTCGGCATTACCGCTATGGGACCTATAGAGGCACCCGTAGACGCGCGGATGGTCGTCGCTGTCTACGCGTAACCAAAGGATGGACAGGTCCGAACCTTCAAGTCTGCCGAGGCGTCGAGAGTAGATGTCCTCTCTGACGTAAACGCAAACTCCAGCCCGAGGCACAAAGGAGTGTTCCAGTTTGTACCCCGGGTAGGAGAGATACGAGACATCAGCCGGAGAGGACACCTGCGTCTCGGTCGGAAAGAGCAGAGCCGGCCTCGCCGTCTCGAAATGGTAGTGGACGGCGTTTAGGTTAGAGTGAAGTCCCCTGATATTGCAGAAATTCACGGACAGCGTGGCAGGGGTCGCCTTGGTCTTGTTGCTCCGTTTGCCCCGAGCAGTTGTAGTCTTGAGCGGAATTTCACCCCGCCCCCCCCAGAATACGCGGGGCAGCCTGAGCACCCACGCTCAGAAGTGGAGAAACATGGTAGTGGATGCTCAGCGAGGGATTCTCCAGGGGTGCTGGTACCCTCCTGGGGTAGTCGATCATTATTTAATACCGCTACCACGTTGATGGGGGGGGGGGGAGGATTTGGGCCTCCGGCCACCTGCACTCACCAGACGAAACGTGGAAGCAGAGCTTCCACTTCACGCCGGTATTCTGTGAGGTCGTGGTACTACCCCGGTTTGAGCCGGCCCATACGTGCAACAGCAAAGCTGCCGCGTGGCTCTACCACTGTTGAAGACAATACCACTGTTGAGTACAAGATAACCCGGGTTACATTCTGCTATTAATTTTTGTTTCTATTTATATAGAATGAGCCTTACAGTAGTATCTTGAAGTATTGGGGTGGTATGCTAGGGTTTAGATTTAATTTTATTATTAAAGTATTACGGACATCCGATAATCTTAAACTGTATCTATAATTTTCTATAGAATCCAAATATTTTTCTTTTGACTAATCCGTTACCAAGAATCTCAATAAAAATTTTGTTTACAGGAAAATGTAATAATATACAAAACATAACCGTGAAACTGTTTTGTCACATTAAAAATGACCCGTGCAATCCATTGGGTTCGGATATAAATTTCCTACGACATTTTATTTATTTATTTATTCACAGGGCACCAGCGGTGCAAACATTATTACATTTTTATTGAAAAAAGGGCTTAATCTAGGGAATGATGTGTGCACCCTTATAGGTGATACAGGATTAGCTTAGCAGTTTGCCACATGACGCAAGGTTTGCGATGCCGTATGACTTTTGCCATAATATGCAATATTTGTAAGGATTGTTGCATACGGATCTGTGATAGTGTAGGAATATCCACTACCCCACATCAGCCCGAAGGAGTCAGAGGCGACAGAGGGAAACAAATCAGGAGATGAGCAGCAGCGTCTTCCTAATAACGACTACCACTTTTTTACATGGTAGAGCCATGCTGCAGCTGTATTAGTAGTATAGTTGTAGCACGAATGAGTCGGCTTGACCGGGGAAGGACCACGCTCTCACAGAATACCAGCGTGAAATAGTAGCTTAATGCTGCTGTGTTTCGTATGGTGAGTGTGGAGAACCGGAGACCCTTTTTACTGGGAATGAAATGGCGTTTTGATTCGTAATCGAGGATAAATTTAGATGTCTAAGGGCCACAGCAACTACTTACCATCAGGTGGACTGTGTGCTCGTTTGTCAGCCGATCCTATAAAAAAAGGCTTTAAATAATATAATAAACCGTGGTTGCCAACCCGCTTGCCAAACGCTGCAACTATGGCAAATATCCCCCCTATGGGGGCAGGCCTATATTCAGCAATAGACTTTAATAAGCGGTAACGGTAACGGCGGATCTGTGGCAGGCCGCAATGTTGCATATTGTTGCTTCGGGCTTATTAACGACCTGGATCCACCCAAGTGGGATATATTAATGTGACGTTAATGATTTCTTATATTTACGTGAACAATACACATTGATTAAAACTACTTTAACGGATTTTTTCGCGTTTATTTTAAAAGATTTTTAATTCCCGACGTGCGGGTGTTTTCCAGCACCCATGGTTACGGGGGACTGAGGTGACTGACGTCCCGATGTCAATGTTGTCACGGAGTACCTTCAGCTTTTTAATTATTATTTATGGTCCGATCTACGCAGAATGAACTAACTGTGTCTTGAAGTCTTGCAGTGGTATGCTTGGGTTTAGTTTTAATTTTATTAATTATAAGGTCCCAAGTAGGTGGTAGTACCCAGCCTCTTTCTCTATTGAAATTAGCATGTTTTTTAATTTCAATAGCCTCACGTATCATCCGTGGTAGGAATCGATGTTCTTTGAGGATTTGTTGTCTATCAAATCTGAGGTAATGGTTGGGGCCGTCTAGGATATGATCACAAACTGTATACTTTTCGGAATGTTGATGCTTCACGTCAGCTGTGTGTTCTTTTACGCGGGTTCTAATTGATCTTCGATGCAACTTCAAAACAATAAGCTCATTCTGCATAGATCAGAACAAAAATAGTAATTAAAAAGCTGAAGGTAGGTGCTCCGGATTAACACTGACATCGGGAGGTCGGTCAACTCAGTCCCCCGTGACCACGGGTGCTGGAAAGCACATAAAACGTCGGGAATTAAAAATCAAATTAATTAAACGCGATAAAATCCGTAAAAGTAGTTTTAATCAACAATGTGACGTTATTATGATTTAAATAAGGTAATCATCAAAGACTTTTATCAATTTGTCGATTTGTCAAAAAAAAATCTCATTTTTTTTCGGTTAAAATATAGCCTATATTCCTCATGGTACTGCTCTGTATCTGTTCATGAAGTTTCATCACAAACGTTTCAGCCATTCCAAAGACTAGTCCGAACATACAGACAGACAAATTAAAAAATAAATGGTTGTTTACGTTTTAATGGCATTCAAATAACACCCTCAGCATAATAAAGACAATTATTTCGATACAGACAGACAGTTCAATTTTAGTAGTACTGGATGACCTTTTTACCATCTGGAAAAAAATAAAGTGTAACATGTGAACGGAGTAGAGCCCTATGTATTATAACACTGGCACTGATATTTTACCAAAAAATTAAATTATTTAAAACCTATCGAAATTCAAATTATATCCACCCTAATTTACGAACGGCAATAAAACAATAACTTTAGTAGGCATGTTTGAACTTGTCGTGTCACAGGCTCAAAGTCAAAGGGCAAAATAATTGTTTAAAATTTTTTTTAAACGTTTAATTCAAAATTATTGTTTTTATTTGTTGTAGAAGCCTATGTATATGCACTGATATTTTACCAAAAAATTAAAACAAAAATTAAATTATTTAAAACTATCGAAATTCAAATTATATCCACCCTAATTTACGAACGGCTATAAAACAATAAATTCAGGGCAAAGGGCAAAATAATTGTTCAAAAATGTTTCAAACGTTTAATTCAAAATTTTTGTTTTTATTTTTTGTAAAATATCAGTGCCATAGGCTTCTACTCCGTTCACATGTTACACCCTATTTTTTTCTAAACGGTAAAAAAGGCCGCCCAGTCTATACATTATTTTGATATTATAGACACACATACACTTTAATTTTATTTATATGTATTGATTGTAGAAAGTAAACTTAGCTTTCACTGTAGGGGTGAAAATGCGACTATGGAATTAGTTGTAGGTGTCTACAACTAATTCCATAGTCATCCAGTACCATCAGGTGAAATGTTATTCATTAGTCACTCCAAAATTTAAATAATGATAAATTACATTTGAAAATGTCGTGTCTTTTTTTAGAAATAAACCGGAATAAAGTGACAAGACCATAAGCGGTAATAAATAATTATTGTTAAAGTAGGAACTAACCATAAATTCAATTTTCTGTATTCTATGAATTATTCAGATGTTCGCAAAAAATTATTAACCAGTTGCTGTCAAGGATTTTCAAGAATTTATTCTTTAGGAAACCCACGCAGTTCTTTATACGGTTATGTTTGCATATTTGTGTTTTTTTTTATCGGTTCCTTAGTGTTATTGTTTTGATTTAAATAAAATCTTAGAAAGAACAATTCATCATCTCGTCCTGTAGGTGACGTAATGCCAGCGACTCTCTTGAGCCCTAAGAATTATGCACATGTATACACGAATTAGACTTAGGAAATTTTGGCGATGATGGAATGATTTACAAATAAATTTACTAATTCAATTTACTACTTATTTGAGAAATTAATTTAAGTTTTTAAGTAACTTTATTTAATGCTCTGCAGGCGTCACTTATTAGCTAATTTTATGAGACTATTGTTGAGCGTTCTTTATTATGAATTTACTCTGAAAAATACCTACAGAAAGATTTGCGTAGGTAAGATTACCTTTATAGCTTTATTCTATAAATTTTATTATAGCAGCATAATGTTGCTATGTTTTGTAAGATGAGTGGCGGAATCCGGAGACCCTTTTCAACATATCCGTATTTTGCTTGTTAATCAAGGCCAAATGTAGATCTATGGATCACAGTATCCACCACATTACAATCAGCTATGTAAGTGTGCTCGTATGTCACTTTTACTTGAACATAAAATTTTATGTCGCCAATGCGCCAATCTATAGGAGACTATGCGAATGAACAAAGTTCGCGCGCCTTAACGTGTGTCAAAAATATGACAACGTGATACGCACATACTGCCCTTTACTTGTGTATTTGCACATATAATATATGCTCATGTGAGTAAACGGCATAATAATCGAGAGAGTGGGAAATGTCAGTAAATATATTACAAGCAGGAACAATTTTTAAAAGGCATTCTTAATCATAACGATTTCTTATGTTAACGCGAACACTTTTAATTAAATGAAACTAATTATACGGATTTTTTGATTTTGATTAACTTTGTAAGCTGTAAAGCACCCAAAACGTCAGGAATTAAAAATTAAAAATTAATTATTCCTTAAAATCAGTTTCATCTAAAGCATTCTTAATCCTCTTTCAGGTTGATCCAAGATTTATTTCATTTTGTGTGTAGTGGGAGCACACAAGTAAAGAAACAAGTGTGTCATGTCTTTAATCTATTCGTTGTTCCTTGTAATACATTTCTATCGCCATTGCTATTGTGTTAGTATTGTATCTGAAAACCGTACAGTGAAAGTGTTAAGGTGCGTGGGCTTATCTGGATTATTGCGACCGTTTCTTAGAGTTAGCGGTCAATAGTTAATGTTTATCACACACCGCATACAATACACAGTTGGTGGCAGCTTTTCAAATCATACGTAAAAGTGTCGGGTATAAAGAACGATCAGACCCGAAAATTAATTCTAGGTCGTAGGCCTTTTTTATCTAGGAGTCCATCTGGGGAGGGACCGTAGACCATGTTTCTGCCGCCAAAAACAGTGCCTGCAACGCTGTATTTTGGTCTAAAGCAGAGATTTCCAAAGTAGTTGATATCGACCCCTTGGTGTCGAAATCGGTTTCCCAGGGGTCGACATAAACGAAAACTGATTCTGTTTACTTTGCGATTATAAAGTTTTTCAAAAAATAATGACCTACTTAAGTATTTTTAACGTAATTTGTACTTATTAATGATTATTAATTACACTTGATATTGAATTTATTTGATACTGAATTTTATTTCCATTTATTTTGTCAAATTTTGATGAGAAAATGATGTCAAATTTACTCACTTAAACAACCGCAAAGTTTTTAAATTGATAAGTATTTTGTATCAATAGGGAAAAGAACTAGAGATAGGATTTTTAAAGTAATTTCGCTACCCCCCCCCCCAGTTTGAGGTATCAGTACATTTTGGAAAAGGGGTCTCTTGCTCAATATAGTTTGGAAATCTCTGGTCTAAAAAGTATTGAGAACCAGGGTATTATAGGCTTCTGTGTTTAAAGTTAGTTTCAGTTGTCTTATGCCGCAGTAGCAAGATACTATCAGGTTAACTGGAAGTTTGTCTGAAATTTTTTTGTTTGACAGTTTTATATAAAAAAAAATGAGTATTTGTTCAAATGCTGGTTCGGACATCGAACCGAGAAGCTACGACATAATATTTAAATATTCTAAGCGTTAATTGTCATCTGCACGCACCTAGGTACGTGTAGGTATCGGGCCCCGGGGTATACCCCATTACCCGGATGTCATCATACCCCATTACTATGGGGCAGTCATTATTGAGCCTATCTTGGCATGGTTGTTGCTACATTAATGTGTTAATGTAGCCGGATAAGAATAATTTTCCCGTAGTTCACCGACTACGGGAAAGGGAGGTAATCTATAGAGGTAGTCAAAGTTGGCCTATCAGCGGCATTGAGGGTTGTTACTCGACTCTCTAATCACATATAGAGAGGAGTTCTCTTGGAAGAGGTCGCCCGTCCGGTGGCCGGGTGTGCAACGGCGCAAAACCGTTGAGGTGTTCGTGTGGCCCGTTATCGGCACGGTCGAACATGCCGCGCGCTAACCGGGCCACAAAGTCGTGGATACTCTCGACCTTTAAGTCGGCCGCTATCACGTCATTCCGGACGTAGCGACCTGCTCCGACGATCGTTCTTAGTGTCAGGTTCTGCTGGGCCTGTAGTCGCCGCCTCAGAGGGTCGCTCAGAAGTGCGTACCAGGCCGGTGCAGCGTAAGTAATGATGGTTATACAGTATCACTATACTACACTACGAACCAAGCTCCGGATATACAAGATGTATATCCGGAGCTTGGTTCGTAGTGGCAGCTTGGATGCTAGGACCGGCAAGAGCGTCGCCCGTGCACATCGGGCCCGGCGGACGACGAAGTCGACGTGCGCGGTCATGCGCAGCGTCCTGTCGATCCTGCACCCAAGGTAGGTTACAGCCTTCTGGTACGCAATCTCCTGGCCGTTGAGGGTCAGCGGAGGTGGAAAATTCCTGAGACGGCGAGTGAGCAGAGCGGTCGTCTTACCAACGTTGACGACCATCCTCCACTCATCCAGCCATGGTGGCAGCAGTTCCAGCAGGCGCTGCATCTTGGCAGTGGCTATGTGGGCTCTTCTGGACGAAGTGAAATAGGCGCTATCGTCCGCAAATAGCGCCAGCTCGACGTCGTCCTCCCACTCTTGAAGCCTGCCTGCCAGTGTCGGTATATCGTTGGTGTAAGCCGCGTACAGGACTGGAGACAAACAGCTGCCCTGTGGGACGCCGGCTTTGATGGATCTTGTTGCGGATTCGGCGTCCTCTACGCAGACGTAGAACTTCCTGTCTTCCAGGAAAGACGCTATTAGCCGCAATATAGCAGGAGGGACACTGGTCTGTTGTTCCGGCTTATATAATAGTCCTACGTGCCACACCCGGTCGAACGCCTTCTCGATATCGAGAAAGACGCCCAACGATATGCGGCCACGATTGTACTCTGCCGCAAGCAGGTGCAGCACTCTAGTCAGTTGTGTAACTGTGGAGTGACCCCTCCTGAATCCGTGCTGCTCCGCCCGAAGTTGGATGCACGGACGGAGACGTCTTAGCAGCAATCTTTCAAACAGTTTAGCTATATGTGGTAATAGCGTGATCGGCCTGTAGTTGGCAGCTCTACGCCTGTCCTTCCCGGGTTTCGGCAAGACGATGATTTTACCTTTTTTCCAGTCCTCCGGGAAGTGGGATGTCCGCAATATCCCATTGTAGAGTCGACCAAGCTCTACTATGACTCTATTGGGCAGCTGTCGGAGTGCAGCGTTGGTTATCCCGTCGTGCCCCGGCGCCTTCCTCGGTTGCAGGCAGGTTATTGTCCTCCGCAATTCAGCGGGGGAGATGAACCAGTCTCCTGCAAGAGTGGGCGCGGGCGACGACAGGAACTCCTGCACGCGACTTTCCTTCCGGGCATGAAGCTCCATGAACTCCGCACTTGCTGTGTTCGGCATAAATTGCTCTTCGAAGTGCTCGACTAGGATATCCGCTCTGCTCTTGGCATCATAACATCGTTTGCCCGTGTTATCAGTCAGCGGGCAAACGGGAGGTTTGGCTTTGGTTAGCTGTCGGTTTAGTCTGTAAAGCGATACGTCTTTCTGCTCCGCCTTCTGGATGCGCCGATCCCATGCGTCTCCTCTGAAGGCTTGGACTAAAACCGACAGTTCCTCCGTTAGGGTGTTCAACTGGGTTTTGATCCTGGGACAGCGAGTACGCGCCCAGAGCTTTCTCAGCGCTCTTTTGCGCTTGATCTGCACGCATATCTCACGCGGCAGATCATCTCGCCTTGCTGTAATCGGGACGACAGTAGAAGCCGCGTGGAGGGCTTCCTTGATGTTATTGGTGATTCTAGTCGCAGCGGCCTCTACGTCGTCCGCTGTGCTAATAGGTTGGTGTGCTGGAGGTCTCTGCTGGAGGTGTTGACAGTAGAGCCTCCAGTCGACCCGGGTTTTAAAAGCTCTAGGCGGCGTAGTCACTGCCTTTAGGCCAAGGGTTATCAGTAACGGGAGGTGCTGTGAAGGGAGGTCGTACAGCACTTCTACCACTATCGGATAGTTGACGTTCCTAGTGAGCACGATGTCTAATACATCCGGGTGCCTCCTTGGATCTGTAGGAACGTGTGTTGGTTCCTCGGGACCTAGAACGTCATACTGGTTCTTTTCAGCATCTTCGTATAGCTCACGACCCGGTGGGGTGATCACTCTGGACCCCCACGCCGGGTGTTTGGCGTTCAGGTCCCCGGCGATGATTACTGGTGCATCGCCTTCCATCACCGTCCGGATGTCTGAGGAGCAGAATGGAGTCCCTGGCGGGCGGTATGCTGCATATATCCTTAGTTCCTCGCCCGCCGCCTCCATTCTTATGCCGATTGAGCGCATTGTCTGGTAGGATGGTAGTTCCAGCTCCTGGTGGACGATGTCCCTCCTCACTAGAACCGCCGTCCCTCTGTAGGCGGCCCCTCGAGAAGTGACCTCGTCCCTTCTGTAAATATGGTAGTTTGGCAGCTTTATGCGCGTCTTGGGATTCAGTATTGTTTCGCCCAGCAGTATAATATGTATGTCCTGTTGCTGGGCGACAGTGCGGAGTTCCTGCAGCTTCTGCTGTATTTCGTCCGGGTTCCAGTACATTAGGCGCAGGTTATTCTCCTCCATAGTGTCGGGCCAGGAGGTTTGCCAGCGCCTTCATAATTGCTGATATTGGATCAGTCCCGGCTCTGATGTCGGCCAGGACTTGAGTGCCGACCTCGATGGCAATACCAACTAATCGTTGGATTGCATCGGCTGTTTCGAGGCCGGCCGTCGGTGGTCTCCTTTCTGAAGGCGTTGGTGCTGGTCTCGGGCGTTGGACTTCTTGTTTGTGGGCAGAGCGTGCTCTGTGTGAGGGTCGGGCTCTCTCTTCTGGTGGAGCTCTCTCCTGCACTCTACCCACGCCCTTTTTGGTAGTCTCCTTAATAACCTGCGCCTGAGGGGCTATTGGTCCAGGTGTCGGGGTAGAGGTAACAGCCCGAGGAGGCTGCGACTTCTTCCTGCTTCTCTCCCGCCTCCTCTTTTTTGAGGGCTGCCGTTCTGTGGCAGGATTGGCGGGAGGCTGCAGAGTCGCCCCAGTGGTTGCCCTTTCCTGTTCGGGTTCCACCGTTTCCTTGTGTAGTACGGGTGGGGGGGGGGGCTGGTTGTCTGCCCTTCCCCGTGACAGTAGCCCACCCGTCCTTTTGAATGGTAATGGCTTTAGGGCGACTCTGGGGGATCCTTTTCGGGTCCTCCGGGAGCAGCCCCGGTAAGGTTATCCCCTGTCTTCGTGCAGTCCTCCTCAGGACTGGGCAGCGGCGGTCATTTGCCGTGTGGTTCTTACCACAGTTGGCACATTTGGGTTCCTCTTCCCTACCCCTAGGGCAAAGGCTTGCTATGTGCTCCCCGGCACAGCGCACACACCTCACTGGCCTGAAGCAGTTGGCAGAGGCATGCCCGAAGGCCTGGCATCTGTGGCATTGAGCCGGTCCTACCTTCCTTTGCCAGGCCTCGATGACGACTCCTCTCATAAAGAGGAGTTCGTCGATGTTGTATAGGTTCTGGAGCTGCTCCAGGTTCAGGTGGTCTAATTGGGCAAAGTAGATGCAGCCAGGTCTGCCTCTACGTGGTGGAATTGCCTTGACATACTTGATAGGGAAGCCTTTTGCCCTTATGGCCTCCTCTATGGCCTTGGTATCCGTGCCCATAGGTAGCCCCCGGATGCCCACCTTAGTGGGCTTATCCTCCTCCGGGGTATAGCAATACCAGGACAGGGTTGGTGTCTCCTTGCTCAGCTCCACCATATAGCGCTGAACTGTACGGAACTCGTTGGCGCTTTGCGGCGTGAACCGTACGCCTTTCCCGAACGGACGGGCATTCAAAGGGTGGCCCAACATTCTGTTGAGCTCCTTAAAATGCCTCGTCCAGTCCGGTAGGCATTCAGCTACTATTGGTGGATATCTTGCTTTTTCCTGGTCGGCAGGCTTCTCAATAGGCACTGCCACCGGTTGTGGTCGTGGCACTGCTGGTGCAGCTACCATATGGGCATAGCTGGTAGATGGTCGTTGACCATCGTCCTGCGGAAGCCCGGACGGATTTGTAGTTGCCACTGGCGATGATCGGCCAGCGGATGCAGCCAGGGTTGCATAGGTGGTTGACCCCCAGCTGAAGGACTCTTCACCCCCCTGCTCATACTGAGCCGAATCTCGGCTACGACGATCTAGTGATATAGAGCGAGGGGGGGGGGGTTGTGGTGGAGAAGGCGACTTCGGCGGTGATCTAAGCACCTTCTTCGTTGTCACCACCTGGTGGTACATTTCATCATCAGATGAAGATGGAGTTTCGTCGGACGACTGCTGGGAGCCAATCCGTTGTCTCTTCTCGAATAGAGAGGCTTCGGTCTCGGGTGGTGTGTGGCGTCTGGCCGTTTTCTTGGCCCGCTGTTGTTGGGGCGACGGTTCCTGCCTAACCGTGTGCTCAGACACGGCTGGCGTGAGCGCGACGCTCGTTGCGGGCTCTTTCTGCGGCGAGACGGGTTTCCGCATAGGGATATGGGAGAACGCTGGCACCGTTCTGGTGCGCTCCGGGTTCATTATATCCCTAATTACAAGAGGTCTCTCTAACACTCCCTTCTTATCCGGTGGCTTTTTAGACTTGGGGGGTGGTTCCCCCTTGTCCCTACCCGACATGCTGAATTGTTATCTAGCTTGTCGGTTGTAATCTACGTGGCCCTATCTATATAAAATGGTGAGATTATATAGGTGACTATCTTCACTTTGGGCACTGCCTACCCCTTTTGTCAACAAAAGGGTTGGGGGAAGTGCGACGGTGGCACTTTACACGCGACTAGGCACAGGATGCACGAAACGCATAAAGTGCCAAGAATCAACTAGGGGCCGGTGACCTCGACGCCTCACGGAATCACGGGACTCAACGTGGGCGGAGTTTGTCGTACCGGCGGTTATTTGCAGCCACCGTAAAACTGCAAGTAACGCACACCTAGGAGATCCTTGATGATTCTAAGCAGTGGGCCGCCACACAAAAAGGGAGAGCGAGAGAGCTCCACTTGTGGTTTTGTGGCCCTGGTGGTTACATAAATATACTAAGTCTTATACCATTCCACAGCTGACATATTGGTTTGCGTATGTTAACGAGCAACAAGCAAGGACTGTGTTTCAATTTAGTCAGGTCTTGGTAAATTTTCATAATTTTGTATGATTAATTTACCTTCATTTTGCATTTGAAATAAATGTTATCCCCACTCTCGAATTTCCTCCTGTATCGTGGAGTACGTACAAAATGTCCAATTATTTGATGGCCATGCATACACATACACTTGTTCCATATGCGAACCATCAAAATTATTAATTCAGTAGAAATTTGGGTAAGCAATTATGATTACATACAAGTATGTTTCATTTGGAACCTATTATATTTGCCGTTTTCCACACATGCGTTGGTAAAAAATGCACGAACGTTCCAACTGGTCGCGTTCGGCGTAAACACCATGTTCTTAGGATATAAAAACTATTTAACTACATGATTTTTGATTTTAAAATTTTGATTGCATCGTGTACCCACCGTACAATTCTTGGAATCTAATTTTAATAATAATCTAATTATTAGTGCTTACGTAATAAGACAATATTATTCGTGCTAAACTTAAATTGTTTCGTAATTGGATGTGAATTGATTTTCTTTTTAATTCGTGATCATCGCCAAATCTATGTTACTATCACAACTTTTATTTTAATATTAAGAAGGATCAATCACGTCCTCAAAGAACGCCAGCGTAAAATAGCAGGCATAATGATGCCGTTTCATGTGATGAGTGACGAAAACCGAATACCCTTTTCACTGGTAACGAGGTATCCAATCTTAGTCCTTATAGGTATAGTATAGTAGACCTATAAAATATATACCTATAAGTATCCTTATAGGTATATGCTTTAGGTCCCTATAGCATTTTTATACTTAACAAGAAATATTAGTGGATGCCTCGTTTCTAGTAAAATGGGTCTTCAGCTCTCTACACTTATCATACGTGTATTTGATACGAATATTTGACGATGACCACAAATTAAACCTAAAGAGTTTAGTCCTTCCCCGGTCGAGTGGCGTCGAACGTAAAGACGTCCTATTTACGGTTTTATACACGCGACTCGACCGCTCACATGTTAGCTTCGATCAACAATGGTATTGCTGATCGAAGCATGTTAGAGTTAAAAAAAATGTATCTAACGATGGGCATCATACGTCAACTAGGAAACGTAATACTTCCTATCAAAAAGCATTATTATATATTTTGTTATAGTAATATATCGTGCGGAAGTATGATAATTTTAAGGCTATTAATACACTAGTGTGGGTTACATAAAGTGCAAAATAAAAATGAATATCAACTTGGTAAATAAAGCACACTTACAATATACAACTAACCGTTCATGCCCCAACGAGTATTCTGGTTGAAGGATAAGAGCTGGTAGTCCACGTGGTAGAGCCATGCTTTAGCTATATCGAAATATTTGTAGCCCGAATGGGTCTTAATCTTAGTCCTCAGGGGTGATGACGCGTCTACATTTTGACTTTTAATCGAGGCAAGATATAGATGTCTTTGTGTCACTCCATTCACTTAACATCACATGAACTGTGTGCCCGTTTAACACCCTTCTTGTACAAAAAAAGGGTAAATGCTATATACTGCCCACAGCGGGCCTCCTCTCCTTTCTAAGAGAATTATAATACAAGCGATATAAAAGGAATAATAAAGATTGTTGTAATATTTTTTTTCCAAATTAAATAAAAAAATAAAAGGGAGACGTTATAGCGAGAAGATAATCCAAACAATATAACCACCATAGGGATCGCTATAGTTTATAAAATCTTTATAAACTTGAGACGTGTTATACAAACACGATCAGCATGTGGCACAATTCTTGTCTTGTAGTACGTCCGGAAAACATTGACAATGAACTGAGTACAGTGGCGAAAAAAATTAATTTAATAAAATAAAATTTTTATTATTTAAATTTATAGAATGATAAAAATAAAAATGTAAGCATTAGGTTTTCCTCTATTCTGACTCATGTTTTCATAAAACACATGGTTTAAAGTTTTAATGTATACTATGGATACAAAAATATCATATTTTATAAATATATTTTGGTATTGAAACATCAGTACTTCTGATAATTAATAGAATCAAGCGTTAGTTTGTGGGCCACTTCCGATAACACAACACGTGTTTCGTCCTCTGTGACTTTCCTAGTGTGGTGATGTTGGGGACAGTGATAGTGCACGCAATTGAGGGAGGGTTCTTTAAACTAGATCACACATTTTTTTCACGTTGATTAGCATATAATCTAATAAAATAAAAAATGTACCGTCCACAAATAAATTTCATTAATATGAATACTTAATAAAACAGCTCAGCACGCATTCCTCTTATTATATAAAAGCTAGAGGTCGCTCGGCCAGATATTGTGAGGGTTACTTTCTCTGCTTGATAGAATTCGTAATGAAGCTATCTACAGTAGAATCAGTCTAAGCTAAATAGCCTAGCGGATTAGCAATCTAATATGGCAATATGCCAGGCATGTAGCTTGAAAAACCGAGAACCGTGAATGTATAAAGATTTTTGAATGAAGCTTCGTACCGGTAAGCGAACGACCTGGTAATACATGCAGGAAGTTGATAGATGCAAGTGGTTCAGTACCGTGTTTAGCGTCATTACTTGGCCTGTATACTACAATGATAACGATGACGATGAATAAGGACCGTAGACAATATAACAGTTTCATGACTATGAAATGATATTCTGACTAAATCCAGATCATTTCACTTTTTAAATATTTTAATCCAACTTTTAATATAATTCTTAATAATAATTATATGTATTTTCATCTCTTATTATAATAAATAATTATAATAAACTAGCAGGCTAGGCAGACGTGGTCTTGCTCTGAAAACAGAAATAAACCTGATTGCAGCGCCGCCTACCGGCTCCAATAATGTAGATTCATTATTGAAGATAACCATGCCACTCAAACACATACAAACATATTAACATTAACATTAAAATCGGTCCAACTTTTTTTAGTTTTTATTAGAAGTATTACAACTACTTATTAGAAGTATTACAACTTTTTATTAGAAGTATTACAACTTTTTATTAGAAGTATTACATACGCATAAACAAAGATGAAACGAAAACAATTTCCTGATCGCAGCAAATTGATTTTATTGTTACAAGTATTTCCTCATCACCGAAAAACCCAACAAAAATCAGATAAACGAAAATTAATGTCACTTCTCATTGCGATTGTACATCAGCTGACTCATTTTGCATACCCTGTATAGTTGTAAGTGTGGCCATAATTATAGAAAGTACAACCAGAGTGAAATAACGTTCGGATATCGTCCTTCAAATTATTAATTTGCACGATGTCTACTATTTACTATGATATGATATTATACTACATATATTGTTCCTTTTTATGTATAATAATAATTTGTAGATATGTTCTCTGGCGATATCTCACATTGCAGGAATACATTTATTTTGGGTAAGGATAGTCCATTCAAAACTAAAGATTACATATACTAAATAATGGGTCTTTACCTATGAAATTGACGTTCTGCAGTACTGGCCATTTCAAATCAAAATAATTTTTGTTTGGTTAAGAATTCTAATTTCAAATTAATGATTTGTTTATTGATAAACGTTATGTTATCATCGCATTTGAATCTTTTTCGTCATCATGGATGGTTAAAATTCGAGTAATTATGGAATATGAGTACCGTCGTGGTAGCAACGCGGTACAAGCGGTACGCAACATCAACGATGGTTACGGAGCGAATACTACAAACGAACGCACCATCTGTTATTGGTTTACCGCTTCCGTTCTGGAAATTTCGAGCCGAAAAATGAATCCCGTTGTCGTCCGAAAACTGGTTGACAATGACGAATCAAAGCCGATTGTAGAATCTGATGATACTCAATCTACGACTAAATTAGATGCAGCTTTCGATGTTAGCATCAAAACAATATTGGTATGTTTGCAAGCTTGACAAATGGGTGCCTTATGAACTCAATGATGCACTGCAGTTTAACAGGCACACAAACGAATCAATTTTGTACCGCATTGTACCTGCGACAAAAAACGGATTCTGTTGACAACTGCATGCGCTCAGCAAGTTGGTTGGATTCTGCACCTAGACAACGAAAACTTACCCCTAGAAAAGTGATGGTCACTGTTTGGAAGTCTAGTGCCAGTGTGATTCTTCACAGCTTCTTACCAAATGAGTTGAGCGTTACTGCAGATGTGTACTGTGAAGAACTGAACACACATCATTGTGTGTGAGAAGCTTGCACATCTCTAACTAGATTTGGTCCATCGCTCGTCCCCGCTGCTCCTGCACGTCTACGCGCGACGTCATATTGCACAACATACGGTCTCCAAGTTAAAGGAGCTAGGGTTGGAAGCTCTCCGTCATCCGCCGTACTCACCAGACGCCTACAGACTTCTACTTTTTCAAGAACTTGGACAATTTTTTGGCGGGAAAAAATTCAATACTCGTGAGGAAGTACAAAATGCCATTGAAGAATTTGTTGCCACTGCGTTGGCAAAGATAGCATCGATTGCGTGGGTGATTGATAGAAATAAAAAATATAGAAAATAATAATAATTTCATAGGTAAAGACATAATAGGTATATAATACTAATTTCTTGGCACGCGCTTCGGCAGCGTGTACCAAATATTTTATTAATTGAAAGAAACCTTGCACTTGGCTAGGATTTTAAATATTATTATCATTTATCCTTCACTTATCCTATACCTACGATATGTTGCAAACAAACCACCACAGTTTTAAAGTGATTAGATCAACTAAAAATGCATAGAAAAAGAGCAAAGGAATATTCACTTTTTCATTTTGGTCCCGCATAAAAAAAACTTAGTAGATTCATCGTAATCGGATTAATGGTTACGCGTATGGGACAACCAAAGAAACATTAACTTTATATTATAATTGCAGTCGTCATCAACAAAGGGTTTTGGCATTATGTGCTAGTTAAGCTAGGGATAAATGGAATTTAAAAAAAACATCAGATTTTAATTCATTGCCCTTGATATTAAAAAAGCTCCCAACAATTTCTTTTTGTCCGTAAGTAATGTAAAGTCCGTAAGTATGTCAATATGTTTAGCCTAATGGCTTACTAGGAAAGAGTGGCTTATGGTATTAAGTTCGCCATATGTATTACTTTGCGAATTAAAGTGTAAGTAAATAAATAATTTTATAGAATACTACATTATAGCCTAGCTAGATCTAGGGATTAGCTAACAAAGCAACATAAATCTAATCTTCTTAGCTGAATACATTGTTTTCTATCTCTTAAAGTCATTAAGCCGTATTTGTTTTGGAAAATCTTACGTTGAAATAGAAACAAAGCATTCAGTGTTGCCATTTTAAATAAACAAATTCTTGGAAAAGTCGAACATTCTTACAGGTATGCGTTTCATGTTTTCGTTGTTAACGGTCGAACGTCAAACGTAAACAATAAAGTAAGAACAGGATATATGAAAATGATTTCTACATAAAAATCTACATGAAAGACCATCACTTGAGAACGGCTGGATCGATTTTGGTGAAATTTTTCTTGTGGGTTAGAGAGGGTGTTTGGATGGTTTTGATTTACAATTGAAGCCTGTGGGTGGTTGTCGACAATGTTTTTTTTATTTTATTAAACCGTGCGAAATAGCGGCGGAGCGGAAATATAATTCTCTCAAAAATAAACTTGTCCCTAATGTATAATCTATTACTGCATTGTAATTAATAGAGAGTGGTAGAGCCACGTTGCAGCTATATTAGTAGTAGCACGAATGGGTCGGCTCGCCCGTGTTAGGACCACGCTCTCACAGAATACCAGCGTAAAATAGAAGCTTATTGCTGCTGTATTTCGTATGGTGAGTGTAAAGTACCAAAGACCCTTTTTACTGAAAACGAGGCACCCCATCTTAGTCCTCATGGGTGAAAAATGACAATGCATTAATCTATTTTCGAATACAGTCAAAAGTTGACAACAGTGCAGACCATAAAAATGTGTCAGTGCAGGCAAAAAATGCGCCCATACTCACAACTTAAATTATGCATATCCTCCTTTGTAGTACCACTTTTTATTGAACTTCGCAAGCCTGTCTTCTAATTCTACATCAGCCTAAATACTACTGCTAGATTTCTCCGGTTGTAGGAAGGAGCTACCAGGGGATAACAGAAAGTTACCAGAGACGGGTAAAAAACTGCATTTTTTATTATTTTCAGTTACTAGGAATATGCTGCTGCTCATCTCCTGTTTCAATTCCCTGTTTTTGCTTCTTATGGCACCCACGGGATGCATAACTTTAAATATAGTGCAGTGTATTCTCACGCAAAATTTACTCTATGTTGCCTGATTCAAATAAGGAAAAAAACGAACAAGTAGATTTTTAATGAACACGATTTCGGGAATTCCTACGTTATTTATTCTATAAATTTAACTGTCACCTCCAACCGTAGTGCACAATGAATCTTTTTAACGTGGAGCCTATTGACTAAGCGTACCGCAACCGCAGCACGAATAAACTTGCAGAATACGCTGAATGTTAAAAAGGAAAATTCGTGCAAACCCAAAATGCGTATGGGGAAAATCGTAATTCTTTGGAAGCGTTGATATTTTGTGTATGATTGCGATTTGGCAGTACTTAATTTATAATTTTTTTAATAGATGATAAGGATGCTGTGGCGGAATATTTATCTTCAATTAAGAATCAAATTGCGGAAGCTTTGTCACCCAATAGATGGAATGCCTCTTTTCCAGTAAAAAGGGTCTCCGGTTCTCTACACTCATACAAACTCTACAAACACAGCAACATTAAGCTGTTATTTTACGCTAATATTCTGTGAGAGCGTGGATTTCTTGAATCTTTGTGGAATCTTTAACAATAATAAATATCCTTATTATGAGGGAATCTATGGGGAGGCCTATGTTCCAATGGACTTGAATGAGCTTTCTTTTATAGCATAAGGCGACAAACGAGCACACAGTGCACCTTAAGGTAAGTGGTTGCTGTGGCCCATAGACATCTACATTTATGTCAATTAAAAATCAAAATGCAGATGCGTTGCCACCCGTGAGAACTAAGATATAACGCCTCGCTTCCAGTAAAAAGAATCTCCGGTTCTCTACAATCACCATACAAAACAGCAGCGTTGAACTGCTATTTTTCGCTGGTATTCTGTGAAAGCGTGGCCTTTCTAGAATAATACTACTAGCTATATAGGTGCAGCATGGCTCTACCACTCTGAGCTGTGACGGTAGCGGTTAAGCTTAAGTTTGTATCATATATAAATGTTCAAATGATTCAAATGGTCCAAGGGACACCCCAGCCACACCTTAATCTACAGATATTTTTACATAAGAAATGGATAACATTAGTCTACGCTCGAAACTAAACCTCAGTTTAACCGGCAAATCTTTTGATCATCACCATAATCAAAATTAATCAGGGTACTATTTATAATGGTCGAGAAATATGAATAATGACAAAGTTAAATCAGGCTACGGAATTAATACTGATTTAAACTTTATTATCTGGTCATAATTTAACCAAAAGTATATATATATATATATATATATATATATATATATATATATATATATATATATATATATATATATATATATATATATATATATATATATATATATATATATATATTTATAAACTCACGCCTGTCACCCAAAGGGATAGGTAGAGACTACATACTACCATTTGGCATGATCCTGACGCACCTCTCTCGCATCCTCCACATCCATGTACCTACGCATACATGTTCGTCGGTTAAGGGTACTCCTAATTTGGCCCATTTTAAACTAAATTAATAGTTGGCCGATAAACTTTCGCCTAGGACGTCCCATTTCGGCTCTGCCGTTCACTTTTGCAACATAAATTTGTTTTGTCACTCTTTCCTCATTCATTCTTTCTAGGTGACAAAACCACCGAAGCATGCCATTCTTAATCCTGGTCACAACATCATCTTGCTCAGGTTCAGCCCTAACATACTCCTTAACGACCGCATTTTACTGCGTTCATTCTACTCTCGTGCTTCTTCTGCCATACCCTACTTTCACTACCATACGTTAAAGTAGGGACTAACACTGCATTGTGAATTGCCATACGTGCCTTTTTTGACACATTCTGACTTTCCGGAATAGAGTGTTGAGGCTCATTTACTCTATTTTCTGCGTTCAGACGTCGTTCTATATCCTTATCGTATCTCCTATCCCTGCTATATAATCTAACATATATTTTTATTACTCCGCCCAATAAGTAATGGACTTTATTGGAAAAGCCCGGTCAATTTAGTCATTTCAATAGTTTTTATCATATCGTCTACTTATATTGGGCATTTTTCAAACTGTCTGGTCATAAGGAGTAATGTCTTTTAATCACTTGATCAATAGCATATACATAACATAACAATTGCTTGCTCAAGGAATATTATACGGTAGTTGTTTTGTATTATATATTATGTTGGTCGTACAACGAAGTCCTGATCTTACCATCGCAATAAAAAAGTATAAAACATCAGATTAAAGCGTAGGCGCAATGAATAATTTGCTATATAGGAAACAAAATATCGTACAACGGAAACATGTGATTTTGGAATACTTTATGAGTTGAACATATGAACTACAGCTCACTTCCGCTATTCGCGTTTCGCTTAAAGAACATAAACTAAAAATGGCGTGTTTTGCATCACCGACTCGATCTTTTGTTACTTTTTTTGTTACCTAGTTTTAGATGAGTGCTTTTTTTATAGAAATATGTAACATTACATCTCAAATGGTTATCAACCGAAACCAACATTTGATATCGTAGGGCAAGCTTGTTATAATCTAATTGAAATAATTCGTCATATTTTATATGTACGCGTAATAAATAAACCACATAAATACACATAAACCCAACATTACATTCATTCAAACACTCTTCTCATACTCTACATACACATTAACCGTACACACTACACTTATATCATACACACACTTCACACATACTTTATACACATACCTCACTTAGTATTTAATTATAATCCATGGGAAGAGCAGAACCACCCAATACAAACATTTTACATGCTTCCTGGATGGTTTTTACCACGGCATGTTACTGTTAAGTAACAGTTACAGTAAAAAAGTTAAAAATAGTTTATTTCCTTAACATTGTTCAGTACTAAACAATGTTACGGAAATAAACTATTTCATTTTTTTTAAATTAATCCTTAAATAAGAATAAAATACAGATGTATTGTCACGATCGAGAATAGAATGTTTCGTTACGAGTGAAAAGGATGTTCCGTTATCTACACTCACCATACAAAATACAGCAGCATTAAGCTGATTTTCACGCTGGTATTTTGACTTATGGATTTGAGACGTGGTTCTTCACTGCTGACCGTATGCGGACCAGAGTGACCGACATAGCAAACGGATTAGTGAGCTCAAGTGGCGATCGCCGGCCATATAGTACGAAGAACTGACAACCGATGGGGAAAAGGGTTCTTGAGTGGCAGCCTCGTACCGGTAGACAAAGTGTAGAGCGTCCCTCCACTAGATGGAGTGACGACCTTGTAAGACATGCAGGAAGTCGATAGATGCAGGTGGCTCAGGACCGTGCTTTGTGACATTCCTTGGGAGAATCCTATGTATATGTATATGTATCGTATATGTATATGTATCCCATCATGATCATGATGATTATTATAGTTGCAGCGTTGCTCTACCACGTATAAATAAACCTTATATTATGTTCTGCGAGATATTTCTTGTTTGACGTTATTGAGCTTAAAGATGATATAAATTAAATTATGATATAAATAATTCACCAGTCAACAAGTTCACAAGAAATAAATCTGCGATTCAAACCGTTTGATTATCAGATCTATTTGTACAAGATTTTTTTTACTCATATGGTATTATGTTTGAGCAATTACGCATACACGCAATCGTAGTAATTTGTGGTTATTCCAATTTTTAATGTTTTCTTTATTGCCTCAGATATTAAGACCGATAATTAGTATATAGTAGTAGATTCAGTCGCTAGTTTGCGGAATTTAGTTTTAAAGGAGAGAAAATTTTTTTTTTTTTGCGAATGATTTGTATGTCCTCCTCTAGTTGCTAAAAAGGTTGTAGGGCAAGGAAATGACCGCTGCGCTATCCTAGTGCGTGTCGTTGAACTTCACATACCTTTGGAATATTATTTTTCGAATTTCTTAGACATGCGTGTTTTCTCACGATGCTTTCTTCTATCACCAAGCACATGGTAAAACAGCGTTTAAAATAGTAATTTACAATTTCATTTGTGTCGTCGAGGATCGAACCCGGGTTGCTCGCCTACTGTGAATTTTACAGCGAGCGCTTAAAATTATTAACTTTTTTCTGACCTATCTTATCTTGTAGATAGTATCTTGAGGTCTTGCAGTTGTATGCTTGGGGTGGGATTTAATTTTATTATCTAAGATATTATATAAGATCCCAAGCAGATGGTAGCGCCCAGCCATCTTCTATATTGAAATTAGGATGTTTTTTGATTTCAATAGCCTCGCGAATCATCTTTGGGTGGTCTATAGAAATCTGATGTAGTGACGGGGGCGATCCTGTACGTGTTCACAAACTGCAGACTTCCTTTTTAAAAAGCGTTTGATTTTCAATCATTTGTTTAAATATAAAACAAAAGAAAGGGTTTAAAATTAGTTTATTCATTCATCTATTCATCAAAGTTCACAGTCGAACATAGCCTTAGTCTCATAATGCAGATTTTGCCTTAATTACCTCACTTGGGAGGCGGGTTGGCAACCGCTTTCTTTATTTTAAGTTGATTTCAAGAAGACAAGCTGCAAATCCCCTGTTTCCCTTTGTCGCCTCTAAAGATGCCCAAGGGGTGACACTATTATAGTCTATTAAAGTCCACAGCCGAACATAGGCCTCCCCCATAGACTACCTCATACGGGATATATTTGCCACAGTTGCCATGCCTCGCAAGCGGGTTGGCAACCGCGGTTTTTTAATTTTTAGTCGTTATTGGAAAGACGCTGCTGCCACTCTCATTAATTAGTTAATATAGATTTGCTTCCCTCTGTCACCTCTTACGACACCCACGTGATGATATGGGGCAATGGATATTGTTACACCGCCACTATACGGTAATATTGAATAGTGATAATACGGAATGATATGAAATAGTGGATTTTCTAATACCGTCACTACACGTGGTAGTACGCTGCAACTATTTTAAGGTTGTAATAGGAATGGGTCGGCTCGACCGGGGTAGGACAACGCTCTCACAAAATACCAGCGTAAAATATGGTGAGTGTAGGGTACTAGAGACCCTTGTTGCTGGAAACGAGGCATTCCATTTTGATTCTTATTATTTATCTCATATTTGATCGAGGATAAATGTAGATGTCTATAGACCACAGCATCCTTTTACCATCAGGGGACTGTGTGTGCGTTTATCACCGTATTCTATATTAAAAAAACATGGTGTCCGCTATAACACGGCATGGAAGATTTTTAATACCATATTGCACGTGTCTGTAATTAAAACGTATAATGATATTACCCGGTTAAATTACGTCGGTACAATTCTTAGACAATATAAATAATCATAATGTTATGAAGTAGCCTTATGTCATGTGGTTTATATCCAGCTTCAATCGCGAGAAATGAATCAGGAGTAAGAACAGCAATGCATAAAGTCTTCATCAATGAGACAATCATCGTCATCATCATCATTACAGCCTTTCCACAAGTCCACTGCTGAATGGCTTCCTGAGGAATGCCACATGATGAAACAATCATGCGAGTGGTTTTTATATATCCGTCTGAGTATGATCACTCTTTTAACTCATTTCGCCCTTTTTACTGGATACGAGGCATTCCATCTTAGTCCTCAGGGTTGACAACGTATCTGTATTTTGATTCTTAATCGAGGATAGATGTAGATGTCTATAGGCCACAGCATCAACTTAACAGCAAGTGTACTGCGTGCTCGTTTGTCACCCTTATTATATAAAAAGTGAGGTTAACTTTTACGAAACATCCGTTCTACAGATTCATAAACCTCGCCAGCACGCTGTATAATTTGAAGTTACTGTTATTACACATTTGATTAAAGGTTAAATTATCAACATTGTTACTGACCCCAACTAAAAAGTTAAAGGTTAATGACGCGAGACTTACAAAAATTGTCAAACAAGTTTGTTTTCCTTAACGGCATGCACTGAGGTTTGAAACACGTACCGTACAATGAACGTAAGCGTGCGAACAAACAGGCATTGTGTAAGTTTCATTGAATTCTTGAACCATGGTTATCGCGTATTACTGTAAATAATATGAAATTTATCCCCAAAGAAAAGGCACTTTAAAAACGTTACGTAATTTTTTTTTTGAAAAACGAAGTAGCGACCCACCTCCACTTCGCGTGGATATGACTTATAATTTTACGAGTGTATCTTTTTTTTTTCAATGTTAAAAGTTCTTCGCATATAATATAGCCTAGATCCCGTTCGGCATTGCTATTTATCTGTACGTAATGTTTCATCACTATATTCTTCAAGTTAGATCTCGAGTGAAAACAACAATTGATACTATTACAAATGTCAACATAATATGACAAGAAATTAACACTACAAGTGTCAATTAAATAATATGTTGCTTAACAACTTTTTTATTCTATGAAATCTTAAACTCCGCTACCTCAATACCGCTCGCACCGTTTAAGAGAGTTGTCGGTTTAATTGATTAAATAAATTGCCTCATATACGACTATGTTAATATAATGTGTAACTTTGTGCGTAGTTGGCCACCACTAGCGATATTTCCGAACCGATACGACTTGGGGACCGCCAAGAAAAGAGCCTAATCTTTTTAAATGCACATTACACTTACTATCAGGGGAGGCGCATGCTCGTTTACCCCCGTCTACTATAAAAAATCGGTATAAGTCGTCTAGAAGGATTTTGAAAGCTGTAACTTACGACAGGAGCATGTGAAATCGATTCCTTCAAGGATTTTTTTTTCTATACATTCGAATCGTTGAAATTTTCCAATCGTATCGTTGATGTGTCCGAGACGCAATTGTCATATAGCGTCAACAAGGTGATAATTCTATATATACAGAACAAGTCTGAAAAAGATTACACTATCTAATTGAAACGGAGATTTGTGCTGCCAATAGTATAGGATTAATTTGCATACAAAGGATTTGTGCAATAGTTAATTGTTTGGTTGCGATCGAGAGCTGTTTGCTTTCTCTCACATGAGGTTGGATGTCGGCAAACACATCGCAAAAAGTGATAAGAAAAAGAATTGAATAAAAACATTAGATACATCTGATATAGATAAATTGAACGTACAGAGAGAGGATCCAAATATGCCGCTCTTTATATTATTACTATATGTATTACTGCCGTCGTATATATATTATATATCAATATAAATAAAAAGAAGAAAATGATTTACTCTTCCTAGTTTCAAGTCCTGTCTCATATTATGGCAATATTTCTCGACTTTATTGGTCGTTATTGGCATATAATTGTGTAATTATATGAAAATATATTATTGTAATGTGTATACATATATATACACACATAATATATATATATATATATATATATATATATATATATATACATATATATATATATATATATATATATATATATATATATATATATATGTGTGTGTGTGTACATAGATTATGGACTTATGCTGCTTATGATACTTCGTCACCGCCAAAGTTAAAACGAGTTCATAGTATACAGGATAACTGAATTATGTTACCCATATATCCTATTCTTTAGTTATTATTTCATCATTTTCACATAATCCTTCCATTTCTAGTAAAACTAAATTTTGGCACTTTTACATTCACAGTTTTGTATGCCAAATATCTTCGTTGCAAATCTTAAAGTCGATTTCGTTTCATCATCGATTCGATAAGATTTTTGCAAAATGGGTAAATAAGAATACACTGTAATGACATTAAAGAGTTCGCCAAGGACGTGTAGTCATGCTACGTAATTGGACCTATGTATCGTAAACTGTTTCTGGAAAATTTCTCAAAGCAATAAGCAAATACGTGTGTTTAGAATCGGAAATAAAAATTTAACATATAAGTATAGTGGTGAATAATCAAAACAGCGTGAAATTGTTACTTGTACGACAGTTGCAATAGGTTTATCAAAAGTATATTTTATTAATGTGACCGCAAGAGATTGCGGAAGAAAATGTACTTTAGATGATTTCACACTTCTCAGTGTCTATAACAAGATATGTATTATCTTGTTATAATAATAACGTCCCCCAGACCGATTTCGGTCACGGCGGTCAGTCTAAAAGAAGACTAGCTATCTGCGCAAGAGAGGATTATAGTATCCAAGTGTATGCGCAAGCACAGGTGCAGTCTCTATTTCCTCACTCTCATAGTCCGATGGGACGATAATTCGATACGACCGGAGGGAGATCCAACGCAAGAACAACGACTTTACGTGCTTTCCAAGACACGGAGGTGAAACACCGCCAACTTTTGACTCCGGGCTACCTTGTTCAATTAATACGACTCAATTTTAAATTTCATTACGATGCATAATATAGCTGAAGCAGGTTCTTCCACGTTTAAAAGAAGAAGGCAATAACCATCTCATATATGAAGGGAAAAGGGAAAATAGATAACATTTCAAGAATACCTAATTTAACCTACGTGGTAGAGCCATGGTGCAGCTATATTATGGTTGTAGCACGAATGAATCGACTCGGTCGGTGTGGAACCACGCTCTGACAGAATACA
Source organism: Parnassius smintheus behrii (assembly GCA_036936625.1). Taxonomy (NCBI): domain Eukaryota; kingdom Metazoa; phylum Arthropoda; class Insecta; order Lepidoptera; family Papilionidae; genus Parnassius; species Parnassius smintheus. The sequence goes on from JAUPFT010000021.1 coordinate 45,644,925, forward strand.
AGCGTAAAATAGCTTGCGTTTTAATTTTTAATCGAGGATAAATGTCTATGAGCCACAGCATCCACTTACTGTCCGGTGAACTGTGAGCTCGTTTGTCATCCTTATTCTATAAAAAAACCGAACATAAAATGCCAGGCGACATGTTAAAAAAAACTTTATCTATTTGATACATTCCGATATACTAGTGTTGCTAGTTTAAGATTGTATAAAAAATCGTACACAAAATGCCAGGCGACAAGTAAAAAACTTTATCTGTTTGGTACATTCCGATATACTAGGTTATAATTTATTGTATAAATTATCTAATCGAATCAAAAGGGAGGGACGAATTAATGAAATTCTTGCGCGCACTTTCTGGAATGTATAAAAACTAAAATAATATAACTGACATAAATATCCGATCAATTTCGTTCCGCGGGTGAAACAAGGGTTGAATATGAAGGTCAGAAATCCCCGTGGTGAAAAACTGGCTGTATAGCATCTTCTATATGACGGATGTAAAATACCCAAACCGATGAAGAGAGAAGAGGTACGATATGACAACAGTGATCGCGGACCTGCCTTTTTTTAACCCAACATACTACTACCACCACTCTATATGATCCCGTGAGTATCGTAAGAGGCGACAAAAGTAAAATTTACCAGGATATGGGAGCACGGAGCAGCATTTTCCTGATAACAGTTGAATAAAAATAACAAAATAATAACAAACTACTGTTGCTTGCGCTTGCCGTCAATGGTTGTATTGTGAGATCTTATTTCTAGCTAAATAATATGATTTTAGGTTAACGGGAAGTTCCCTGCCGGTTTTGATGAGAGTTTGCAAATATCAAAATATGTGACATTAGTGGCTGTATCTTTTGATTGATTTGACTTACAAGTATAAATTTTTTATACCTCCATGACCGTAGACCTTAGTATTAAAAATGTATTTCAACTTAACACCTCTAGCTGCTAAAATGGGGTCTTAACAGGCTGACACACGGACATACGGATGGTCGGACGGGAAACCGCTGTGCTTGTTTGCCCTCTCTTCCGTACAAAAAATTATACCGATGTTTCCTTTTAAGGCAACATACTGACTTACTGTTCGACATTTATTAGCCAGTGACAGTGTTTACAATATCCTAAACAAAATATTTCCAAATACTTGTCTTCATTGTTGTCTATATTTGATATATTTGAAATGTTGCATCAATTGAATTTAAAGTGCGACGTAGAATTGATAGCACGTTTGTTTGACGTTTATGATTTTAAAACGTAATAAATTTAAAAAAATGTTCACGATTTGATATCACATACGAATTATAATTTCCAATTATATTACAATTTATTATTTCTCTTGTAATGAAAAACTTATTGTTCCACAAATTATGGAGATATTTACAATTAAAAAAAGAAACAAGCCCTATCGTTAAAACAGCGATTGAAAAAAACACGACTGCGTAAAAATATTTACTGAAAAGAGAAATTTTTTTTAGTCTGTGTCAATCCTACAATTAACACAAATCTAACGACACCTCATATGTTAAAATCCATCATGTCGTTTAGGTTACAGAGCGTGATAAATAAACAGACATACATACATATATACATACATACTCTTGAAAAACATTACCCTCCGTCTGGGCAGTCGGGTAAAAAGAAACTCGAATTATTTCATAGCCCACTAGCGCAGTGGTTAAGCATTTAGTTTAGCTGCGGCGCTGATAAGCCACGGGTTCGAAAACCGTACATACTCGTAACTAATAATTACTACTTACTACTGCCTACAAGTAGATGTACCGTGAGTGGAGGTTAGTCCATATGCGATTTATGTATGTAAAGCGCCTCCAATAAACATTGAGACAATTAAAGTGCGGTGGTAACGTTTTAAAAAAACCGATGTATACGTTTTGATATAAACCTGTTCAGTTTTCGATTTCAATTTAGTTGTGACGCCTTTAAAGTAATTTTGGCAGCGGATATAATTTAGATCGATATATTATACTTATCTTTAAATTTTACGATAATGTATACGCATAGAGTGCTGTACATCATTTATAGTCTTCCGATCATCCGATCCGACAAGCGCTTATATATTTGAGAAGGCAGAAGACCAGTCATCTGCAAAAGATACGATTATTGTGCACGAATATGTGCGCATACACAGTTGCATCTTCCTTCACTCTCAGAGTTCGATCAGTATAAAATATCTTAGATACTACCGATATAACATAAAATAATTAAAAAAAATCTGTTAGAGAAATCAATTTGATTTCCTCAAGGCGATCATAATAAATAAAACTTTAAACACGTGTTTTTAGATCACTTAACAATATAATCGTTTTAATGCCTTTTAATGATTCTAATGATAGCACTGTCATGCCGTGTTCCGATGCACGCGAACATACAATGCAGCGCCATAACTATCGTCGTATACAGTAAAAGTTATGACAAACAATAGTGCGTTATAAAATACGCGGCGTGGACGAAAAACAGCTTCAGTTTGCCGGAGAGTAGCGCAAGGTCAAGAGCATAGGTTCTTTAAAACAGTCGTCTGCCGCTCCCAACTGTGATGTGACATTGCCTCGGATTATCAGAAAAAAAATTCTAAAAACAACCCGATCATTTCCCGCGCGTCTGTAGTAAATTCAGAATTTAAAACAACGCTTCAGTGTTGCTCGTTTTTTGTGTAGTGAAAGTAAATCGGAAATAATATATTTTTTAAATTAGGTATTAATTAATGTAAATATAAGTTAAGGCAAATATTCAAGTTGAGTGACCAGTGAAAGAAATACATTGGAGTAAGTATCATCAATACATTATTTCCTCGACTATTAGGTAGTTATTAACGTCTTAACTTTATACCTGTTATTAAAATATTACAAGATGAGATGAATACACGTTCTTATATTTTGAAAATCATTCATCATCAAAAATTTTACGAGAGTAAAAATTTGTATTGAATAGAATTTGTTTAATAGGTCTTTTTTTGAACGTGTGTAAAGTGCAGTGTTTTATACAGATAAAGGCCGGGTGTGACACCTGAGTGCACGTCTCTACCGGTACTTAGCTGATTGTTCATAACAAAGGTTGATTTCTTAACATCGCACAAAACGGTATTATGAAACATTCGTATGTTTTTCCAAACTTATCCGCGTCAGTATTATTGCAAAAATCACACGTGGCTCTCCAGCCTCGGGGTGTTTATTTATAAACAACCGGGATTCGCGTTCCCGTAGTTACTGACAGATATTTGTGTAATAGGCAAAAATAACTCGCTGAGTTTCTATAACATGTGATATACAGTTAAAATTTCGTCAATCTTGATTTAGTGGTTAAAGTACCTCGCTACAGGGCCCCGGAGTCCCGGATTCAAAATCCAGCAGAAAGAAATAAATAAAGAAAGAAAATATTTATCTCGCCACATAAGCGCAATGGCATAATTGTAAATATTTTGTCATTTTGAACGTTATTAATAACAAAGTATTAGATAGTTTTGCGTAGATCGGACCGAAAAATTAATATTAAAAAACTGAAGGTAGTCGGGCTAACTATGACATTGGGACGTCAAACATCTCAGTCCCCCAGTGACCATGGGTGCTGTAAAGCACCTGAAACGTCGGGAAATAAAAATAAGTAAAAGTAGTTAATTAAACGCGAAAAAATCCGTAAATTTAGTTTTATTCAATGTGCAGTGTTCGCGTAAATTTAAGAAATCGTTAAAGTATTAGATGTTGCCAAACGTGACGAAGAGGTCGCACTCAGCATTCAGCTTGGCGAACCACAGCCGCTGTTTTTCAGTGTGGCCCGTTTCGTCTCTTTCGAGTATTTCGAGCAAAATCAAGATCACATCTGGCTGTGTTGTGATTCCTTATCAATGTCTAGCGACACAGATCTTATCAGCCAGCGTTATATTGATACTAGGAGGTTGAACAACTTATTTGTTTGCCCATGGCACTAATAATATGTCCTCCGCAGTTGATCAGTTATAATAATATTTTAAATATTACGTCTGTAGTCTTAATCAACCTAAGTTAATATAATATAAATGGACTAAACTTTTAATTAAAGTTGTTATTAATTAATTAGCTGATAATTAATAATTAGCTAATAATTAATAATTAGCTTATAAGTAATTTTTAGCATCATAAATTTTGTCAATTTATTAATTATTAACTAATAATTCTTTCACATCTTAAATTAAAATTTTTGTCCATTTATGTCCATTTTAACTTAGACTCGCGTAATAAAATAAAATGATATGTTAGTAAGTTTGATAGACTCGCTTGTAGCTACATCTACAGTGTACACTAAGTAAAATTACTTTTAAAAGAATAATTTCTGTACAAACAGTAAATATTTAAGAGTTACAATCTTAGCGACGTTTGCGCTAGCATGTTAATAGTCTGTGATATGATATACATTAATGTCGAGAATTGAGTTGATAATTGACAATATTGTTTAAGGCGCCTCTTTATCTTAATTATATTGAAAACATGATGAAAGTATAAATGAGAATGGTGAAAGTCTCCTCACCGTATGTATGGAAAAGAATCTTTTTGTGACGAACACTTGCTTTCGCCACAAGAGGATTCACATGTATACTTGGGAAAAAGGTGACGATAGAAGCATGATAGATTTCATAATTGTGGATGAAAGATTGAGGGGCGCAGTGATAGATACGAGGGTTTACCAGGGTTCTAACGTAGGAACGGATCATTATTTAGTTTTATGCCGAATTAATGGTTACAAGATGAAAGTGATAAAAACAAGTTCAAATGTAGACTGAAAGAAAATATAAGTGGTTTGGATGAATTATGTATGAAGGAGTTAGCGTTGGAGAATATATGGCAAAATGTGAAGAAAGGTTTAGTAGATGCAGCTACCGAAGTATGTAGTGTTAGTAAGAAAAAGAATGAAAAGAAAAATAATACGTTATGGTGGGATGATGAGATACGTATGGAAGTTGAAGCAAAGAAGAGAGCATGGCTAGATTTACTAGCAACAAAGGTAATTCTAGCGGTACGAACGGTGATATTGAAAGAAAAAAGGCAGTCTTTAGACATCTTAATAAGAGAGTAAAAGAAGTAGTTGAAAGAAAAATGCAAGAAAGAACGGATAAGAATGATAGAAGAATATCGGATAACTTCCAGGCAAAAGTTAGAATGTTCTGGAAACTTATAAGAACGGCCAGGGGACATTCAAAACAGCCTATGATGAATGCCATAAGAGACGAGAATGTCTATATTCTGAATGATGAAGTTTTGAGTTTAAAGAGATGGAAGGAATATTTTGAAAGCGTGTTTATGAGTGAGGAGACAACGTGTGTACTAAGTGAAGTAGAAACACCGAAAGAAGAGGAAAGAGGTAGCGAGATAAGTATAGATGAAATAATAAAAGCAATGAAAAGCATGAAAGCAGGTAAGGCTGCCGAATATGATAGAGTTTCATTCGAAACGCTAAGGGCTGGAGAGAAAGTGGTGGCAGGCCTGCTGCACACCTTGTTTAATTTATGCTGGGAACTGAAGCGGGTACCGGTAGACTGGTGCAAAGCCGTGATAGTCCCAGTATATAAAGGAAGAGGGTCGCAGCAGGACTGTAAAAACCGTGGCATCAGCCTTCTTAGCATTGTGGGAAAACTGTATGCTAAGGTATTGATTGAAAGGGTCATGAAAGAAACTGATGGAAAAATTTGGGATGTGCAAGCGGGATTTAGAAAGGGAATGGGATGTACAGATCAAGTCTTTTCCATGCGCATGATCGCGGAGAAGTTTCTGGCCAAAAACCAAAAGGTCTTTTGTGCGTTCATGGACTTGGAAAAGGCCTATGACAGAGTGGATAGGGATTTGCTATGGCAAACACTGAACTCATTTGGGTTGAGCGCTGGCTTGATACAGGCATTGGAGTCTCTTTATAGGGACTCTAGTGCTTGTGTTAGGATCAACGGGGTCTACTCGGACTGGTTTGACATCCATAAAGGTGTCAGACAGGGCTGTGTGGCTTCCCCGTGGCTATTAAACCTATTTATGGTCAGTTGTTTGCAAAATTTGAAAGTTGAAGAATGCGGATTAAGAATGGGTGAGTTAACCGTCAAATGCCTTTTGTACGCCGATGATCAAGTTATTCTTGCGTCGTCGGCGGCCGAGTTGCAAATGATGGTTACATTAAGGAACGGATCATTAAAAGAAAGGGGTATGAAAGTGAACGCAAGTGTAAGATGAAGGTTATGGTTTTTGAAAGAGAAGAAAGTAATACGATTTGTGAAATAAGAATAGAAGGGGAGTTGATCGAGCAAGTAGATGAGTTTGTATATTTGGGCTGCGTATTTAGCAGGGATGGGAGATATGATAAGGATATAGAACGACGAGTGAATGCGGGAAATAGAGTAAATAGGGCCTTGCACTCTATTGTGAAGAGTCAAAATGTGTCGAAAAAGGCACGTATGGCAATTCACAATGCTGTGTTGGTCCCTACTTTAACGTATGGTAGTGAAAGTTGGGTGTGGCAGAAGAAGCACGAGAGTAGAATAAACGCAGTAGAAATGCGGTCGTTAAGGAGTATGTTAGGGCTGAATCTGAATGACAGGGTAAGAAATTGTGTAATAAGAGAAGAGTGTGGTTTGCAAGATGATGTGGTGACCAGGATTAAGAAAGGAATGCTTCGGTGGTTTGGTCATGTGGAAAGAATGAATGAGGAAAGAGTGACAAAGAAAATTTATGGTGCAGAAGTGAATGGCAGAGTCGGAAAGGGACGTCCTAGGCGAAAATTTATCGACCAAATTGGCGATTTATTGAATACGGGCCAAACTAGGAGTACCCTTAACCGACGAGCATGTATGCGTAGGTGTATGGATGTGAAGGAGGCAAGAGAGGTGTGTCAGGATCGTGCCAAATGGAAGTCTGTAGTCTCTGCCTACGCCTCTAGGTGACAGGCGTGAGTGTATATGTTTATCTTGTGTATATTGAAAACAGTTACAAGTTGAATTAAAAATGTTATTAAAATAATGTGTTGACTATCGAAAACCCATGTCAACCATTATATGCTCTGAAGGATGTATGAGAGAATGGCATAATGATGAGACAAAACATATTGTCTCATGTCTTTCAGCCACATATGTGGGTACTCGCTCGTAGTTGTTGTTGCTTACTTTAAAAAGTCAAAAAATTCAATTATTTAAATATATAAGAATTAGCATCTGAAATTGTCAAGTGTCAGTAGTTTATTGTCCCATTCACCCGTTGTTTAGAAGAAAGATAAGCATGGGAGGAGCATAACCACAACCAAGTCATTAATGTTATGTTTTTTAACTATTAACTTAAAACTTTACTGAAAAGAGAAAACAATTACAACCTATGTTACTTCCAAAACTAAAACGAATTTAACGACACCTCGTATGTTAAAATTCATCAAGCCATTTAGGCTACAGAGCGTGACAAACAAATAGGCATACATACTCTCGAAAACCATAACCCTCCTTCTTCGGCAGTCGGGTGAAAACAGTGAGTGAAGAAGATAGAGCATAAGAGGGGTATAACCACAATCAAGTCATTACAATGATTGCGTTTATGTATGACTTCTTTTGAATTATAAAAAAAAGAAAAATAAATCGAAAATAGGCTTCATAATATAATTGGTCCGTGACAGTAGTGTTACAAGTGCAAAAAATTATGCGCAAACGAACATATAATGGTATAATGTGCTCTAAACTGATTGAATAAAACTAATTTTAACTCCTGTATCGCGTTAAATTTTATTTATTTCTAATTCCTGACGTTTTAGGTTGCTTTGCAGCACCCATGGTCACGGGGAAACGTAAAATTAAACGCAATAAAATTCGTAAAAATAGTTATACGCAACGTGTATTGTTCGCGTAAACATTTCGGTCATGGCGGTCGGTCACAACGCAGACTAGTTTCGTGCGCAGAACAGGATTATAGGGTCGAAGTACTTATATGCACAAGCACAGATGCTCTCTCTATTCCCTCACTCTCATAGTCCGAAGGGACGGCAATGCGACACGATTGGAAAGAGATCAGGCGCAAGACCAACCACGGGATTTAAGCTTTTGGACACGGGAGTGACATGTCGCCAATTTTCTGATTTCAGATTGCTACTAAGAATTCCTCGATAGAAAAATCCACTGACTGATTTTCCCGGGATTGACTCGGGATTCAAACCCGGGTCCTTCTGTTCAGCAGTCGCATAGATATACTAATAGATAAGCTACCAGTATTTGTGCAAATTCGAAGGTTCAAAAAAAAGAAACAAAAATAATACAATGATTCCTAAAAAACATTTAATATTTTGGACATCTGATACGGTTTTAATTGGAAACGAGATGCTAAGACTGAATAATTTATTTTAATTCTTTTGAAAAAATCTTTATTGCACACAAAGTGTGCAATTGTGCTTTTAGACACATTGAATAAAACTATTATTAAATTTAAGAATCCGTAAAAATAGTTTTATTTAATAAATTATTTCAAAATTTAGATAACTACAAATTTCAAAGTTTTCATAAAAAAATTAATCAGGTATTCTCACCACTTTGAGTACAAAATAATCGCCAATATAAATTAATTTTACAAAAAGCGACAAACGATTTAAAACAAAATACAATCAATTACGAAATAATCGTTACTTACAACAAAGTTTTTTTTAATAACAGTCATTGTTTAAAATCTCACATTGCTCGTGTGAACTATATTCATATTTTGATGATATCTGTATATTAAACAAAATTGAAGCGTCCCTCTGTTATATTTAAATAATTGGCTTCTGCTAAGCTCGAGGGGTTGATTCGCAAGCTACCGAGGCATAAATATATTTTAAAATATTTTTTTGGAGTCTGTCTGAGCTAATCTTCAGAATAGGTGTAATAAAACTTCACGAACAGAGAGAGAGAGAGCGATGCCAAGAGTGATCTAGGATTTATATGTGGTAGAGCAACGCTGCAGCTGTATTATGGTTGTGGCACGAATGAGTCGGCTCGACCGGGGAAGGACCACGCTCTCACAGAATACCAGCGTCAAATAGCAGCTTAATGCTGTTATGTTTCGTATGATGAATGTTGATATACGAAGTTGCTTTTTTACTGGAAACGAGGCATTCCATCTTAGTCCGCAGGAGTGACAACGTATCTACGTTTTGATATTTAATCGAGGCTTAATGTAGATGATTATGGGCCACAGCATCCACTTACCGTTGGGTGGAGTGTGTGCTCGTTTGTCACCCTTATTCTATAAAAAAGACTATATTTTATCCGAAATTTGAAGATTTACGACTTAAATAAATGGTCATTGATTATATTAAACCCTAATAACGCTTCATTAAATAGATCCTATCCAGGCAAATCCGGGCGGGTGCTAGTCGTTAATACAAATTAGTTTTCCTAAAAGCGATCCACGATTTCGAAGAAAATACAATAACTTTCATAATATTCGTTACTATACAGTTTTTTAGTAACATACTGTTTATAATCTAACAATAAGTTGCCCGTCTGAACCATATTCATATTTTTATGATATAATAAATAATGTGGTTTGTAATGCTACACTATTCATAATTGTAATCGATATGTGACGTACGCTGTGCTGGTTGAACAGAAGTTGGCAAGATAGTGGCGCGCATAAGACTCCAATCGTGATATATTTATTACACTATGATTTCAATGTAACTACGTATTATTTACAGATCATTAAAGTTTTTTTGTGATGTTATTGAAAAATGGGTTATATTTAGACGACTCGCTAGCGGAAGGGCTGAGCGTTTAACTGGAATTCTGCGGACGGAACACATACGATTTTTTTTTATTATTTTTCTAAGCTACAATCCCAACTGACGGTAAGTGGTGATGTAGCATAAGATGGTGAAGCGGACTGACTTAACAAAAACCTATTCACTCTACCTTTGAAGACACCCACATTGTAATTGGATGGAAATACAGATGCTGGCAACTCTTTCCTCTCCTTTAATGTGCGCACTGCGCATGATGAACGACGAAGCAAAACGTTTGGTTTGAATGCGTGGTAAGTCTACAACGGAAGGGTAGAGACTGACTGCCAGAGTCCACATGATGGTATGTAGATGTTGTGGTTCATAGACATCTGCATTTAATGCCCCGGCTACACGCTCCGTCTTGCCTGCACAGTCCAGGCCTGTGCAGTCATAACTGTACAATGGCTCGTGCAGGTAACTTTGTGTAAACTGGACTGTGCAAACCTCAAAGTGTTTTGAGAGCTAGTCACGTCACGATGCGGCCAGAAGAAGTTTTTTTTAAACGGAGCCTTATATTATTGTTTACTTGTAAAAAAGCAACAAATAAGAAAGTTAGTTTTTCAATTAATAAATGGCAAGCTTCATGTTTTTTGTTCCCGTCGGAATATTTCTTACTTTTAATTTTCCACAACGCCGGCAACGATTTATACAATTCTACGAATTCCGTTAAAAAATCCTTGCGTACATTTCTCATTTTTATGATTTTATAACATAACATGTGTCGTCAACAATAATTTAGATGGACTCAAGCGCGGCTTGAATAACCGGCCACACGCTCAAGTAAGCTCGCAGGCAAAACCGTGCAAACCAAGCCCGCGCAGTCCAATCTTTAGCACGTCGACGATTACGCAGGTCGCCTGCGCGAGCTACCGTCTTGCCGTCCACACGCACGCGCTTACCTGTGCAAACTGGTTTGTGCAGGCATGCTCACAGGCAAGATGGAGCGTGTAGCCGGGGCATAACATTCATCCTCGATTAAGAATCAAAATACGGATGCATTGTCACCCCCGAGGACCCATATGGATTGCCTCGTTTTTACTAAAAAAGGGTCTACGGTTCTCTATAGTCATCATACGAAACTCAGCATAGTTAAGCTACTATTTTCAAGCCCAGTCTTGAGCCATTCATGCTACAACCATAATATAGCAGCAGCATGGCTCTACCACGTTTCTTATCTCCGCCTATACAATTATCGATATCGAAGCTGCTCATCACTAGGGCGAGTATGGGCTGATTATACTCGTATTCGAGGCGATTCACCGATTCATCACGCGTGTTCACGCCTACTTAACAGTAACGTGGTAAAAAACCATAAATTGACGTGACGCACATTCACATAAGAAATTTATAATTACAAAGACTGACAAACGGGTGTCGGAGGAGGTGACAGCGGGAAAGAAAACAGCTGATGGCCTGCAGAATCTTCCTGAGAATAACTCGAAATAATAAAAAAACTGCAGTTGCCAACCCGCTAGACAAGCGTGGCAACTATGGCGAAATCCCCCGTAGGATTCAATCTATTCAATATATGACTTTTATAAGCTGTAAGATTAAGCCTGGTGGACTCTAAAAAATTTTTATTCTTGGAATATTTTTTTATTCAATATAGACCTACAAGTAATTCTTACCGAAAGTAATCTTTTACTTATACGAAGTTAATGTTTTAGAAATTGTTCTAACGCACCTCGAATAACAAAACAGTGTTGCCTGAAGTTGTGATGTAGATTTAGATAAAATGCTATTTATATCGAGTATTTACGTACGATAGCATATCTTGGCAGTTATGTATTTTCGATAAGCTTATTTGAAACATAATAGGTATACATTTTAATTTAAAAGCAAATATTATAATGTTAAAAAGTATAAGTTTTTTTTTAAATAATTTATACGCGATAGAGCCACGCTGCAGCAATACGAAAGGGTCAAGTCAACCGGGGTAGTACCACGATATAACAAAATACTAGCGTAAAATAGCAGCTTAATGTTGCCGTATTTCGTATGATGAGTGTAGAGAACCGGAGCCCCTTTTCACTGGAAATGAGATATTCCATTTTAGTCCTCAGGTGTGACAACGCCTTTGTAATTTGATTCTTAAACGAGGATAAATGTTGATGTCTATGAGCTACAGCGTCCACTTAGTATCACGTGGAATGTGCATTTGTTTGTCACCCTCATTCTATAAAAAATTATATAATACGCATAATTATATAATTATATATCCCATAACTGGCTATAGACTTTTCAATTCTGACGGTATTTATAGCAGAGAAAAGGCGACGTGCTGACCTTATAAGCGGAAAGAAGGACAAACTCTCAAAATATTTGTAATATCTCAGAAACGCAGACTTTCTTATAAAGATTTCCTTCACCGTTGAGTTATTGGTAGAAGAAACGGTTAAGGTTCCGTACTCAAAGGGCGTAATGGAGCCTTTGAAGGCGATTTCTGGCTAGCTCAGCTCGAAAAGCAAAAGGCGGTCTTTTGCTATATAATCTTTTAATCTCTGCCAAACAACCCAGAAAAATAATTAAATAAAAAGTATTTAGTGCAAAACTTTGATCCAGAACTGAATATTAAATTCGGAATACAAACATAAATTTAATAATTTTTACAGGGAAGTGTCCATTAATGAAAAAGTAGAAAATGATTTCTAGCATGTAGGGTGTCATTGTTTAAAGCCCAAATAGTAAAATACAAAAATAATTTATACTATTTTTTTCTCCTTATCTTCAAAATTAAAAAGAAACTCAAATTTGTCAGTTTTAGACCACTTTACTTACGAAGTCAATACGATACGAAGGAAAGCAAATACGAAGGAATGTAAAATTTACGTATATTATTTGTGTATCATTTACTATATTATTTAAAAACCAGTAGTGAGAACGTCGATTCATAATACTTTAGTTTTCTTTACTTTGTTTTTCTCTTATGAAACCTTACCGCCAACAAACAAACATTTTTAAAGAGTTCTTTTTCTTAGAACTAAGAAAGAAAAAAGCAATACTTTTTTACACCAACAAAACACCGTTTTAATTATAAGCTAGTTATGACTTATGACGTTCTGCGTTGATCGTCAATAAATTGTTGGTAGTCGTAATTCGTGGAAATCATACGTAGTAGGGCCAGACTGCAGCTATATTATGGATGCAGCACGAATGGGTTGGCTCGACTGAGGGGGGACTGTGCTGCTACAGAATTGAGCATAGCAGCAGCTTAATGCTGCTGCTTGGTATAGTGAGTTTTAATGGAAATGAGGCATTCCATCCATCAGTCCTCAGGTGTGTAAGAGCATCCGCATTTTGATTCTTCACTGAGGATAGATATATATCTACGGCCACAGCATTCACTTACCTTCAGGTGGACTGTGTGCTCGTTTGTCAGCCTTATATTTCTAAAAAAATTGTTTTAGAAGGTTAAAAACAAAGACTATATAACCACTTGACTGAGCATACAACGCTCTCTAGTGGTTATATTCTCTTCTATGGTTAAAAATAACGTAAAATTAATCAATCTAAAAAGAAAAATGTTTTATACCCCTATATCACTTTTACAACGACGTTTCTATCGACACCTCATATTTTAAAATCTATGAAGCCGTTTAGGCTACAGAAATATATAAAATAAATACTTACATATATATATATATATATATATATATATATATATATATATATATATATATATATATATATATATATATATATATATATATATATAATGATATATGTGTGTGTGTGTGTGTGTTACCAACGTGAGGGTAATATGGTCACTTTCTTATAACTCAAAACTACAGCCTGGTTTGCATCGATGGCTTTGTGATGCGATATCTCTACAAATCAACTAATATAATAAATAACACTATAACACAACACAACACAATATACACAACTAATAAATAACAAGATAACTCCATCAAATAACAAAGGATCAAAAGGGTGCTGCTTTATCGACGCTATTTTTACAGTAGAGATTATAGTAAAATATTTTAGTCGATTTTCTATTGTGTAGTGTAAGTTAGTTCTTTTTAAATTCATTTTTTTCTTAATAAATTAGTTATAGTATACTAATTTGTGTTTTTGTCTTTGTCCTCCTCCTAGTTTAGGTACTAAAGGGCAGCAAAACTTATGGTGACCGTATTACCCTCACGTACCTCACATACACTCGTCAACCCTTCATCTGGTGCAGTCGGATAAGAAATCAAAATGATATGGGTATTCTGATAAAGGATTTATTATAACGATTTCTTATATTTACTCGAATACACTAAATGGAACTAATTTTACGGATTCTATTACGTTTAATTTCAACAATTTTTTTACTTTATTAGATTTAATTTTAATTTTTTTAACACCCGACATGGGTGCTTTACAATAGAATGAGACTGCATCACAAACTTGTTTGTGTGACAATTGGCACAAAATTGATTGACAAAGAAATTGTTGTGTGTGTCATTCTATCTACAAAAATAATTTGATACATTTGTCTTTAAATATTTCTTTATGATTTGTCCAAGGGTGTAATTTTAAGATAGAGCGTGTGTTATATCCTAACTTTATAAATTCAGACGTAATCTATGGCATAATAATTATGTACAGTTCGTACGGATAAAGAATTGGATTACAAACGGCTCAACGATCTCGTACCGTCAATATCCAAAGTACCAACAGCGTAAACTCGATAATAACTGTATATCGTTATAGCGTTATATTATTCGACTAGTTGAAAATTTTCTAATAATGGGAAGATATTTGAAAATATATGGTATACTTATAATAAAAAGTTAGTAAAGTTACAGCTTATATTACTTTTTTCTTATTCCTCAGACATGCAGGTTTCCTCACGATGTTTTCCTTCACCGCCGAGCACGTGGTAAATTACATATAGGTGTACATCAATCATAAAATAACATTCATAACAAGCGACCCGCTCTTGCTTTGCCTGGGTGGGATCTATTAATGTGGCGTTATTTACACATAAGATAATATAAAATATTCATGAGAATCATTAAAGATACATTTTATCTTATCAATATTTCTATTTTAATAAAATCTCTAAAATTTTCGGATAAAATTTAGTCTAGTAATATCCTCTATATCCCTCTATATTATATATTATACGAAAAACACATACTGCAACATATTTTTAATTGCAGTCTTTACCGGCACGTTTGAGTATAGATAGCGACAGTGTACGAGCGAGAGGTAAATAGAAGCGACGCCACTTTCAATCCCATTCTTTAACCGCACTGGTAGGACATTCTTCTGTATTATGGAGGCAGTTTAAAAGCTTAAATTGCACAAGGACCAACGTTCAGATCTGGAACAATTATTTGTAGGCCACTTGTTGCGTGCTGGATTCGAATTCACGACCCTTGCTGCAACCTTCCCGACACTGCAACTCAATGCTAAGCCGCTGCGCAACGGAGCCGTCAACAATAAAGAACATTCATATATTTTTTTTATTTAGTTATTTTTATAAATTACAATCGACTGGTAGATGTCTTAAGGCATTAAGCCCGCCCTTTAATTTATTTTGTAATAAAGTTTTAACAAAGAGTAAATAAATAAATTGTGATTAAGCCTTATTGCCTATATTATTGACAAATGAACTAAGGATATGTAGTATATTCATAAGACACGAAAAAATATTATTATCATATTTGCGAAGATTTAGGTTCTTCCCAGGATTTATTTTAGAAAATACCCGAGATTTTCCGGAACCGTAGTAAATTAGACAAGAGTGCCTTTCAATAAGTATTATTTATAATCTAAATTCATTAAAAATGTTTCTAAAACTATGTGTGAGGTTTACGATATTTGTTTCTATTAAACAAAAAATAACTTTATATGGATTTGAAAGTACTAATATTTTATAAAATATGATATTTCTTGTTGGTACTTCCCAGGACTGAGGTTTTTTTCCGGACCAGTGGTAAAGCTTAAATGGCTTTCACAAATTCTATTCTATTCTAATGGCAGATATTGTTTACAGGAGGGCAGAGGCGGCGCGCTTCGGCGTACGTCGTGCGCGCACTATGCTCACGAGCATCAAGGGGTTCTGGAAGGTTTGCCGATATGGTGATCTCTACATGGTAACTATACTTTAAATGATCATTTGTTTCATATTTACAACAGCGTTTGTACCGGAGGTCACAAAGACCTTATCCACTATTGAAGGGACTTCACCAAGTTCAATATCTTATAGCTAACGATACTAGCATTCCGTCCCGGCTTCGAATGGGTGATCAGTGAACAGAGCCACCTACCAGATCCAATTGTGAATTAAAACCATTCTCGAATCAAGTTAATCACACATACACACACACGCACACACGCACACACGCACGCGCACACACACACACACACACACACACACGCAAAACGCGCACGCGCACACACACACACACACACACACACACACACACACACACACACACACACACACACACACACACACACACAAAACTACATCAAAATCGGCCCAGCTGTTAAGGAGGATTTCAGTCATACACTGTCGAATATTGGTGGTGTAAAAATACCCACTAACCTGAAACGGCGCGGGGTGACGTAAGGGGTGACGGAGAGAAACAAACCGGGAGATGGAGAGAAGCGTCTCCCTAATAGCAGCTAGAAAACAAAAAAACTGGTCACAGGCCTCTCCCAAGGCGCGCCACTTAACCCGGTTTTAGGCTACACGCATCCAGTTTCTGCCAGCCACCTTGCGTTGATCGTTGCTCAATCAAGTCAGGGGGCGTTCCACCATAGGGATTTATTAAAAAATTTGTAACATTCTGGGTAAAATAATTCTTTTTACTCTTTTGACCCTTTTTACTGGAAATTAGGCTTTCCATCTTAGCCCTTAGGGGTAATACCGCATCTGCATTTTGATTCTTAATTGAGGATGAATTTAGATGTCTATAGATCACAGACACCACACGGTTATATATATATATATATATATATATATATATATATATATATATATATATATATATATATATATATATATATATATATATATATATATATATATATATATATATACACACACATATAACAATTTCAGTACTACTGTTACCGAGGATTGAAAGGTACCCAAAAATCGATAAAGCGGTTGTGAACATCATGCAGTTATAATTTTTTTTGCCCATGTTACGTACGAAGTAATAATATAAAAATAAAACTAAACTGCAATTACACGATGCTTCCTCCATCGACTTGAAGCTGAAAATTTCTGTATTTTTGATTACTTTTTTTTTACCGGAATTATAATGGTACGGAAAAGTGGAACCTTTTATAGAAACCGTACCGAAGAAATGGAGTTTTCGATTTCTGGCGGCATATTTAGGTTCAAACCCGGGTATAACTTTAAGAGAATGCTATAAATAAACTATTAACGCGTTAAATATGTATATACCAACACATTAATTCATTAACTGCTAGCCACAGAAACCTGAATTAGAATTTTAACTAATTTAATTTATTTTAACTAATTTTCATAAGATCTATCAAAAGCAATATTAATATAAAAATGTATTTAAATATTAAATAAACTTGTAATTATTTAAATATACAAATTCGACGATAAACGTGCATAAATGTAAAATAATTACAGAATTTATTGAAATATTATTAAAAAATATCTTTATTTAAGTTTAAATATAAATACTAATAGGTGCATTACATGTATTTTAATAGTGTCAGTAAGTAGTATTCAATTTAACAAGAATGAATGAATAAAAACTTTTATTTAAAAAATAAAAATGTGATTGTTAACCAACCTCACAGTTTATCATTTAAATTTTTTTTTACAAAATATGGCTTGGAATATGATAGCAAAATAAGTGGACAAAAACACAAAGGAAACTACTGGATAATTTTTTTTTTTACATCTTTATATGAAAATGATGAAATTTAATGACAATACTTAAATAAAGACGTAGATTACAATACATTGAGTAATAAGACAAGTTTGTTTTTGTTTTTGGACGTACTTTGAAAAATAGTTTTTATACTTTAAGTTGTTGTGCTTTTTACTGGTAACGAGGCATTTCATCATATGATCTTAGTCGCCAGGCGTGAGCCGACCCAGCCATGCTGCAGCCATATTTTGCGGCGTAGCTCTGCCATTTACAAATGTTTATGGTTAGTTTGTAGTTCAAATGACCATGTAGCGTCAAGAAATACCAGAGGGGACAATTTAACTAATTAAGACCGTTAAATTTTCCCTTAATGTACAAAATTGTCACATAATATGAAAATAACAAAACGACATATAAAAAGGTTAGCGAATGATGACATGTCTGTTTCTACTTCCGGCCATAATTGCACACCTTTGAATTGTGATTCCAATGCTATGTTTACACTTAATAAATAACACGTGCAAGTAGTGTAATTTAAAATACGTTTGCATTTGGTAGCATTTGGCATAAGGCAACACATTAATTTTTTTTGTTTTAATAAAACAAGGGTGACATACAAGCACACAGTCCACCTGATGGTATGTGGATGCTGTGGCTCAAATATATCTACATTTATGCTCGATTAAAAATGAAAATAACCCCTGAAGACTGAGATGGAATTCCTTGTTTCCAGTAAAATAGTCTCCGGTTCTCTACACTCACCATACGAAACACAGCAGCATTAAGCTGCTATTTTACGGTAATATTGTAATTTAAAAAAAAATATGATGAAGCCGAAGTATGTTTCTAATACCCATCCATATTACATTATCCAACACGGACGTTTCTCCAATATCAAATTTGCTAGTTATAAAACCACCAATACAGTTTTACCTGATTCTGAGAACAACAAAATGTATATCTTAATATATACATATATTTCTTCTGTATGTGTGTTTGTCACTGAATTTCTCTCCATATATAGCGCACGGTACAAAAAAAGTTGAGTAGTAAGGTCAAGTATTACAAAGAGAGAAGCCGTTATGGTTTTCCTCTGCGCAACATACTCGCGCATCTCAAAGTGCTCTCTGCTCCTCTGTCAGCGCACTTTACTATTTACGAAATGAATAATAAGATATAATATTAAATCAATACAACTAAATATAAGGGTTCATTTACTTCCTTTGCGTATTATATTAAGATAATAGTTTTTCAGGAGTAAACATCGGTCACGCGTCTATCGGTTTCTCTTAATTAAGGGTAACTTAATTAAGTGCAAAGAAATAATTAATATAAATAAAACAATAACTTGAGCAAGTGACTTGCATAAAGTGAATACTCTACTAGGTGATGTTTCACGTAACTCGAGGGCGATTAAACAAACTGCGTCATTGAACTTGAACGCTAGTGGTTCGGTTTCACGGCGAGTCAAAGTCACCGTTACGTTAGGTCGGAGATGTTTTTATGTATCTATGCTTGAAGTTTTTTAAGAATTTTTTTCTCGCTAAAATCTCCTTATGAACATTAATTATTTAAGATTCGCGTAAGAAGTAAAAATTATTTGTCTTACTACGAGTACAGTACAGTTTGATCGAGGGAGGGCGGAAGATGCCCTTTAAACTAGGTAAGACATATTACTTTTATTCCCAACGCGGATATTGACAAATTTATTTTATTGTTTTTTCTAAAAAACGTTACGCCACACTAGAATTTTCTCCAGTATCGTGGGGGCAGTTTACAAACATAAATGATACTAGGACAAACATCCAGACACGGAACAATTACTTGTAGGCCATACAAATACTTGTTCCGTGCGGTATTCGAACCCGCGGCCCACAGCGCAGCCACTCATTGCTAAGCCATTGCGCCACGTGGCCGTAAATTAATTTTAAACATATTTATTTATTTATTGATTTCCTATATTTACGCGAACACTGCACCAATGGTCACGGTGACGGTGACTGACGTCCCGATGTCAATGTTAACTCGGAGTAACTTCAGCTTTTTGGTCCTTTATGGTCCGATCTACACAGAACTAACTTACTGTGTCTTGAAGTCTTGCAGTGGTATACTTGGGTTTAGTTTTAATTTTGTTAATTACAGGCTCCCAAGCAGGTAGTATTTAATTTCAATAGCCTCACGTACCTTCCTTGATAGGAATCTATGTCTTTTAACAGGGACTTGTGATCTATCAAATCTGATGTAATGGTTGGGGCCGCCTAGGATATGATCATTGATTTATTATTTTTGAGTTAATATTGGAAAGATGCGGCTGCTCATCTTGTTGTCAGCTCAGAAGAATCTAATAATATTGAATGACACTTGGACTGTCATTATACTGGATTTACAACTTTATATATTATAGTACATATTTTATTCATTGGTAGTTTATACAACAATGTATTCGTATGATTTCTAATGCCTGATTTCTATAACGTTTTGTTTTCCCTTTTTAAGAAAAAGTCATTTTTTGAAACAAAATACTGATTTAACAACATAAGAACGGAGCTATGTTTCATTTTTAGCTACCATGAGTTGCAGGGTGCAAAGTTTTTAATAAAAACTGTCTTTACATGCACTTTGGATATTAGAAAACGATGAATCGTAATGAAGAACGAAACGTTTCCCGAATATAGGAAATCCACCACAAAAGAGGATGTGCCTTTTAGCCTTTTTAATAAATATTTATGTGTATGTTTACACATAAATATTTTTTTATTAACTACCCAGGAGAAAGTTTTTTATTTATAGAATAAAGATGACAAACGAACACACAGTCCACCTGATGGTAAGTGGATGCTGTGGCCCACACACATCTACATCTATCCTCGATTAAGAATCAAAACGCAGATGCGTTGTCAGGCCTGAGGACTAAGATGGAATGCCTCATTCCCTCTAAAAAAGGGTGTAGAGATCCGGAGATCTCTACACTCACCATACGAAGCACAGCAGTATTAAGCTGATATTTTACGGCTGGTATTCTGTGAAATCGTGGTCTTTCCCCGGTCTAGCCGACCCATTCGTGCTACAACCATAATATAGCTACAGTATAACAATTATTCTAAAGTTTCTGATTTTAAGTCTAAATTTTGACCTGTCTTTCCGTTTCAAGACCTCCACAGTTGGATGCTCTGTGTGTCTCTAAGTTTTTATGTACGTATATATATGTTCGTGTTTAATTTCGCCTCGCATATCACGAGAATAAATAATGATATCGATGCCGAACTGGTTTCATTCGATGCATATTAAAGTAATTAAACCCCTGATATTTTTTTTATTAAAATCGGTCCAAATTTTTTATCTTATGAATAAATTAGCTAAAGTATAATAATTTGCGCCAAGTGATGACGGTATAAGAAATATCCACTACACCATATTGTGCAATAGCTACCACCTTCCACTAATTCTCCTTCCAGATTCTGACGTTCATAAGAGTTAATGCAATATACCGTGTAGTGGTGGCCAAGAATTTTCACAACCCCATATCGTGCCACGGATGTCGTAAAAAGCGACTGAGGGAAACAACATCAGGAGATCAGCAGCGTCTCCCTAACAATTAAAAAAAACCGTTGTCAACCTTCCTGCCAAGCGTAGCAGAATTTCTATAAAAAATTCAACTAAATTTTTTTTTATAGAATAAGGATGACAAGCGAGCACACAGTCCACCTGATGGTAAGTGGATGCTGTGGCCCATAGACATCTACATTTATCCTCGATTAAGAATCAAAACGCAGATGCGTTGCCAGCCCTGAGGACTAAGATGGAATGCCTTGTTTCCAGTAAAAAAAGGGATCTCCTGATATCTACACTCACCATACGAAACACAGCAGTACGAGTATTAAGCTAGATACTATTATACACTGGTATTCTGTGAGAGCGTGGTCCTTCCCCGGTCGAGCCGACCCATTCGTGGTACAATCATAATATAGCTGCAGCGTGGCTCTACCACGTATTAAATATTTTATTTTATTTTATTTAAAAAAAACTGGCATATACGAGACAATCTATAGGGGAGACCTACGTTCAGAAGTAAACTTTGACATACTGATGAAGAAAAGGAATAACATTAATTGGAAAATTTAAAACTAACAACCAGTAACGATTTCCTTTACTACATCCGCGGAAAAAGCTGTGGTCCACGTGACGGTAGACAATTCGATATAATTGCGGTTAATAAGCGGTCATTAAATGAGCGGCCGTTAGCGTACACTTAGATGCACGTCGTAATGACTGGACGCAGTTCAGTCGCTTCCTGCGTCCATGTTTACATTGTTACGTGATAACGTACAAATATCTCGATGTAACTTTTTACCAACTTGTAGACGGAATTTTTCATATACTTAAAAATAGGAGTCAATTTTTAACTCAACTGTATTTAACACACCTTTAGCTTCGCGTCTACCTATCTATCTATGTAACGGAATCTTTTAATGTAATCTTTATCAACTTGTGGATGGCTAATTCATTTGAATTTTTGCACTCGTATCGAGGATCGATGACAATACTTTAATTTAATAACTTTATCCTAGTATCCTAATCAGGATCACCAAGAAAAAACAAAATATTTTTTTATTTAGCGTGCTTCTTGAGTTTTTTTTACTATATTTTAATTATAAGCTTGTGGTATGGTACCTAGTTTCAATGAGTTCTTAGACAAGTGCAACAGTTACCGTTATAGCCTATTAAAGTCCACTAATGAACACATGCAGCCTATAGAATGCCTCATAGGGGAATATTTGCCATAGTTACCACGCTTGGCAAGCGGGTTGACAACCGTTTTTATTTTTAGTCGTTATTAGGAAGACGCTGCTGCCCATCTCCAGATTTGTTTCCCTCCGTCGCCACGACACGCATATGGGGTAGTGGATATTCTCACCGCCATTACACGGTTACCATTTAACTTTTTTTTATAGAATAAGGGTGACAAACGAGCAGACAGTCCACCTGATGTTAAGTGGATGCTGTGGCCAATAAACATCTACATTTAATCTGGATTAAGAATCAAAATGCAGATGCGTTGTCACCTTTGACAACAAAGATGGAATGCCTCGATTCCAGTAAAACGGGTCTCCAGTTCTCTACATTCACCATACGAAACACGGCAGCATTAAGCTGCTATTTTACGCTGGTATTATGTGAACGCGTGGTCCTTCCACGGTCGAGCTGACCCATTCATGCTACTGTAATATAGCTGGCAACATGGACAAGTGTAAGCTATGGCTTTGCTTCAACTTGAAGCTTGACCATGGGTTCAGATCCCGCGGGGAACAACTATTTGTTCCCCGCGGGATTTCCAATAAAAAGTGTGTCCAACTCCCTACACTCACCGTACTAAACAGCAGCATCGATCTGCTATTTTACGCTGGCGTTCTTTGAGAGCGTCCTACCCTGGTCTAGCCGACCCATTCATGTTACAACTAACATGGCTGATTGATAGTCACAGATTACCAAGAAAGGACGCAGCAGTGATTATGAGATTATGCGTTCTGGGCACATTTCATTCAAGAAGTTTACTTTTCTCATGAATAAAGTCTCTTCACCGAACAGGATCTAATACATGTCCTGATGGAGTGTGCCCACAATGCGGCCTTTCGAATAGCTAAGTGTAATTTTTTAAAGGAATTTGCTAATATATATATATATATATATATATATATATATATATATATATATATATATATATATATGTATATATATATATATTCTTCTTATTTGTTTGTTAAATTGAATGTTATTTAGTTCGTGAATGAAATTATAGAGCGACATAATCGCATTTTGATTATGCTCTTAAAATAAAGATAAAAGGAAACTAATATAGCTGCAAAAAGTCCTATTTCCCAATAGGATTTTTTCATGAACTAGTGGTGAAACAACCCCAAAGAGTAATTTAATAGTTTAAAAAAGAAATACATTTTATCATGTAACAGAAGTTATGGCCGTTAGGTATAATCATGAATACATTTAGGTGAAATTAAAAAGCGTACATTACAATAGACAATTCTATTGTTTTACTTTGATAAGCGTAATACATTCATAAGTTATATATTTATCAAGATTACCACTAGCGATTGTAATCGAAAATGTTACATAAAAATGCCATTACATGTTTATTACAATAACACGTTATATTACTGTAATATTCATGTATTTTTATCTCAAGTCCAAATCTTTTTAGTAATTTAGACCAATAATTATTATTGATCTGCATAATTATTGTTGTAAACAAATTTGAAAAGAAAATAAGTCTTAAGAAAACTTGACGCGGAGTGAAGCCCTTCATAAATTTTAGTAAGGATAAATTTAATGTTAATAGCCGAGGTGCCCCAGTTTCAGATATTCCATAGCACACCACCAGCATAATAACACACCAGAAATATTACCTGGTATCTTTGAAACTGTGAAATAACCATTGACGATAGTTATTGAGAAAAGCTGTATGTGTAACATTCTTCACCTGTGATCTTAGTCTAGTAAAAATTTTACAATTACAGATATATATATATATATATATATATATATATATATATATATATATATATATATATATGTATTATTCAAAGTAATAGACTGAAGATATATCTAAAGTAAAAAGGAACGCCTCATAAGATATCTCTATCTTCTCTTTAAATACTTTGGTATTAAGTTTTAACGTTAAAACCGTAATTAAGCTGGACTTAAATTGTATCAAGGGTGCTAAAAGATGACAGGAGATAAATACTTTAAAAACGAATGTAATTAATGAATTAAATGTTAAATATTTCGGATGCCACAAATTTTTTTGTGATGGATTCAAAGATAAATATGGTGTAGGTGCCGCTTATTTCGATTCATTGCTGGGTAATATTTTTATAGGATAGTGTGGTAAACACACACACACACAGTCTATCTGATAGTATATGGATGCTGTGACCCATAGACATCTACATCTATCCTCGATTACGAATCAAAATGCAGATGCGTTGTCACCCGTGAGGACTAGGGTGGAATGCCTCTTGCTGGGTAGTAAATGTAACATCAAATCTCTAATAATTTGACGATAATGTCAGCTGAATTAATTGCTATAAATGATGCCCTATCACATGCTGGTACAACAAATGTTTAAAAAAAAAACAGTCATTCTAACTGATAGCAAGAATGCTCTTGAACATATTGCTCGATGCGTTTCTGGTCTTTACACAAGTGTATCGATAGCATATTCGATATTAAGTGAAATATTGAAACTTCAATGTTAAAAACCGTGAGTTAGTGTTGCAGTGGGTACCGTCACACATCGGTTCACAGGGCAATGAAGAGGCTGATAAGCTGGCGAAATGGCAATCACCTAAGGAAGAGAATGTAGTATTTATCCAGATTATTCAGATATTTTAATTAAATATAAAGAGAACTTACACTTTGGAAAGAATATATTAAAAGGTCACAAGAAAAAGGGATGTGGTATTAAACTATCCAGATTCAGCCTCCGAAAGTGCCTTGGTTTAATCAATGTCTATTGAATATAAAATATGTTGTATTAGCAATGCGACTTCGCTCTGAATATATTACATGTAACTAGTTTGCTTTAATGATGAAAAAGCAAACTTGTGCAACATTCAAGACTATAGAAGATACATAACACTTGCTCGCAGAATGTTCCAAAAACCAGTACGAAAGGAAACTACTAATCGCCAAAACTGACATTAAAATATGTAACATAGGTAAATATCAAAGCATTCTCTCTGAACCACTGTCAAATGCTGCCGAAATGGTGTATAATCAAGATAGTATTTTGTGTAGGTTATTTAACAAATTGTATTGTGTTATTTAGTTATCAGGTACAATAGGACTGACATGTTAAAAAAAACGTATGTCCCTAATTAAAAAAAATAAATAAAAAGATATCTTTTATCGCTCGAGATGTACGAAAACGTGTTTTCACGTGGAAGATATACCTATATTATGGTTGTAGCACTAATTAGTCGGCACGAGGTCCACCACGCCCTCCCAGAATAACAGCGTAAAATAGAAGCTTAGTGCTGCTGTGTTTCGTATGGTAAGTGTGGATAAGACCCTTTTTACTGGAAATAAGGCATTCCATCTTAGTCTTCAGGGGTGCTAACGCATCTGAATTTTGACTATTAATCGATGATAAATGCGGATGTCTATGAACCATAGGATTCACTTATTCACTGCTCGTGTGTCACCCATATTCTAAAAAAAACTATAGAAGTCTAGACTGAAGAAATCTGGGTCTAACGCACTCCGCACAAGCGGCGAGTTTCCGCATAACTTATTAATCAATACTTCCATCATGAAGGCAGTCTTTTGACTTGTCGTCGACACGCTAAATAAATGTCTAATTAGCTCGTTTACCTTCCGTTTAACGAAAGGAGATCTGTAATATCTGTAATTCTGTAGTATCTGTCTGTTCAAATAATATCCAAAATATAATGTTTGTTTTAAAACCTATTTCTTCACAATATTTATCAAACTACAAAATGTCAAAATTAATTGCTACTGAGTGCTATTTCATTTCCGCTCAAGTTAAAAACCTGGACTGCGTTTTGGTTTCGCAAAAGTGTTTTGCCCGTGACATTTAATTAAATCTCAGGCCATATCACATTATGTGCCTATATAAAAATCCAACTCCTCACACAAACATATCAAATAATATTAGTCGAAATTGGTCTATAAGGTAAAGAGATAGTTACATAGAAAATTATTTATTAAGTACTCTGATATTTGTATGGTACAAAGGTGAACCTGATATGGCATTAACATTGTTTATTATATTACTATTCACTCTACTTAAGCAACAACAGAAACGAATGGTCTTAAGGGTCCAGATAAGTCCTATTTCTATGTATGTTTTGATTTTTGTAAAGCATTTTAGACTCCGAATTCAAAATATTTCTTAATCATTGATTTCAAGTACCGATGTGTTTTTGAAGTTGACATCCCTAAGGTTTCATTTATCGTAGTATCAAATATTTTATTGCCGGGTTAATGTTAATAATTAAATATTTTTATGGTGGGTTAATGTCGCCTTACCTGCTGAAATTTGCATAAACCCCAAACCTCGTCGTGTTATGGATCTTTCTAGATAAAAGTCTCATTAGATTGTCTTCACATAATTTGCATTTCTTGTTTTGCTTTGCATCAAGCAATAAAAGCTATAAATATCCACTGCATGTGAATTCAGAGTGCGGTTTCTCACAAATACGTGAAATTACTTGCGTCATTAGAATTAATTTATATGCGTTAAAATTGATAAAATTACTTGAGATGAGCAATCGATAATCGAATAAGATCGTCAATCCATATATCAAAACATATATAGAAACCGAAACGTCGCGTATTAATATTAAGTGATAATATCCGTAAAAGAGCCGCGGTAGCTCAGATGGTTAACGCTCGCTCGCTGTAAATATAACAGAACGCGAGTAACCCGGGTTCGAGCCCCGCCGGCACCAATGAAATTATTAATTGAAATTTTAAGTGCTGATTTACCACGTGGTTGGCCGTGAAGGAAAACATCGTGAGGAAACCTGCATGCCTGAGGAATAAGAAAAAAATATTTCGAAGACTTGTGAAGTTCACCAACACGCATTGGGGCAGCGCGGTGGACACTTCCTTGCCCTAAAACCCTCTCAGAAATGAGGGGAGGCCTGTGCCCAGCAGTGGGACGTATATAGGCTGTAACTTTACTTTACTTTATCCGTAAAAGTACATAAACACTTACGCCTGTCACCTAGAGGGACTACAGACTTCTATTTGGCGCGATCCTGACACACCTCTCTCGCCTCCTCCACATCCATATACCTACGCATACATACTCGTCGGTTAAGGGTACTCTAAACTTGGCCCATTTTCAATATATCGCCAATTTGGTCGACAAACTTTCGCCTAGGACATCCCTTACCGACTCTGCAGTTCACTTCTGCAACATAAATTTGCTTCGTCACTCTTTCTTCATTCATTCTTTCCACATGAGCAAACCACTGAAGCATTCCTTTCTTAATTTTCGTCACAACATCATCTCGCATACCACACTCTTCTCTAATCACACAATTTCTCACCCTGTCACTCAGATTCAGCCTTAACACACTCCTTAACGACCGCATTCTAATTGTGTTTATTCTACACTCGTGCTTATTTTGCCACAACCTTCACCACCATAGGTTAAAGTAGGGACTAAAACAGCATTATCAATTGCCACACGTGCCTTTTTTGACACATTCTGACGTTCCACAATAGAGTGTAGAGCCATTTTCTCTAATTCCTGCGTTCACTCGTCGTTCCATATCCTTATCATATCTCCCATCCCTGCTAAATACGCATCCCAAATATACAGACTTATTTACTTGCTCGACCAACTCCCCTTCTATTCTTATTTCACATATCGTTTTACTTTCTTTTCTTTCAAAAACTATAACTTTCTTAAGTAAGAACTTGCGTTCAATTTCATTCCCCTTTCTTTTAATGACCTGTTCATTAATGTAACCATCATGTAATATTTGCAACTTGGCCGTCGACGATGCTAATATAATTTGATCATCGGCGTACAAAAGGCATTTGATGGTTAACTCACCCATTCTTAATCCGCAATCTTCAATTTTCAAATTTTCCAAACAACTGTCCATAAATAGGTTGAACAACCACGGGGAAGCCACACAGCCCTGTCTGACACCTTTATGAATGCCAAACCAGTCCGAGTAGACCCCGTTGATCCTAACACAAGCATTAGAGTTCCTATAAAGAGACTTTAATGCCTGTATTAACCCCAGCGCTCAACCCAAATGAGTTCAGTGTTTGCCATAACACATCCCTGTCCACTCTGTTATAAGCCATTTCCAAGTCCATGAACGCACAAAAACTTCTCCGCGATCATTCGCATGAAAAATACTTGATCCGTACACTCCATTCCCTTTCTAAATCTCGCTTGCACATCCAAAAATTTTCCATCAGTTTCTTTCATAACTCTTTCCATTACTACCTTAGCATACAGTTATCACAATGCTAAGAAGGTGACCCTTTTTCCTTATATATTGGCACTATCGCGGCTTTGCTTCAGTCTTCCGGTACCTGCTTCAGTTCCCAACAAGATGTGCAGCAGGCCTGCGACCACTTCCTCTCCAGCCCTTAGCATTTCGAGTGAAACTTCATCATATCCGGCTGCCTTACCTGCTCTCATGTTTTTCATTGCTTTCATTATTTCATCTATACTTATCCTTATATTCTCTTCCCACTCCTTTGGAATTTCCATTTAATTCAATCACACGTCTCCAAGTTTTTTTGTAATTTATTTAATATAAGAAAAAATACAGAAAATCACAATATAAACATCACAAAAACCCTTACGGGTTTGTCTGGATGTTGAGACACTTTTGAACAATCTGTTGACATTAGTTTATACATATTATTATTTAATAAGAACATCAAATATAGTATTATTTTTTTTTTATAGAAGAGGGGGCAAACGAGCATGCGGCTCACCTGATGTTAAGTGACTACCGCCGCCCATGATCAACCGCAACACCAGGAGAATTGCGGGTGCGTTGCCGGCCCTTTAGAAAGGAGTAAGCTCTTTTCTTGAAGGTCCCCAGGTCGTATCGGTCCGGAAAAATCGCCGGTGGTAAACTATTCCACAGAGAGGTTGTACGTGGAAGAAAACTCCTTGTAAAACGTACAGTGGTGGACCGCCAAGCATCCAGATGGTGTGGATGGTATCGAGACGTTTGCCGTGTAGTGCGTTCACGAAATTTGGCGGCTGGGATTAATCCGAACAATTCCTCAGAGCACTCCCCGTGATAGATGCGATAAAATACGCAAAGAGATGCAACATTTCTTCGCAGCGCCAGTGAATCGAGCCGATCGGAAAGCACTCGGTCGTCGACGATTCGAGCCGCTCTGCGCTGGATGCGGTCAAGTGGAAGGAGCTGGTACTGGGGAGCCCCAGCCCAGAGATGGGAACAGTATTCCATGTGTGGCCGAACCTGCGCCTTGTAAAGTTGCAGGCGGTGTGCCGGCATGAAACACTGTCCCGCTCTGCTGAGCACGCCAAGCTTTTTAGAGGCCAATTCGGCCTTCCCTTCCAAGTGACCACGAAACTGCACGTCACTCGATATGTCGACGCCGAGGATTCCGATACTGGCTGAGGCAACAAGGGGAGTGCCTTGAAACTGAGGGGATACGACAAAGGGGTTCTTTTTAGCGGTTAACGCACAAACTTGTGTCTTCTGGGGGTTAAACTGGACTAGATTTAGTCGTCCCCAATCCGAGACTCTGTTCAGCAAAGACTCGACTTCAGACACAAGTTTGTCCCGGCACTCGGAGACGTTTTCCCGAGAAATATTGGCTCGGCCGGTGTAAAGAGCATCACCAGTGCTGTCATCTGCATAGCAATGAATGTTACGGGTATCCAACATATCATTGATATGCAGAAGAAACAGCGTTGGCGATAGCACGCAGCCCTGTGGAACACCAGCATTAATAGGCTTGCAATCGGAGCTTGCACCATCTACAACGACCTTGATGCTCCGATCTGCAAGAAAGCTGGTGGTCCAATCGCACAATTTTTCGGGAAGCCCATAGGAAGGGAGCTTCGAAAGAAGCGCTTTGTGCCAAACCCGATCGAAGGCCTTCGCAATGTCCAAACTAACGGCCAATGCCTCCCCCTTGAACTCTACTGCCTCCGCCCATCTGTGAGTGAGGTAGACCAGAAGATCACCAGCTGACCGACCACGGCGAAAACCGTATATATTTATAAACACTTACTTATAAACATGCTTTCAAAATATTCCTTCCATCTCTTTAAACTTAAAACTTCACCATTCAGAATATAGCCATTCTCGTCTCGTATAGCATTCTATCTAGGCTGTTTTGAATTTCCCTTGACAATTCTTACGAGTTTCTAGAACATTTTAATATTTGCCTGGAAGTTATCCGAT
Organism: Parnassius smintheus behrii; assembly: GCA_036936625.1. Classification (NCBI taxonomy): domain Eukaryota; kingdom Metazoa; phylum Arthropoda; class Insecta; order Lepidoptera; family Papilionidae; genus Parnassius; species Parnassius smintheus. The sequence continues at coordinate 45,675,511 of JAUPFT010000021.1, forward strand.
ATTCTTCTATAATTCTTATCAGTTCTTTCTTGCTTTTTCTTTCAACTACTTCTTATACTCTCTTATTTGACGTCTAAAGACTGCCTTTTTTTCTTACAATATCATCATTCGTACCGCCAGAATTACCAGCCTTGGTTGCTAGTAAATCTAGCCATGCTCTCTTCTTCGCTTCAACTTCCATACGTACCTCATCATCATCATCCTACCATAACGTATTATTATTCTTTTCATGCGTTCTCTTACTAACACCACATACTTCGGCAGTTGCATCATGCAAGTAAAAATAGTTTTATTCAATTATTTTACAGTTTGAATAAGTTTGGATTTTTAAAGTTTAATCGATTTTTACCATCGTTGGGTAAAATGGCGGTTGTAGGTTATCTTATTTGATACTAAACATTTTAGTTTTAAAATATTTTATATATAAAAATATTGTACTCGCTGTAATCGTATCTATTATTAAAAACACTATCTACTTCGCAATAATATCTAAAGGAGAGCACAAAAAAATAGCGGGAACAGCTGTTCGTGTTTATTATTAGGTCATCCATTTCAACTAAAAAAACAATATGTGTCATCGAAACTTCGATCAAGTAACATAAATCATTTAGCTTGCAGGCAAACATTCAAAATAATTTCTGGCTACAAGTCTTATCAGTTGCAAAATGTTAGTAATTGAATACATTTACACACCTAATTTGCATACGTTGCAAATTAGGTGTGTAAATGTATTCAATGAACAAAATATAAAAAGTAAATATTATTATTTGACAGAAAATGAGTTTCACTTTTTAAATGCGTAATTACATAAAATAGCTTTTTTAAATGTGTATTTTAGCCCGTAATAAACTAAGTTTTTAAAGGTGTGTAAATAGCATAGTTTAGCTGAAAAGGTTAGTGACCTCATTCTAAAGGATCTTAGCACTATGCTCAATGTTCTCAATAAAGTCTCCGAAAGGATAGATCCTAAAATAAACATGGATAAGACATAGTTCAAGTATGATATCCATGTCTACGAGTATGCTGATGGAAGTTGGGAGCACAACGCTCGAAGTTGTTGATGAGTGTACCTCAGACTGTCCGACTAAGTAAGTCCGACTAATTCAACTCGGCTGGGTAGCGTTATTTAGATATAAGAGATGGTCCTTCACCACTGGTCGTATGAGGAAACTCAAGGTCGCTCAGCGAGCTATGGAGAGAGCTATGCTTGGAGGTTCTCTGTGTGAAGGAGCTAGAAACGAGGTTAGCCGCAGTTCAACAAGAGCAAGTGATATAGCTCAATGGATCAGTAAGCTGAAGCTGCCTTTCAGCTTATAGCCGATAATATAGATTGAAGAACCGACAACCTATGGCAAAGAAAACTTCTCGATTGGAACCTGTAAAGGAAGTATAGTGCGTCCGTCCACTACATGGAGTGACGACATAATAAGACGTGCCAATGACCAAGAAGTCGCTGGATGTGGTTCAGAGTCGTGTTTTGGTGCATTCCTAGGGAGAGGCCTATATTCAGCAGAGGAATTGTAAAAGACTGTAATGATAATGATGGTCATAAATAAAGAGCAGAATGATTAATATATTAATGAAAATTAAAAATGATAATGAAAATATATTTTATCCTTTCTCAATGCGTACTAAATAACACAGTGATATTTAATAAAGTATATATATATATATATATATATATATATATATATATATATATATATATATATATATATAAGTTAATTAATATTTTATTTTATATTACGTAGTGTTAGAGTTGTTTGACAGCCATCTTTATACGTCTTTATATATTATATAATTCACAGGTTTATTATATAAAAGTATTATTCATTGCATTTAAATAATTATCTACCAAAATTTAATAAAAGCGATAAAGCACCCATTACTATACTTTATATAACAATATGATTTGGTTACGTGCTCGGCGGTGAAGGAAAAAATCGTCAGAAGTTCGTCATAGCAAAATTAAAAACATTTCGAGGAGATATGAAATTTGCCAGCATACAATGGGACAGCGGAGTGGACTCTTATATTTCAAGAATTCTCAAAAGAGGCCTTTGACCAGCAGTGGGATAAATGTCGAATGTACCTAATTTTTATTACTAACATAAACTAGGTTAACTTTTTTCTTTCTTTTTAAAGTTGCTACATTTTTAAAGGTAGAGGTACTAGGCCTTCATAACTTTCATAAGCTTGCTTGGCTTTGCCTTTAGTGCCAGTGCTGGTGATAAAACATATACCTATATTTAAAAGTGTCAATGTTGGGTGGTTCAAAACTAGAAAAATAAGCTTAAAACTAAAATTGAATTTTTTTGTTGTCCACCGCAATTGTCCGACATCTTTCTCACGTGTGTTATGTCAGACCGATTAATAATATATTTACACAAGGATTTTGTGATTTCAACGCTTTCTCGCTTGCCTTCCGTCATCCCAGGTATAACAATAGACATTTTGATTTCCCAAGTTATACAATGTTAAATTATATGGCTACAAGCTTTTAAGTCCGTAAATTTCCACTTGGAACTTATCCGTTTTTCAAGTTTACGCTATTCAAATAAGATAACTTACAAACGTTTATTAAAAAGCAGTAAAAAGTTAATGCCAGAATTATATTGTTTAACAACTTCATCCTTTCGATAATCGTTTATATAAGTTTAAATAAACTGTTAGATAATTTTATAATTGGTTTAAATAAACATAATAACAGCTGTACTTAATAACAGTGATTATTTTCAACCGACGCGATAATATATCAGGAAGGGAAACGATCATATTAAGATAAATATGCCAGGAAATAATAACGATCACGAGATTCAATATAGCAGCACCGCGGTTGCTATATGACCAAATTGTTCTTTTTTTTCTGAACGTAACTGAAACAGTTTGTTTGAAAGTTTTAATTAATGAAATTATCATTGTATTATACAGCAAGAATGGGTCGGCTCAATCGGGAAAAGAACGTGTTATAACAGAATACGTTTGTAAAATAGCAGCATAATGCATTTGTGTTCCGTTCGGTGAGCAAAGAAAACCGGAAACCCTTTTTAACCGACTTCAAAATGGAGGTAGTTGTCAATTCGAGTGTATGTTCTTTATTTATATGTATGCTATTCTATATCTTTGCAAATTGTGAACCTATATATTTTAATAATTCTTAAATTTTCAAGAAAAAATTCCGCACCAAGAATGGAAATTAGGAGAAAAGTTCCATATTGGACTATTATTAAAGGAATTTCATATGATATCTTCGCAGATAAAGAACGAATTTTCATGATTCTTTTTTCTTAAATATGTTATATTTCAAGTGTGGTCCCATATAAATTTGGAGAAAAAATTCCACCTCTAAGTGTTGCAAATGAATAACTTCATTTTAAGCAATTTGAAGTCGGTTTTTACTTTTTGCTAAGAGTTATAATTGTTATACTGCTAAAATTCGTTCTTACACTTCGCGTCATACTGATTCTTAATCTTCAAAAATAGATTGTTTCAAAAATTGTACAGTCAATTAATATTGAAAATAATTCTCATTGAGTTTCATGCTGATTTTTCCCAGGTACAGAGACTTTTTTTAAATCAATGACAAAAGCATAAACAACTTTCAATTAACATTATAGTAATTCTGTAATATATTAAAACAAATATTATTCTATTCTAATCAAGGATATGTTATGAAAATTTCTGAAAAGCTCATTGTTTAATTAAAGAAACAAAAATATTGTATTTTCAAATTTTTGTTTCTGTTGAAAAAAACAATTGTCTGTGAATAAAATACTGGATAGCTATTTATAACAATAACGATTTCGAATTTCATGAAAGTTACAGTAAATTTTATTTTCAACAAATATTATTTTATTATATAAACTATTATTTCTTTTCCATGCGCATGATTGCGGAGAAATTTTTGGCCAAAAACCAGAAAGTTTTTTGTGCATTCATGGACTTGGAAAAGGCTTATGACAGAGTGGACAGGAATGTGTTATGGCAAACACTGAACTCATATGGGTTGAGCGCTGGTTTGATACAGGCATTAAGGTCTCTTTATAGGGACTCTAGTGCTTGTGTCAGGATCAATGGGGTCTACTCGGACTGGTTTGGCATCCAAAAAGGTGTCAGACAGGGCTGTGTAGCTTCCCCTTGGCTGTTCAGCCTATTTATGGACCGGTGTTTGCAAACTTTGAAAGATGAAGAATGTGGTTTAAGAATGGGCGAGTTAACCGTCAAATGCCTTTTGTATGCCGATGATCAAGTCATATTTGCGTCATCGGCGTCTGAATTGCAAATGATGGTTACATTAATGAACTGGGAATTAAAAGAAAGGGGAATGAAAGTGAACACATGTAAGACGAAAGTGATGGTTTTTGAAAGAGAAGATAGCAAAACGGTATGTGAAATAAGAATAGAAGGAGAGTTAATTGAGCAAGTGGATGAGTTTGTGTATTTGGGATGTGTATTTAGCAGGGATGGTAGATATGATAGGGATATAGAACGACGAGTAAATGCAGGGAATAGAGTGAATGGGGCACTACACTCTATTATGGAGAACCAGAATGTGTCAAAACAGGCACGTATGGTGATTCATAATTCTGTGTTAGTCCCTACTTTAATGTATGGTAGTGAAAGCTGGGTGTGGCAGAAGAAGCACGAAAGTAGAATAAATGCTGTAGAAATGCGGTCTTTAAGGAATATGCTAGGTTTGAATCTGAATGACAGGGTGAGAAATTGCGTGATAAGGGATAAATGTGGTATGCAAGATGACGTTGTGATCAGGATTAAGAAAGGAATGCTTCGGTGGTTTGGTCATGTGGAAAGAATGAATGAGGAAAGAGTGACAAAGCAAATTTATATGGCAGATGTGAACGGCCGAGTCGGGAAGGGACGCCCTAGGAAAAAGTTTATCGACCAAATTGGCGATATTTTGAAAATGGGCCACGTTAGAAGTACCCTTAACCGACGAGCATGTATGCGTAGATATATGGATGTGAAGGAGGCGAAAGAGGTGTGTCAGGATCGTGCCAAATGGAAGTCCGTAGTCTCTGCCTACCCCTCTGGGTGACAGGCGTGAGTGTTTATGTATGTAAACTATTTTTTTAGCTACATAGAGAATATGTAAAATTAAGAAAAGTCAGATAACATCTTATTTAAGCGTTCCGTTTCCCGACAGACTTCTTATTGTCTTAAAGAGTTTTGGAACTGAGTAAAGTCCTCCACGCTGTCCCAAAACCTGTCGTTCTTTACATATCATCGATTATTTTCTTAAGACTGATAGGTTTCCTCACAATGTTACTTTCCCCAACGAGCACATAGGCAATCGGTACATATTCATATGTATACCTATTTATAATACATAAAGTATTTATATATTATAATAAATATTAAATGTTTAATGTAAATCCAATGCATACTTCATTAACATATTCAGTGAAAACGCTTTTTACAAAATCGCATAAACATTAGTAAGTGATAAGTATAAACGCGCATTTAGCTTTTTGGTTGAATCTAGAAAATACTAGTTTTATCGTTTTCTAGAAATCTAAATCTAGACTTTAAATGGTGTATGATAGTATTATATAGAAATGTCACACGATAATCGACAGAGAAAAAACACACGTGACCTTACGTTCACTCGTGAGAGTCGTAGAGTTAAATTATCTAGAAGAGGCTTGACAGCACTAAATTGAGGTAATTAAAGCGCAGTTACAATATTTATATATCTAAAATAAATACGCATTGATTGTTTGTTGTCTAATTGGCTGAGAAAAACCGCAATAAGTCTAGTAATGTTTATTTACGTATAATTTCAGTCGTTTGTTGAGTAGGTAATGTGTTTGTGTACAAGAAAATTATCTAATTATATGTTAATATAGAATAAATCATCGATCAAATCATGAATAGGCATATAGGACGTATTTTACAAATTATAAGAATATTGTTACTAAAAATTTTACTTTTAAAATGTTAAACGGACTTCCAACATAATTAAAAGAGTTAAAAAAAACATATAACAGTTACAAAAGTCGGTGTTAAGACATAATGTATAGAAGAATTAAAACCACGACTTCAGAAGCAATCAGTAAAAGGATATTTGTTAATATTAGGCCATTGCTTCGCTTTTTGTATCGATTTTTGAAGTTATATTTTAAAGCTTTAAATACGTTTTTGGAAACTTAAAATCTAATTAAAAAAATTAATAATAATTTTAGCAATGCCGGTTCCGATTATCGATCTCAGATAACGGAACGGAACGGAACATAAGTAATAAAGTTTATATGTGTACAAATGATCAATTAGCTTCTGTTTTATTTTAAAATACCACTACCCCAGATTGTCCCGTGGCTATCGTAAAAGGGGACATAGGGAAAAAAAACCAGGAGACAGCCAGGTTGCTAACTCGCCTGCTACGCGTGGTACCCGCGTGGTAGATATCCCTTAGTTCAACAGTAGATATTTGATAGGCTGAACGATATAACAATTACGTTAAAATATTGCAGTGAAGAACCAGCTAATAGTTCATCTGATGATAAGTGAGTAGCACATGGAAAGTTTAAAAAAATAGATTAAAGATTACAAACGACTACACCGTCCACCTGATGGTAAGTGGATGCTGTGGCACATTTACATTTATTCTCGATTAAGAATCAAAACGCAGATGCCTTGTCACCCTTGAGGACTAAGATGGAATGCCTCGTTTCCAGTTAAAAAAGAGTTTCCGGATCTCTATACTCACCGTACAAAACACAGGAGTACTAAGCTGCTATTTCACGCTGGTATTCTGTGAGAGCGTGGTTCTTTACCGGTCGAGCCGATTCATTTGTGCTACCACCATAATATAGCTGCAGCGTGGCTCCACCACCGTATCAAACCAACCTGCTGCGGCAACTTTAAACATAACATTCATTAGAGCTAGACTGTCACTCAGACTAACTGTAGTGGCTCTATTCTACTCTTTAAACAGCAATATAACAGTAGTGGGTGCAGCCTATTACGTGGTAACGTCATGCTGCAACTATATTATAGTTGTAGCCCGAATGGGTTGGCTCGAACGGTACAAGCTCGTAGCTACAGATTTCCAACGTAAAATAACAGCTCAGTGCTGCTATGTTTCGTATGATGAGTGTTATATAGAACCGGGATACCTTCTATAAAAAAAAACGACGGGTTGCACTCCGGGAGTGCCGGCAGAACTGAAAACTTGAATATTAACGTTGTGCATTTTTGATATTTTGGAATGGTTATGGAATAAATTTGCATAAGTTGCTTTAGTTATCATTATAAAAGTACTATAATTTATGTGGTAGAATACAATATTTATTTATTGCGCTATTGTACACAAACGTGACAATTTATATTACATTAAAAAGTTTATCTCTCAGAAAAATCAACTTCCATCCATAATTTCGGCGACTTTCTCACCATCATTATTACCAGAACCATTTCGCCAATCTCTAAAACTGATACGATCGGTTTATTTATGAAGTAATAAAGTTATAGCTGAAGTAAGAAACGAACAGTTTTGATTCGCACCTATTTGAATGTCTAAACATTTTCGCCACGCCGTAGAAAGAGTGGGATACAACCTCTCCTACGCCGCGCCAGCTGTCTACTCTCCACCCGTCTTACTAATTTTCGATCAGGTCACGTGTCCTGACACGAGCTTAACATTTTTCACCCATTACAAAAAAAGTGTACAACGCCGCTAAAGAAGTTTTCGCTTCAAAAACTTGGCAAAAGAAATAGATGACATCAACTTGGTCATTGTTGAATACCAACGTTGTGATTTCACAGTAAATCTTGATGAGTGATGACTTTTGCTATGCCTGGTGTCGCTACAAAGACTAACTATTTATTTCAGATATATTTAAGTTAGATAATGTGTATATTGTTGTATACGTCAATAACCCGTGCCAAAATAACTGTCTTTTTTTCTTTCTTTCAACTCATACGAACTCCTGGGTACCCAAAGGGCCCCACAGTATTAGAATACGAACGTAACAAAATTTATATAAGCTATTTGTTATATTACTAAATAACGCTGATTATGTAGGTAATAGAATTTCTTATAGAGTACTTTTAACTTGATGACGTATGTTTTAATCGAATTCAAAAAAGGAGGTTTACAATTCGACTGTATGTTCTTTTTTACGCGATATCTTAGTCAATTGTAAGATTTTTTTTGTATTAACTAGGTTATACTTCAGGGGGTAGTTTAATATAAATTTGGAGAAAATTACACCCCTAACGGTTTAAAAATGGGGGATGAATATTTAATGTAACTATTTAGACAATATTTAGATTGTGATATTGCTTAATTCACACAAAGGGTAAAAAACTATCAACAAAAAAGAAAAGTCAATTTCGTTAAGCTCTTTGAAATTATTTTTTTATGTTTATGATTTTTTACGCATTCATCCAAAAGGGCATACGTTGTAATATAATGTAATGTTACCGTTCATAAAGGTCTCAGGGCACAGGCCCCTCTCTTATTTCTAGCAGAGTTATGGAGCAATAAGGGCGATGTGCGGATCCAGAGCGTGATGGCGTACTTAACACACCCTCGAAGTAATTTATTTCTCAAACATCAGCATTTAAAATTGCAATTACAATTTCATTGGTGCCGGCGAGATTCGCACCTAGACTGTTAGCATACTGTAATGTTTACAACGACGGAATAACACATTTACGGTGAGCGTTTAGCCTAGATTTTTAATTTAAATGTTTTCGTTGTCTAAATAACAGTTATTATTAAAAATCTATCAATAAAAACAAACTTAAAATCTTGAAGAGAAACTGCTAGCCTCGAAATTTTCGACTATCAATTGTATTACTAGAAAAATTATTATATTAAGTATGTGTATAAATAATTCTGGATCTCGACAAAAGCTCCACCTACCGAATCCAATTGTAAATCTAAACCATCTCAAACACACAGAAAAATTTTCATAAGAATCGGTTGCCACAGTTTTGAATTTTAGCGGCGATTAAGGGACAGCAATTGATATATAAATACTATATAATATATATACTATGTATATACTATACATAGATTTAATATTTATTAATTCATCTAATAATAATAGAATTATAAGTTAAGTTTAGAGATATAAACGTCAGTGCTAAAATAAGAAAATTTGTTTGATAAACTTCTTACGCACGCGGTTTAATCCGACTAGCATGCGAAATAAGATACAAAAAAACATCCCGCATTCATGAAACGTAACGTAGCATCGCAAATACATCTCGAATTAACAACAAAAGAATAATATGTTTAATTGAAAATTATTGTAAACAAACGTGATTCCCATTCGTCCACCGTCTGTATATACGCAAGAACGGACGGTGACCTTTAAAACTGATATATTTCCTGACTGGTCTCTTTTAGTCGCGCTCTGTCTTCGTGTTCGAACCCATAACCTTTATTATATTAGTAGTTACTTTAACCACATGGTCACATTGTATCACGGTACCTTTTAGAGGACGCACGTTGGGATGTATAAATCCAGAAGTTTTCTTGAGTTGTACGATTCTATAGGTGTTAATTTAACTGTGAGTAATGTGTGTTTTATTTTAACCTTTTTTATTTTTTTTATAAATGGTCCAAGTGATTACAACTATTTTAAAGTATCTTTAAAATATTAGAATCTTTGTGTCCAACTAGCCACTTCCCTTGTCTTAAATTCAGGTAAAATCAATGTGCTTTTTTAATATTACAAACTAAAACTAAAAATATTATATAATTGTACTATAATACATGCTATTTACAAAGTTCGACTTTAATAAGCAGTTATCAATAATGTTATGTAAAAAAGTAAATGTTTTGATTAAAACTATTATCGCGTTTAATTTTAAAATCCGTAAAAGTAGTTTTAATTAATGTGTAGTGTTCCCGTAAATATAAGAAATGAAAAGTAAATGTGATTACAAAATCAGTCTAATCTATCAATCGGGAGTACCTAGTGTAGCAATCGATCAGTGAAAGAATTTTGAAAATCGAATCTGTAGTTTCAGAGATTACCTTCAACAAACAAATTTCATCATCGTCATCATCATCATTACAAACTATAAAAGGTTGCAGCTGAACACAGGCCTTCCAATTGATTGCTTCTGTTTTTCTACTTCGGTTTTCCTCATTAGTTGCGACACCCATGGAATGACTTTACCTTAAGCTACCGTACACAGTAAAAAATTTACTTATCTTTCTATATAATATAATTCTTCTGTCCATATGTACGTGACAGAACTCCTCGTAAACGACCGGACCGAATTTGGCGAAATTTTGGGTGTGTGATCAAGATTGAACCATTCTCCAGGTTTAGATTCACATTTGGATCCGGTAGGTAACCCTGTTGTCGAGGTCTAGAAACCGCGCTTGCGAAGCCGGGGCGTATCACTTGTTTATGCTTCAAGTGTATTTAACTTCTTTCACGCAATTCGCTCAAAGAAACTTCATCGGACGTCAATGCAAATGTTAACACATCATCTCATTTAACAAGTGTTCATTAGCGATCAGTCCGCAATAGGGTTGCCAGATGGCCGGGATACGTTTGGATCCTCCCGAAATTTTAAATGATCTCCAGACTCCTGACAAAATTCAAAATCTTCAGACAAACAGCTCCTCGGAAAGTTAATGTATGGCCTTTGATTTAATTATTTGATTGGACTTTGAAGTAAATTGTTTGAATTTTAAATATTTTATGAATACTTACTACTAAAGGATCCAAATTGGTGCACTCTAGTAAAGTCCAATGCCATTACATGTGACAATCTAAATATTAAGTGAACTTAAATTAATTTTGTTTTAAGTACTTTTCGTAGTCTCTTAATTTAAAAAAAAACTTTTAATTTTTAATACTTATTTCTCCCAAAAACAACAACCCCAAAATCCCGACTTTTTCAAAATTTGTCCAGATATTTTGGTCTAGCGATCTGGCAAACCTAGTCTGTAATCATATGAATTGTTTGCGCACAATCCCGTTCCGCTAGTTGCGCGCTCCTATTATTTATAAATTACCACCTCCTCGTGTTATATAAAACTTTTCATAAAAACATTGAAATAATGCTGAAAATTCACGAAATGTAAAGTTAGGCACACTTCAATTGTGCTCGAATGAATGCCCATTCCTATTTCTATTGTGTTACACGAAATCGCTGAACTCTGTCAGTAAAAACGGAATGCGTAAATTTTTCACATACTTAAAAATAGGAGTTAATTTTTAACTCAACTGTTTTTAGAACGCTTCTAGCTTCGCGTGTATCTATCTGTCTATATAACAAAATATTTAAATGTACGATAATTTTCACCGAACCAAATTTTGTAGAGGGCCGATCGATTTGAAAATTTGCACTTGTATCAAGGATCGATGACAATACAATAATTTAATAACTTTATCCTTATATCCTGACCATCTGATGTACACATCTCATAACTTTGTAACGGAGTGTCCGATCGAAAAGCGGTTTACGGCATCTGAAATGGGAAAAAACTAAAAAATTCGAATTTTTGCAATTTTCACACAAGGTTTTTTTTTAAATTATTTCGACACCCTTGTTTTGATCAATTCTGTGAACTAATCAGCGATTCTACTCGAAAAACGACGTCGATTGCCGCAAACCGCATTGAAATTGGTTGATTCGTACGAGAGATATCGTTATCGAAAGACATTTCGAGTGTTTTTTTCAAAATAAGTCGAAAAATTTTTAGCTCTTCGATCTCAAAAACGTCGTAACAAATGTAATTTGAAGCGTTTTGCATTTGAAATTAGGGGAAAGTTGCAGAGACGGCCTGTAGGTTCACTCGTATTTTTTTATTTAATAGTTTGAGTTTTGAAAGCTCTTGCGTTGATTAAAGAACATAAGTCATAAGCTCAAGGTGACAACAAGACTGTCGTCTAAACAGTTACGTTAAAAATTCATCTCCCACTTTATCACCCTTATAGGTAGAACTGTTACTTTAAATTTATGTGGAACCATCTCTGAAGAATGCCACAAAGCACGGTCCTGAGTCACCTGCATCCATGTCCTACCAACCTATCTGCATATCTTACCAGGTCGGCAATCCATCCAGTGGGGACTCGCCCCACTTTTTCTTCAATTCTTTTATTAGTTGGAAGAAGCATATATGCGCCAGAGGCCACAGTGCATCAATGATGATGATGATCCATCCACAAATCGGGCTTCCCCCAAAAATTTGTCCTCATATGTCCGTATATTTACCACAGGTGCCATGTTTATGGTTGAAAACGCAGTTTACTATTCTGAGTTGTTATTAGGAAAGCTCTGCTGCTTATCTTTCGATCTATTCTCCTACGTCTCCTCTTACGAGACCCACGGGATGATATGGGATGATACGGGATAGCGTATATTCTTATACAGCTACTATACGATAATTTAATTATCAGCTAAGACATAAAAACATATATAGAAAGAAAAATAAAGGTGACAAGTGACAACTGTATTTTGGCGAAATATTTTATTTAAAATAACTATTTTGTTATATATTTCTTAATATATATTTATTAATTTATATTTCCTTCTCCTGCACTACCATTAAGGACGGACATGATTCTTCTCAAAATCAACAAGATAAAAAGATAGGATAAAGCAGAACGGACGTGTTTGTTGCGCTTGTGTATAATTATTTACTTTAAAAACAGTTATAATGTCTCGGAAAGTTTGAATACAGGCCTCGAAATGTCTAAGCAATTCGATGTCCCATCTACATTCGCTGATGTGGCTCGTATAAGCCTAAATAATGTAAACAAAACAAACGTTACTCCCTGCGTAATAAAAACGCCTGCGGCCATGAAAATAGCAACCGGGAGAGGGTCCGTTGTCCAAACTCAACCAATTAATCAGCCACAGTGTGTGACTCCAAGGAAAGAGTTAAATATTAATATTAGTGAGGAAGAAGAAAAAATTAATAAAGATTGTGAGTGGACTACAGTTCGTAAGAAAAGGGGGAGTCACCAATCAAAAAATGTGAAGAAAGGAAATAATACGGTTTTATTAGATATACAGGCTACTGAAAAAAAGCGGCACCTTCACGTTTGGCATTTGAGTAAAGAAACCACAAATGATAAATTAACATCACATGTCAAAAGAGTATGTGGTCCAGATACTAATGTTAAGATTGAGAAAATTAAGCATAAGACAGAGAGGGATTACGCTTCTTTTATCATAACAGTATCAGAGTCAATGTATGATAAATTGTGTCAACCAGAAGTCTGGCCCATCAATACGGAATTTTGCGAGTGGATTTGGTTTCGAAAAGCTACAAATAAACCAATTAAAGAAAAATAATAGTTTTGAATTTTACTATCAAAACGTCAGGAGTCTTCGTACAAAATTAAACTGGTTTTGTAACAATATTGAATCATTGAATGCCGATATAATTGCTATTACGGAAACAGGATGCAACGATTCTATAATGGATGCGGAGATTGTGCCACCAGGTTATGATATAATAAGGTGTGATCGAGCAGACGGCCGTAAGCTAGGCGGCGCATTTCTCGTGGCCACACACGGGTTACAGCTGCAACGAGTGAATACACCGGGTGACGTAAACATAGATAACTGCTCATTTGAACTGGTTTGTGCGACAGTACACGCTAAAGATAAATGTTTATTTTTATGTTGCGTTGTTTACATCCCGCCTAAGACTAAGGAAGATGTTTACACGATTTTTTTTAAGATAATAGAACAATTGTGTGTTAAATATAGACATATTATTTTGATAGGTGATTTTAACTTAAATTCAAGTAATGATAATGTTAAAAATTATTTTGAATATTTTGTGTCCTTTTGCGAATTGGCTCAGATGAATAAAGTCCTTAATTGTAATAGGAGTCAACTAGATTTAGTGTTGTGTTCGTTAGGATTAAGTGATGGCGTACAAGTATGCGAAGCTGACGAACCATTAGTGCCTGTGGACCCGTATCATCCACCGCTCGCGGTGACTCTGGAGCTCAGCACTGGCGGTGTGACGTTGCTACCCGTGGGGACCGAGCCCGTTGCTTTAAACCGTGAGACATCAGCAAACCAAATTAAATCGCAATGGAATTTTTATAAAGCTGATTTTTACTTACTTTATTCTTATTTAGCTTGCGCCGATTGGAGTTTGATTAACGAGACACAAGAACCAGAGGAAGCTTTAGAGTTTTTTTATAATATTTTTTACGGTGTTTTAGATAAATGTGTACCGAAAAAGCGGGAAAATAAAGTAGTTCAAAGACACTACCCCGAGTGGTATACTAGTGATTTAATCAGGGACATAAAATTAAAGGCTAAACTTCACAAGTTATATAAATCAACCGGATCTCGTGCTCATTACAAAGCTTTTTCTGCTTGCAGGACGCGAATTAAGAAAACTATTGATATCGCATACCTAAACTATCAAAATCGTGTGCAAAGTAACTTGACAAAAGATCCTAAGTCTTTTTGGGATCATATTAGGGCGAAAAAAAGGACCGTTAAGCGTAAACAAATATTGAAAGATGGAGTACCATTGTCAGATCAAGAAAGTGCGACTAAATTTGCCCAATACTTCTATTCAGTGTACAACAGCGAACCAGCGCGTTTGAACGTAGACGAGGCGGTGTTGGCGGGCGGTGCGGGCAGCGCGCGCGTACACGTGCCGCAACTGCAGCTAGGTGAGGTGCGCGCGGCGCTCGCCCGACTCAAGCCGAAGCGCTCGGCGGGCCCGGACGGTATACCGGCGTTTGTGATACGAGACTGCCGCTCAGTGCTGGCAGAACCGTTATTACATATTTTCAACTTGTGTCTGAAGAATTCATATTTTCCAGAAAGTTGGAAAATCACGCGTGTTATTCCGATACCTAAGGGAGGTAACAAACCTACAGTTGAATCCTTCAGACCAGTGGCGATTCTCTCAGCACCTGCGAAGGTGTTTGAGGGAGCCATTCAGCGAAGTGTACAGGAACAAGTTGCACCGCAATTATCGGACGCCCAGCACGGCTTCCGGCTAGAGAGGAGCACAACTAGTAACCTCTTAAATGCCATGACGTATTTGGTTCCTCATGTTGATGCAGGGTTGCAGGTAGATGCCGCCTACTTTGATTTTAGGAAGGCGTTCGACTTGGTAGATAACGATATCCTACTGTCAAAGATGGCGAAAGCTGGCTGCACACCTAAACTGCTTCATTTTTTTGCAAGTTACATGAGAGATAGAAAACAGTATGTGGAGTATGGCGGGTACCGGTCGGAGCCTTATTTTACTAGGTCTGGCGTGAGTCAAGGTAGTAATTTAGGGCCGTTAGAGTTCAACATAATGATTAATGATCTACCCGAAGTAGTAAGAGAGGCTAAATGTCTGTTATTTGCAGACGACCTAAAGTTGCTTTTAGCCATCAAGACTGAGGATGATTATCGGCACCTTCAACAAGATATCGACCAAGTAGTTGAATGGAGCCATAAAAATAAACTGCAGTTTAATATTTCAAAATGCTCTATTCTATCATTTAGTCGTGCAAGGGCACCACTCCATTACAACTATAAGGTGAATGGCGAGCTAATGAAGAGGGAGGAATCAGTCCGGGATCTTGGAGTCCAGATGGATGTCAAATTGACATTCCGGGAGCACATCATGAATATATGTAAGAAAGCTTATAAACGACTAGGGTTTATCATTCGCAGAGCAGTAAAATTTACCAACATTAAAGCAATCTCAGTGTTGTATGATGCTCTAGTAAGAAGTCAGCTAGAGTGTAACTCAGCAATATGGGCTCCACATGAAAATAAATACAATCTTATGCTGGAGCGCATTCAGAATAAATTCACGCGATTTATATATCATAAGCTTTATGGGGTTTATCCATCCTACCCCTTGATGTATCCAACCTTGTTTGTTTTAGGTATGGTTGGATACAACAAGTTGGAAACTAGAAGAGATCTAGCGCTGGTAATCTACATTTTAAGGGTGTTCCGTGGTTACATCAGCAACCCGGGTGTGCTGCAGTGGATAGGCTTATGCGTGCCTGATAGGTATGTACAGCGGCGACGACGGCCGAGCTTGCTTGCGATGCCACGCGGCAGGACTAAACTGGTTCGCAATACCCCCCTCACGCGAACGATACACATACTAAATTTGGTAGCTGAGAAGTTGGACTTATTTTCGTGTTCACGGAGTGAATTCGCAAAAGTGACATTATTTACAATATGTTATTCTTAAATTGTAGTATACAATTGATTGTAATATATTGTCATTGAAATTAATTATTATGTATTGTTATTTAAATTAATTATTGTGTTGTAATTGAGATGCTACATTTATCGATTTAGGTTTTCCCTGTAATGGTAAATGTAAGTAGGAAATATAAATAAATAAATAAATAAATAATCAATATCGCGATTAAGTCGGTTACATAAAATATATCACCAATAGGAAATTAACATATTATCGGATAAAGGAAATGTTACATATGAAAGTAGGAAACGTATCGTAACTCGTACTTGTTGACCTTATATATTATTTTTTATAATTACTTGTTTCAAACACTGGCGAATTTATATAAAACTTCAAAAAACGAGTATAAGGTTAAGGTGTAAACAAGATAAATTTTTGCGTTGTGTTTTATTTATAGAATACAGGTGACAAACAAGCACACAGTCCATCTAATGGTAAGTGGATGCTGTGGCCTACAGACATCTATATCTATAAAAAATAAAGTGCAGATGCGTTGTCACTTCTGAGGACTAAGATGAAATGCCTCGTTTCTATTAAAAGAGGTCTTCGTTTCTCTACACTCACCTTTTAAAACACAGCAGCATTAAGCTGCTATTTAACGCTGGTAGTCTGTGATTGTTCGGTTTATTTTTAATTTTTTCATGTCAATTGAAACTTGCTGTTACGTAAATAGTTACATGCTGAGAAATGAAAACATACATAGTGATGAATCTGAATTAGTTCAGATTCATCAGTACAGTATGAAACATAAGTTGTCGGTTGTAGCCATTTAGCATTGGGTATACTGTAAGTTTTTTTTTTAATCAAATTTGTTTGAAATTTATAATTAAATTTCAAACTAAGTTATCTCATATAAATTGAAATTACTCAATTTTATTTTATTTATTATTTTAAAGAAATTATTCAAATATTAAGATATTAGCTTGAGAGCTCCTTCCTCTATCCCACAATTGCGGGCATGACTACGTCCTTACTCTTTACTCTGTGATTACTGTGCACGACTCTACACTACACTAGCCTTTACCCGAAACCACTAGACTAGGAAACGCATCTCACGGGCATTTCGTATCTCAACGAGGCACAATTAGGAGAGATAGACATTGCGGTGGTTCTCACTCTTGAAGCTTTTAGCAGCGGCGAGAAGCTATTATTTAAAGCATGACAATCTAAAACCAGTTCAAAACATATGTAATCATGTTGTGTTTTGATATTAAACAGTATATGACGTCAATTATTTTCATTTAAATCTGTTGAACTTTAGGAGATAATAATATAAGAGCATTGTTGCATTTGTGTTGATTTTATTTTATACTAGGATAAAGTTATTAAATTATTACGTTTTCCTCAGTCCTTGATACGAGTGCAATTTTCAAGTCAATCCGTCGTCTACAAGTTGGTGAAAATTACACCAAAATATTCCGTTACATAGATACACGCGATATTTAATAAAAGCGATATTAAAAACAAAAAATAAATGTTGAAAACATGATGGCTCTGTTTATTTATATTGTTTTTATCTCATAGACGTCAGATAGAAAAGCAGGCGTCCAAAACCGTCTAATTATACTCATATACGAGACACCCCGTGGGCGGGCGTTCGTTATAGACGTTGGGAGATTAGAAGCACGAGCGTACTGACGGACAAGATCTGTGTCAATGTACTTGTTACGATATTGTAAACAACAAGTTTGGAACGGGATCAATATGACGATAAGAGAATAGAATAGAATAATGATTTCTTACATTTGCGCGAACACTACACATTAAATGATACTAATTGTACGGATTTCGTCGCGTTTAATTTTAACTTTTTAATTCACGATGTTTCGGGTGCCTTACAGAAGCCCTTGGTCAAGGGGGTGATAGATGTGTTTGACGTCCTCCGATGTTGCAGTTAGCTCGGCTGCCTACAGTTTTTAAAATATTTTTTTAATTCAATATACATAAACAAGTAAATCTTATTGTAAAGTATTTTTTAACCTTTACCACTGGTTTGAAAAAAACCTCCGTCCTAGGAGGAACCAGTAAAAAACCCAGCGGATTTTTTTTTAATTATGTTACTCACTAGGAACGCAGGTTGTACAAACGACTTAGAAAACTTATTTAATAAACAGCTTGGAAGCGACCATCATCATCCCGGGAGTTATTTTCTACCTTCCAACCTCAAAATACATATTATACAAAGTTGAAGACAACCTCAAAATACATATATCTAATTGAAGATTTAGCACGAAACGATGAATCTTATCTCAGTCCTCAGGCGTGACACTGGTTTTGATCCTTATTCGAGGATAAAAATGTAAATGTCTATGGGCCACAGGTGGTCTTACCATTAGGTGGACTGTGTGCTCGTATGTTACCCTTATTCTATGAAAAAAGATATTTCTATTTAACTGTGGTCAACTCAACAGGTGCTGGCGGCGTTGGCCGCGCAATCCATCAATATATCGGTGGGCTTCTGCCAAGGCTTCTCCGCGGTGCTGCTGCCCCAGTACAGCCACGAGCACCCGAACATCACATACGAGCAGAGCTCATGGATCGGTAAATTTGTTTACTTTTTTATACTTTATAATTGGACTCATATAAAGATGATGCACAGGTTATAATTAAGCCCTAGCTCCTCAACTAGGAATCCAGTATGATGGAAGACTGTACCTACCATAATTTATGCACAAGCAAAACCAACACTCATGTAAGCTTTATTCAATTTAATTACAATTTAATTTATTTTATTTAAATATTTATTTTTATTAAAGGAAGAATTTATTTATATCACACAAATAAAAACATACAGATGTATACATATAAATTTAAACAAAAAAATTACATAATTATACATAAAAATGGTCAATGAATAAATGTAAAAAATTGTTATCATGATTAAAACTACTTTTACGGATTTTATCGCGTTTATTTTTACTTTTTATTTTTAATTCCCGACGTTTCGGGCGCTTTCCAGCACCCATGGTCACGGGGGACTGAGATGACTGACGTCCCGATGTCATTGTTAAACCCGGAGTACCTTCAGCTTTTTTAATTATTGTTTATGGACCATAATGTCCATAAACAATAATTAAAAATTTTTATGGACCATAAACAATAATTAAAAAAGCTGAAGGTACTCCGGGTTTAACAATGACATCGGGACGTCAGTCATCTCAGTCCCCCGTGACCATGGGTGCTGGAAAGCGCCCGAAACGTCGGGAATTAAAAATAAAAAGTAAAAATAAACGCGATAAAATCCGTAAAAGTAGTTTTAATCATGTGTAGTGTTCGCGTAAATATAAGAAATCATTAAATCATTAAATTGTTATCAATAATAAAGATCCTTCATTAACTTGTTATTAAATTGATCTGTTATTAATTTTCTTTATTGATGATTTTCTTTTAACACTGTCTAGTCTACCTTTTATACCGGATATTTTAGTACTAACTGAATGTAGGCTGACTACGAGCAAACCTATTCCATTACTAGACAATTATCCTATACTATTAAACGAGCAATTCTTGTATATAAATATATATGTATATAATCGGGATCTCGGAAACGGCTCCAACGATTTTCATAAAATTTTGTGTGCAGGGAGTTTCGGGGGCAATAAATCGATCTAGCTAGGATTTATTTTTAGAAAATGTCTTTTTGTCCGTGTTTTTAGGCAATAAAAAACTGCTATAATATCGTTAGAATAAGAAGGTAAATTTTGACGGCTTATTAATGATTACAAATAGCTTAATGGTATATTGGGCGGTCGCAAAATCGTAATACCATGGTTCGAGCCCAGACCGACCGACCGACTTTTTTTAATTTTTTTTTCAAGTTCTTTTTTGAGAAAATCTATTTTTTCGAGCCCTTTTTTTAGTATTTTTTAAACACACGAAAATTTAAATTAAACTAATTGCACTCATGATTTTTTAAGCACTCATGATTTTTTAATCAAATAACCAGTTCAGTTTTTTCTATTATGTCGCTACGATCAAAAAAATATTATTCGTATTTCATCAGTATGTAATTTGTATCTAAATATTATTTCCAAAAGACACGAATCAAAAAAAAAACCGAGCGAAAATTACCGAGCAAAGCTCGGTCAACCGGGTACTAAGACTTATTTTACAACATCGCAGTTGAACCAAAATGATGGGGTGGTGGTCTTCATTAAAAAATCTCTTCAACATAAAGTTAAAGAAGTCAGACTTACTCATGCTTCCTGCTTACAGCTAGATACGCTTAATAATACTATACTATGTATTTACCGCTCTCCTTCAAATGTAAATTCTGATACATTTGTAGACTCACTTTGCAATCATCTGGACTCCTTAACTACCCAGAATAATATAATAATTCGGGTGACATCAATATAAACATTGCCCCCAAATCTGATGAGCATTCTTCTGAATACAACAATAGAACAAACTATTTAAATGCACTTTCTGGTTATGGTATACTTGCTGGTCATAATTTACCAACTAGAGGAAAAAACTGTCTTGATCATTTTATGCTTAAGTATAATAAAAAAAAATTCTGCATTTATTGCAGTTTTGCATACTACAATCACTGATCATTTTACCATACTGCTTTCTCTTTCTAAGTCTACAGCTAAAGGTCCAATAACTAGAACGAAAACTAATATAGATTATTCACAAGCTATTAGAGACCTTCAAAAATTAAAACTTACTGACTTACTATTTTGTACCGACCCTAACACAATAACAAATCGTCTAATAACTGACCTTAGTGAGACTATAAAAGCTAACACCACACACTCAAATATTCCAAAAAGTCAACGTGTAATAAAGCCTTGGATCACTCCAGGCATCTTACGTTGTATAAGAAATCGTAATAAGTTACAACAAAAACTACGAAAAGAGAGCCACAACGATATATTAAAAATAACGTACATTCGATACAGGAACTACTGCAATAATCTAATCAAAAAACCTAAACGTAAATATGAAAGGGATCTTCTTTCTAAATCTGTAGATAATAATAAACTTTTGTGGAAAAATATAAAATACGTAACTTATAGTTGCAAATCGCATGACGATAATAAAGAGCTCATAAACATTAAAACTAATCCTAACGATTCAGCGAATTTCATTAATGCTTACTTCACTAATGTAGGAAAAATACTTGCATCTAGTATACCCTAATGCCTCTCCAAGATATAATCATTCTACTAAAAATAGTTCAACCCAAATTAACTCATTCGTTCTGTTAGAAACTGACGAAAAAAAGTAGAAAATACCCTCATGAATCTAAGATCTAGTAGCGCTCCGGGCTGGGACTGTATTTCTATTACCTTCTTGAAACTTGCAATGAAAGAACTCGTACCCATCATTACTCACCTTGTAAACCTCTGCTTTAAGCAAGGTATATTCCCAAATCCACTAAAAAAATCTTTAATTACTCCAGTGTACAAGAATGGAGATCGAGGTGATGTTAGTAATTACAGGCCAATTTTAATTCTCCCTGCAATTTCTAAAATAATAGAGAAACTTATAAATACTAGACTCTTAAATTATCTTAACAAGTATAAACTTCTATCTCCTATGCAATTTGGCTTCAGGCAAGGCAAATCCACAGAGGATGCAGTAGCTGCCCTAAGTCAAATTGTAACTGAACAGTTGGACAAGGGAAATAAATGCTTATCAGTGTTCCTGGACCTCAAAAAAGCCTTCGACACAGTTTCTATCCCTATTCTTGTACATAAACTGGAAAGACTTGGTATTAGAGCCAATGCACTGTCTCTTCTTAAGAGTTATCTCTCGGATAGAACTCAAAGAGTGAAGCTCAATACATTCATGAGTGATGACGTTACGGTATCATACGGCGTGCCACAGGGTAGTGTATTGGGCCCCACACTTTTTCTTGTTTATATAAACGATCTTTGTTGTATGGAAATCGATAAAGCCCATATTCTATCCTACGCCGACGATACAGCTGTTATTTTCACTAGAAGAGATTGGAATGATGTTAAGAAAAAAGCGGAGTTAGGTATGAATTTAGTTGCTGGCTGGTTAAAGGATAATCTTCTTACCTTAAATACAGACAAGACCAACTTTATTTGTTACAGTATCCGTGACCAATCACAACCTAATCTTGATTTTAAAATCAAAATACACTCCTGCAATTCCTATCCCGGGATGGCTAACTGTGTTTGTCCCGTTATTAAAAAAACTGACAAAACTAAGTATCTGGGGATGATAGTTGACCAACGATTATCCTGGCATCCACATCTTGAACAAGTAACAGACAAGGTTAGGAAACTGATCTGGATATTTAAGACCTTAAGATATGTGGTGCAGGGTGAGAAATCAGGTAGCCAGTACTATCATAGAAATATACTCAGGGAGATCTATATGGCATTAGCACAGTCCCTACTAACATACTGCATCCCAATCTGGGGAGGGGCAAGTAAAACCAAAATGTTGGAAGTGGAAAGTGCACAACGTGCTCTTTTGAAAGTAATGCACTTCAAAAAAAGGAGGTTTCCAACTGACAAACTTTACTCCATTAGTAAAGTCTTGTCAGTGAGAAAGCTCTATGTTCTACTCACTGTATTAAAAAAACATAAAACTTTAACCTACGATGACAGCATTAAACAAAAAAGAAGAAAAACTGTCGTTGCATTAAAGAAATTCAAAACTGCATTTGCTAGTAAACAATACTCAAGCCTCTTTGTTTTACTATATAACAAATTAAATATAGAACTAGAGATTTACAACAAAACAAAAAAGGAATGTAAGAAATTGATTTCAAATTTTTTTAACTCCCTTAAATTATGAGGAAACAGAGAAATTATTACAATACAGATACTGAATGAACACATACACATACATACTCAGAACATACTCACACACTACTCATACAACATGCTCAAATTTATATTTCACACCACATACTACAACTAAAACTAAATACACATATTATACTCTATGGATGTAAAATACTATCCTAATATATGATATTATTGATGTTTTAATGCTTTGAGACTAATGGTAGGATACTAATTGATGTTTTTATTATTTTTATTATTTACTTTAGGATAACTTATTTCGTAAATAATATTGTAATACTTAGCTATGGAAGAGCGAAGTCACCTGCTACAGGCATTATTTTGCTTATTAAGTGACTTCGATCACTGATCATATAATGTAAAATTTATGTTTAACGAAATAAATAATTTATTATTATTATTATTATTAAATTGAACTACAAACAAGAAAAAAATAAAAATAAAACAACAGATTGATTAAAGAATAGCGAATTTTATTTAATATGCTTGTGGCAATTCAATAAGAACATGAATGCGTGCGGTGTACCAAAAAGGAATGAAATGAAACTTACGATATGCAATGGTGTATCTAAAATAATACAATCTCGCCCTGATTTTTAGTGGTCCCTGATTATTAATGATTCTTTTATTTCGTACATATATAAACAAATAAAATGGAATTAAATCTTTATTCTTTATATACATATATAATTATGTGTATATGATTGACTTTACTTTACTTTACTTATCGTCACGCACAATCCCTAACGGGGTAGCTAGAGAGAACAGATCGCCAAGTGTCACGATCCTTACATACCTCTTTCGCTTCTTTCAGGTTCATTAACTTCTTCATACATGCACGTCTAGGTATCCGAGTACTCTTGACCCTCCCCTCTTCGAGCAATTTGCTCACATGGTCTTCGAAAGTTAGTCTCGGTCTACCTCGACACCTTTTAGTATTTACTTTCGCTCTATATATTTTCTTCACCATTCGGTCTTCACTCATTCGTTCAACGTGCCCAAACCATTGGAGTACGCCCCTATCAATTTTTGTGATAAGGTCATCTTTCAATCCTGCCATATTGCGAATCTCTTCGTTTCGCTTTCGGTCGGCTATGGTAACGCCACACATTTTACGAAGAGATCGCATCTCCACTGCATTCAACTTGCTTTTATGCTTCTTCTGGCATACCCAGGTTTCGCTGCCATATAACAAAGTCGGTACCAACACTGCGTTATGTATTGCAAGGCGTGCACTCTTCACCACGCCTTGCCTTTTGACTAATGCATTCAGGGCACCATTGACTTTGTTTCCGGCAGCGACACGCCTATCCACATCTAAATCACATCTTCCATCCCGGTTGAAAGCACTCCCCAAGTATACAATTTCATTTACCTGTTCTAGACATTCCTGATTTACCCATATTTCACATTTCGTTCTCTCTTCGTCCTTTTCAAATACTAGAACCTTAGTTTTATTAGCATTCAAACGGAGACCTTTAATTTCACATTCCTCTTTCATACACGTGACTAATGCCTGCAGTTCTGCTTCTGATGGTGCAATAAGCACTGCATCATCAGCATACAGCAGACAATTAACTTTTATGTCACCCAATTTCACACCCAAACAGCTATCTTTCAGCTTCTGTAAACATATGATTGAACTCCTCCTAAACGGCTGGACCAATTTTGATGAGATGTTGTGTGTGGACCCGATAGGTGGCGCTGTTGTCGAGATCCAGAAATCACCCGTGAGAAGCCGGGCAGCTCGCTAGTCTGACTCTAAAACGTATAAAAGTCGAACGGAAGTAAAACGTCTAAAACGTAGAAAAGAACTCCTTCGTTTCATTTTTTTAAATCAGCAGATTCTTTCTTCCTTTTTCTTTAACGTTAACCTCCGCACTAAGAATTTCTCCTATATCGCCAAACTGCTAAAAGTATACAGAGATTACACATAAAACCAACATCTAGATCTAGATTTGTTTTTAATCTTATTGCGCATCGGGTAAATAGTGCTGACGTACTTTTCAGTACGTTGATTGTAGGCACCCGAATTCTTATCAATAACGCACAAAAAATTTTATTTTTCGGTAAAAAACGTAAAATATAAAAACAAAGTTTATACATATGAATTTTAACTAACTGTTTTTTACGTGTGTGATACTTTATCCTTTTTCTATCGCAGATTGAGTTTATCACCATGATAGCGAACCCTTATCAGGGAGTTTTGGCGGGAACTTGACCGTCTACGGATTGTTGCTCCTGTTTTATCGTTTGAATAATGGTTTGAAGTGGATTTAGATTAGATTAGAAGTAGAAGTGATTCGATTTTGTGTATTAAGTGTGGTAAAAACGACGAAACAAGCGCTTCGATGTTTATATGAACCTCAAGTTATTTTGATCGCTTAAGCGCTTTATGGACATGAGTATCATCATCGACTGTCCGCTGGGTTGAACTGTCGTCAAAATCTCACAAAAGCTTCGCACTGTGAGACATCAGCATATTGTGAAGAAAAAATCTATAAAAACGAATATCCCGAATGAAATGAAGATTTGGCTTAAAGGGCTGTTTGCCCTTTAAGCCAAATCTTCATTTCATTCGGGATATTCGTTTTTCCAAGCCAAATTTATTAATTTAAAAAACTGTTATCAGTCATTGACGCGCAAAGAATATTCGTTTTCGATAAATAACATAAAATTTATGAAACAAAGTAGTTTATTTAAGAATGTTACCTAACTCTATCTCTAAGTGTGATATACTGGCAGTCACAGATGATATTTTCATTTTAGACAGTCGATAGGGGCAGCAACTGCCGCGGAATTGCTGGTAGTGAGTTTCATTCCCACGCGGTACAAGTATCTATATTGTCTTCTGATTACTGTTCCGTGTCAGGATGTTTACCGTTACGTGCGTCATTTCGAATAGATAATAACGACATTTTAGTTAGTCACAACTTTGTATATTAACCAGCAATGTGAAGTTAACTTTGGCATTGGTAAAAGTTATAATCTAACACGCTAATCCTCTGTAGATACTCCTCAATATTTTTAAGTTCACTGCTATACGTTTCTACCCATCGGTTGGCAACTCTCAATCTATATGGCCGGCCCTTTCAGCTTCGGCTACCGATCCGTTGGGCTATGCCTGTTACTCCGGTTGTACTTTGGATATCCTCATTTCTATGTATGTCACGTAAAGAAACTCAGAGCTATGTCCGTAGCTCGCTGGGCGACTTTGAGGTTTATCACATGGCCAGCAGTGAAGGACCATAGAACTAACTGCACTGCAGTGATACACTTTATACACAGTTATTACATAAAACAGCAACTAAGAAAACATAAACAACAGTAAGTATTATGAATGAATCGCTCAGAATGATATTTACTGTTTATTTTAGTCACACTAAGACGTGCCAAATTCGCATAGCGCTTAATAAACTATCATCAGAAACAACAATATAGAATGAAAGCTATAAAATAGCCGGTTTATATTGTCCTAGTCTTTAGGAGATAGATGTACTCTACATTTGTTAT
The DNA here is from genome assembly GCA_036936625.1 of Parnassius smintheus behrii. Classification (NCBI taxonomy): domain Eukaryota; kingdom Metazoa; phylum Arthropoda; class Insecta; order Lepidoptera; family Papilionidae; genus Parnassius; species Parnassius smintheus. The sequence continues at coordinate 45,702,016 of JAUPFT010000021.1, forward strand.
ATCATCCTAAGCGAATTTCGGTTACAGTAGCATGTCTCAACGGGAACCAGCCATCTCTGCAGTACATGATTGTAGTACGCAAGCCGCGTTCTCTACTTTCTCAGTTTCGTACTTAGATGGGACGGTAATCCGACACGACTGGAGAGAGATCAGGCGCGGGACCAACGGTTTTACGTTTTTTCTGAAGCACGGGGATGAGACACCACCGTCTTGCTATCTCTGGGCTGCTACTAAGAAATTTCTTGACAGAAAACCCCAATAACTTTTTTAGATTAGATTTTGACCCGACCCGGGATTCGAACCTAGGACCTCATGATTAGTAACCGAGTTTACGATCGCTAGACAAACAAGTACATTAGCGGAAACGTGTAAACGGTAACGTTTAGTGATTAGTACTTCACGCTTTAGTTAGATTCTATGTACGCCTTTCTACTAGAATTAAATAGAACCTCTTTTTATTTTTTAAGACGACTTTAAAAAAGGAAGTGGGTTGCAATTACACAATTCGACTGTACGTTCTTTTTTTGTATGTATATTACACTATATAGTCGTCAATTGTGAATCGTAAAAACATACCTACCTGCATTTCTGGATGTTTTATAATATTCCGGGACTAGGTACAGTCCGCCTACAAGTGTTGGGATACCGCAAACTCTTAAAAATGAGAGCCACGTGAGTGAGTACTCAGCAGTCAGATGTGAGGATTTTTACTTATATCAATCAAAAGCTTAATGGTTGAGTCATATAATTGTTTAGGTTGGAAAGTTGCAAAGTACTGTCGTCGATAAAAAACCTCTTCACATATAAGACGGCTCCGTATCACAGTGGCTTCTCATTAAGTAGCTGCGTTGAGAGCTGAAGGTTCGAATCCCGCATGGAACAAAAATTTGTATGGCCTACAAATAATTGTTCATGGTCCTGGTCTGGATTTTTGTTCTTGTGCAATTTATATATGTAAAACTGTCTCAAAAATACAGGAGAAATTCCTAGTACAGGATTAAATTTTTTAATTTCAAAAAAAAAAAACACAAAAACACTCGCGTTTATGCGTCCAGAATTTTATCTGTTTGAGACACTGACCACGAAACAGAATTAATAAAGTTCTTGTTTAATTTAAAAAGAAAAGCAGATTATCATAAAAAATAAGCCATACAAACTCTACTGATAAATGTATCAATACTTTGCCGACTGTATTCCGATAATAAAGTCGGCAAAGTAAACGTGTGAAGGCACCGTATATCCCATATGCATGTTGTTATTTGTTAATGATTAAGAGTTACTCCCCTATTCTATAGTCATAATATGCTTTGTACATTCCGGGGCACGTATAAGCGATATAATGATTTAAACTAAGCGAAATGAAATGACATGAAAAAAGCAATGAAGCTAAACGGAATAAAATTTTACGAGTTAAATTAATATTATGATTTAAAAAAAAATTAGAATTGATCTAATACCAGAAAATTTTTCTGTACCGTGGAGAGACAACAAATGGACTTATGTAGATAATTCACATGCTTTTAAAAAGGATTATTTACGCAAAATTTTCTTTTTTGTTAATAAAAATACTAGCAAAACTAATAAAAACAATTAAAATTTCCAGTAACCTCTACAGGTAAGCTTAAAATGTGACGTTTATTTGCGTACATATTGTCAATGTCAAATACACATAATGGTCTGTGGTCAAACATTCACAGAGTAAAAATTGTTGTTTTAAAGTGTTCTCAACAAATAATAACTACTTAATTTTACGTGAGTTCAATTGTTCCTTTTGCAATATATTATGAAGTATATGTCATTAACTCTCACGCCTGTCACCCGGAAAGGTAGGCAGAGACTACGGACTTCTATTTGACACGATTCTGACACAAATTTCTTACCTCTACATCCATATACCTACGCATACATGCTCGTCTGAGATATATTAATGTGCAATTTAAAGTAAAATACAGTTTGCTTGATATACAAATTTAATAAGCTAATGAATTACGTTCGAATTTCGACCAATAAGCGACCACTAATAATAATCGTACGTGGTAGACCCATGCTGCAATTACATTATGGTTGTTGCGCGAATGGGTCGGCTCGATTGGGGTAGATCCACGCTCTCACAGAATACCAGCGTAAAATAGCAGCTTAATGCTACTGTGTATTGTATGATGCGTGTAAAGAAACAAAGATCCGTTCTACTGAAAACGAGGAATCCTATCTTAGTCCTCAGAGGTGAATGCATCTGCATTTTGATTCTTAATCGAGGATAAATGTAGATAGATGTCTATGGGCCAAAATATCTACTTACCATCAGGTGGACTGTGTGCTCGTTTGACACCATTTTTTTTAAATATAGATCCATTGACTAGATTCTAAACGCGTTTCGTTTTTATGTCCACAGCCAGTCTTGGTGTTATTTCAAACCCCATCGGGGCGCTTCTCGGCGGCATGATGGTGGACGCGGTGGGCCGGAGGCTGTTGCTCCAGTCCATCGTCCTGCCCAATTTGATAGGCTGGCTGGTCATTGCTTTCTCCGAGGCTTATGTCTTTCTGTGCGTCGGACGCTTCATCACCGGATTTACCATCGGTGAGTTAATATATAATTTTAATACCTATTAAGCTTTATATAAAGTTATTTCTTATGTTTATGCGAAAATTATACCTGAATTAAAAGTTTTACACATAGGTGATGTAAAAAATCTGGACACTGTGAACACGTACAGGATCACCTCCACCATTACATCAGATTTGAAGTACCACAAATACTCGCAAAAGAAACACCGATCTTCATTTCCATCTGTCACCTCTTATGATATCCACAGGATGACAAGGTAGGTTGGTAGAGCCGCGCTCCAGCTATATTATGGTTGTAGCAAGAATAGGTCGGCTCGACCGGGGTAGGACCACGCTCTCACAGAATAACAGCTTAATACTACTGTTAAATAAAACGAAATTTACGATTTTATCGCGTTTAATTAACTACTTTTACTTATTTTTAATTCCCGACGTTTCGGGTGCTTTACAACACCCATGGTCACGGGGGACCGACATAATACCGCCATTGAATATATCTATTAATGGCAGGAAGATCCCAAATTTTTCTTTTATCTACTCACTCTTTTTCGATACCCATGGATCGCAAAGAGTTACCATCATTCAGCACATGTTAACCACGCCTATATGTTATAAAAAGACAAAAGTATGTAAAGTATCTTTAAGGACATTTTTTTCCTTTTTCAGGCATGTCAACAGCATCATACATATACGTTGCTGAAATAACAACACCTGAAAAACGAGGGGTTCTGAGCGCAGTCGGTCCGGGTTTGGTTTCGACGGGAATCTTCATCGTCTATTTCTTAGGAGCCTTCGTCCATTGGAGGAATGTCGCCGCGATATGCGCAGGCTTCTCACTTCTCACTCCGTTCCTGATGTACTTCGTGCCGGAGTCACCACTCTGGCTAGCCTCAAAGGGACAAATGAAAGAAGCCTACAGCGCCTTGTTCTGGCTGAGACAAAATAATAACACAGCACAGCAGGAGCTGATGGAGTTTACGAAAGATCGGAAGACTAGTGAGACTATGAACTTCAAACAGAAACTCGGTCTCTTCAAGAGACGGAAAGTCTTAAAACCATTCACGTTGTTGATAGTTTTCTTTATTTTTCAAGAGATGTCGGGCATTTACGTGATATTGTACTACGCTGTCGACTTCTTTAAGTCAGTAGGGACGAGTGTGAACGAGTTTACAGCTTCGATCATTGTTGGGGGCGTCAGAGTATTTATGGGCGCTGTGGGTGCTTGTTTGATCAACAGCTTCAGACGGAAAACCTTAGCAACCGCCTCAGGTCTATTGCTAGGCGTTGCAATGCTCGGAGCTGCGATATGCGACACCTTAGACGGTCCGCCATTAATGAAACTGGCCTGCATATTGCTCCATGTCTCCTTCAGCATGGTTGGCTTCTTGCAATTGCCTTGGATCATGTCCGGAGAGCTGTACCCACAGGATATAAGAGGAGTTATGTCTGGAGCCACTTCCTGTTGTGCTTACGTGTTAATATTCTTCAACATAAAGACCTACCCGCAATTGGAATATTACATAACAAGTAATGGAACTTTATACCTATTTGCTTTTTGTGCGCTTTTGGGCGCGACGTACTGTCTTCTTTTCCTGCCTGAGACCAAAGGCATGACTCTGTCCGAGATCATACGACAGTTTGAAGATGAGAAGAAAGAAATCGATGCAGAGATCGGATGTGACAAACAAAACAAAATAGAAGCTAGGACAGTTCAACGGCGGCACAGCGCCGGAGCGGCAGTTTCATTAGAAAAATGTGATATGTTCACGCCGCGTTGGACTCAAAAGGAGACAACAGAGAAGTTGGCGGATCGCGAATAAGTTCCTAAAGACTGTTTCAATTACGAGAGTTTGTAATTGTTTTAAGTGTTGTACAGTTTGTTTATATTTATTTTAAATGGTCGTGATCAGTATTATAGAAGTTTCGAGTGATTATTTTTATATAGTTTTAGTGATTTATACACAACATTCCGTAGTTTAAATATACAAGGTGACGTTGTAACGAATTATTTTAGTTAGTTTTAAGTACAAATAAAGTTTGTTGGTTTTGAACATAGAGCAACACGGGTCATCGGCAGACCGGAGGGCAGTAGACATACGCAGGCGTTCCCCTATATCAAAGTATAAGTCCACGCGGTACTATGCGTACCTATAATGAAACTAGTTGCAGCCACTCTACTCTCTAGACTAAATCGATGTCCTACAAAAATGCCAAATGGTTCAATTTTTTTGTCTGTCACGTCAAATTTACAAAAAGATGATGTTACCTTTAGTACTTAAGTAATTTTAATCATATTGTTGCTATTTACTACTTCTTAAACTTAAAAACTACAATAATAACTGTCGTGTTGTTTCGGATTTGCTTACGAACACAGGCCGCTCGCCCTTATACAATATGCAGATCGGTATCTTGTATCTAAGTTGTTACTATCACCGAGCGATATTGTTTTAATGTATCTATGTGTGTGTGTGTGTGTATGTGAAATTGTTAGTATATTGTTTTTATTATTACGTGTGAGTTTCGAGGTGACAGACGTTTGTTTTTGTGTGCGCAGGTTTCCCCCGCAAAAAGGGGAAAACCGATATGGACACTCGTCTCCGATCTGCCGGCAATCCGTGTTACTCTATGGTTTGGAATAGCATTGCAATATAGAGTGATTAATTTTAGTTACAAACTACGTTAATATCACAACAGGATGACTGCGTGCCTTATGGTACACTTACACTTACAAAGTTATTTTTAATACTTAGTTATTAAACTACCTAAGACTAGTACAATAAGATGATTTAAATGCTGTGATGAGGTTGAATATGTCTAACTAATATTTTTGTGTGATTAAAATTGTGTGATATTATTAATATTTGTTTTATTTATATGAAATGTATTCATTTATATTTATGTATACCTAAATATAAATGAATACATGGTTGATAATGACCCCGGGGAATGAGATCACTTCCAAGCCGATTTTTAAATAAGTATTTTAAGAAATTTGTTCAGCCCGTTTTTATTGCATGATTTTACTTTGAAAATGACATAATTATAATCCTTACAATAAGAGACGTCTGGAATTTAGTGGCCAAAAAAAAGGGTAAATTTGTATAGAACAAGGGTGACAAACGAGAATCTGTTAAATTATAAATCTAAATCATGATAACCACCCTCTCAAACACTCACAATAAATGTCATTAAAATACAATTTATTTTTGAGTTTCTGCCAGACTAACCATAAAATTGATTTTAGTTATATATATATATATATATATATATATATATATATATATATATATATTAAATCTATATTTAATTCTACAATCTGGGTGTCTTCAAGTCGTGAGAAAATAGGCATGTAGTACCACGTCAGTGCAATTAACTAAAGTAAAAAATTAAAGTTGCAGCCTATATACATCCCACTGCTGGGCACAGGCATCCGCTCATTTCTGAGAGGGCTTTAGGGCAAGAAATTGTCCGCCATGCTGCCCCAATGCGTGTTGACGAACTTCACATGTCTTCGAAATATTTTTTTTCTTATTCCTCAGACATGCAGGTTTCCTCACGAAGTTTTCCTTCACCGCCGAGCACGTGGTAAATCAGCACTTAAAATGTCACTGGTGCCGGCGGGGATCGAAGCCGGTTTGCCCGCGTACCTACTGTGAAATTTGCAGCGAGCGCTAACCATCAGAGCTACCACGGCTCTTGCAATTAACAATCCAGGGCTTAATCAACGTTTACCACCAGATTGTGATTGTAGACAAGCATTGGCTTATAATAATGTAAAAAAATAATAGTATTATTCCTGTCTACAAAATACGCGCTTAATTATGAAGTTACGGAAACCAGCCTGTGTAACGCCAGCACCACGGGTACAAAATAATTCTTATCTTACTATGAGTTACAAGCAAACTGCCAATACACTTTGAAAATTGTATTTTTTTAAGTTTGTTTTTAAAATATAAATATACATTATAACCGGGAGGGCATATGCGTTTCACGTCGAAAACTACATGTTTTATGGTTTTTCCAAAGGCAATATCGTAACGACGTGAGGAGATTATTTGCTGAAAATTAGGGCTTTAGAAAGATGAAGTCTTTATTTAGTACATAGCAATGCAAAATCATAGTTTTTAATGACGGTTTTTTAGGGCGAAGACAATCCATTCACAGTGTTTTACGAAAATATGCATCAGAGTTATCTTTCAGGTTTAATACAACCATTATTATAAGCTAAAATACTTTATTTTAAGCGTTATTATAATGGAATATATAGTTTTTTAGTGTATAGCAAAACTTAAATTACGAAAATATTTCGATTTAATATTATAAAATAATATTATAAAATCACCAAAACTGTCTACTTCAATGTAATTTTTTCCATGTATTTGCTTATAAACATATCTATTTTAATTATTTTATCAAAATACATGTAATGTTAAATATCCAAAAAAAAATCTTAGCTCGTTTTATTTTCTCAATTATTTTATATAATTATTTTAAAAATACTATAAAACATCATGTGCAGACGCCATTCAATTCAGATTCACAGTACGCTCCGGGTAATCCCAACGACAGGACGTATTACTTTTTCATTTCTCAGCGACACCGCGCGATCGCGTTGATACACCGATAGGGCTATACTACACCACACTATAACTAGATACCTATAGCACCATCGAGCATTTTAAACGATTCAGACTTTTATAAGCGATATTTTTGGTAGTAAGCAATTTTGAAATATGTTTATGATGGTGATATTAAAATATTAAATGATGTAATGGTGGCAAATTTTCATTTCATACATATTTTTTAGAAATGAGTAATGAACGTAAGCAATTCGGATCAAGTAAAAATACAAAATCGTTGGCTTTCACCTTTGGTTTCGTGGCGGAGTGACTTAGTAATCAGTTGTAGCGCTGAGCGCCGCAGGTTTGAATCCCACATGGAACAAAAATTTGTATTACCTACAAATAATTGTTCCAGGTCTGGATGTTTGTCCTTGTGAAATTAATGTATTTAAACTGCCCCAACGATGTACTTAGGAAAAATTCCTAGTGTGGAGATAACGTTATGTTAACCATGGCAAAGACATGCCATCAAAAACATAACTTGTAAAATAACCAAGTCTCGCAATGATGATACGGCCGTGCCGCTGTTTTGGTCGACATGGTGGGGGCACTACCGTGCCCCCAGATATAAAACATATGAGCCGTGCTTCGGTTGAGTAGCTCAAGGGCGTAGTGCTCGCCGTAAACGCAAACAATCCGGGCTCGATCCCCGCTAGTGCTGCCAGGTGTCCCGATTTTCGCGGGACGACCCGATTTTCAAGGGTCTAGTGACAAGTCCCGATTCACCCTTGATCGGGACGCCAAATGTCCCGATTTTCACTAACCTTCTTATTCTATACTTAATGCATAATTTTGACAGCAAAAATGATTATATCTGTTAGCTACTATCACATTAAAATATTTTTACTACGACATTGTCTCACCAGTCGAAAAAAAAAACACAAAAGTTTTAAACAGAATTATATTAAAATGAGTGATTTGAAAAATTTAGGGACTGCAAAAAATAAGAAATAGTTTTTTAATTTGCCTAAAATGAAAAAAAAAACAGTTTTTACGATGTTTGGATGAAAAGTTATTCGTTTATGAGATCAGACCCGAATAATAATTATAAAACACAAAAATAAAGTAAAGTTACAGTCATAATTTCTCGCATTAATCGCATACTGTGATATTTACAGTTAGCGTTGACCATCTGAGCAACCACGGCTCTCAATAAAGCACAAAAGGCTACAAAGAAACCTATAGTTTGTAGTCATTATAGTTGTCCGGATATGAAAACCAAATCCCCGATTATTTTTACCTTCCGTCCCGAAATTTTACTTGCTAGACCTGGCAACACTAATCCCGCCGACACTAATGAAATTGTTAGTTTGATGAATTATGTATACATTATGAAACAGAATAAAAGTTTATCAAATGATATATATTTTATACAATACATATTTTTCAATTAGAACATATACACATATTATAATATACTCAATAGGGTGAAAATGTAAAGCCGACTTCAATTTACTAAAAGAATAAAACAATTTCTACATATTAGCCTCCGATTTCCATACACTATATAAGCCATTATATGGAAATTATTTTTTTATTATTTTAGTTCCTATAGTATCAAAGACAGGTAATCAAAGATCAAAGTGATTCGTAGTCGTCGTTAGGCAACTATTATAGCCTCACGCTCGCCCTGACACGCACACAGAGATAACATTGTAGTGTGCGTCAATATTACGCCGTTCCAAAGCGATCGCGTAGATTTCGACTTGGACATATTTGAATATGCGCTCTTAAGTTTAGGCTTATTTAAAGACCTAATTAACGATAATATCTATAAACGGTTCCATTCCTCTCGTGAATATCATATTTAGTCACACTTCTGCTCGTGACATCAATGTTGGTACCTCAGATTATCTGAAAGTGACGTCGATGCTCCGAAGTTATACATTACATTATTGATGTTATATTGTATTTCCGATTCTGTTGATTATTTCTATCGTTGGAATATGTGAGATATAAAAAAATAGCTCATCATGATTTTACACGCGTTAGAGCCGCGCTGGAGCTATATTGTGGTTATAGCACGATGGGTATACACGACCGGGGAAGTAACACGCTCTCACAGAATACCAGCCTGAAATAGCTTGATACCGCTGTGTTTCGAATAGTAAGTGTAGAGACCCCATTTTACTGGAAACGAGGCATTCCATCTTCGCCCACAGGGGAACAAGACATTTTGATTCGTCATCAACGATAGACGTAGATGTCTATGGGCCGCAGCATCCACTTACCTTCAGGTTAACAATGTGCTCATTTGTTATCCTTATTCTATATAATAAAGAATTGTCCGACAATCTTAGTCCTCACAGATGACAACGCATCTGTAGGCCGGCCAATGTGAAAACGTTAAGCCTTGGTAGATACTGAAAACCGCGCTGGTTATAGTTTTAACAACTTCATTTGTTTTTTACACCGTAAAACTCAAAGAATAACAGAGTTATGTCATTAAAAATATAAAATTAGAGGCAACAACTTGATAAATAACGTTTTGATATTATCATAAACAAAAAAGTTCTATTTGTTGAGTTTGAGTAAACAACAATAAAATAATTGCAGTTATTTTTAATTGCGTACTAATTAATTATAATAATTTATCAGTTTAAAGTTAATCTCAACCGAAACAAATAATACAAATAATTTTAACGAAACCAAGATTTTCACACAGCACCAGGAAGTAGGTTGCTATCCGATGGAAATAGTACATGATATAGATCTATTTAATTATTGTTTAAATTACAAATAATTTATATAATTAAAAACAAAACCTATTTTTTTTAAAAACAACTGCAAACTGGCAGTTAATAACGTAAAAGTTTGGTTAACGTTAAGTTTTCTAAATAATTAACTATATTATTTATTTCATTTTATATTTGTTTCCCTCTGTCGCCTCTCACGACACCCACGAAATGATAATACGGTGTAGTGAATATGCCTGAACTGCTACTACACGGTACGGTATTTTCTAATAGCGACTAAAATTAAAAAACTGCGGCTGCCAACCCGCTTGCAAAGCGTGGCAACTATGGCGAACCCCCTCACGAGGCCTATGTTTAGCAGTGGACTTCGATAGACTGTAACGAATGAATGAAATAGTTAATTATATTTTATATACTGCATCTAATCTTGTGCCGACCAGGTCAAGCCACATTAGGCCAGAATATAAACAACATATTTCAGTAACAATATCAATATTTTGTAGCGCCATCTATCGGAAAGTATTAAGAATAAAAAACGGATTGTGAGTCACGATCAAAGGGAAGCCTTTCAGTTCACTTTGGTATACATAGATGGCACTGATATAAAAATGCATGAAATGCTTTGTGACGAACAAAAATATTATTTAATGTAAGATCAATCAAAGCTCGTCATTAGCCTAATATAACTATCCAGATCACTTACCTTGTCTGCGGGATGCCATACTTGATTCCGACTCCAACTCTCGGTAGGGCCTTGATCACTTTTTTGACCGTCGCCTGATCAGGGAACGCGAAGAAGATTGATGCTGCAAGCAACAAGTAGAAACCTTAAAGATATTTAAAAAATATTTTTTAGCTTATCGCTTCAGTTTCTGTCAACGCTAACAAATTCTGCCTAGTTTATTTCAAAAGCAAAGTGTAAAAATGTCAACGATAGTTTTACACTTTGCACTTTTACAATATGCTGGATAAATACATTATTCTAGGTTTTAAATTTAGAGAATTTTAGTATTTAAAATTCAGAGGATTTTACTAAGTGGCAAATCCTTTCTTTGCTGCCAAGTAGTAATACCTCAATGCATCCTCTTCAGCATTTCAGTTAGAAGAGTAAGGAGAGCCAGTGTCCAGTATAATTTCAGTTAGTGCGGCAATTCACATTTGTCATCAAAGTAAATAAATAATAACGCACCTGTATTCTTAGGTATTAGTCTGGGTTAGGCAGAACTGTTAGCTATTTTGTTACTTCAATATTAAAAAATATTCTAAATATCTATTACTCATATTGCTGCAAACTTGGAGATCCAATATTTTGTATTCTCATTTCATTTTAGCATTACATAATTTGAATACAAGCATTAAATAGCAGTATAATGCTGTTGTGATTCAAATACCAGTGAAGAGAACCGGAGATCGTTTTTACCGGTAACGAGGAAATCCATCTTGACGTCAAGCTTGACAACGCAAGTTGTCTATGTATCAAGCATCTAGTTATTTATTTTTGTTTCTTTTATCTTTTCATTTTCTATAGTTAATCATTAGGTGCATTGTATGCTCAAAGAATTATTATAAAGCGTGTATTGTATTGCAGCACATAATGGCACTCTATTAAACACTGCGGATTCATCCGTGCGCTATTGAATCCATTTGCGTGCATGCACGCACACACTTCTTTTCTTCTTTATTTTAGAGTCTGTATTGTACACGGAAAATAAGGTAAAATTGAATGGGAGGGAAACTGCCTACTAACCACATTAAGCGTTGATAACTTAATTTAGGAATCAGGGCTCAAATTAATTGTATTTTAATTCTGTATTCAATAAATTATTATTATTTACAAAAATAATCCTGCATCTCTTCTAGTTCTTGCCGCGTTGATATAATAATTTTTCGCATTCCAATCCGATGTCAGGAGTTGCGAGAAATGTCTTTTAGTTCTTGTCGCTTATAATAGATGTCAGTATAAGCTACATTGTATTTTTATTAGACGATACTCAGATCGACGAAGGGAAGCAGCATCATAAGTAGGATCACTAATGCCGACTTTCTATAATAAAAAACGCTTCGTTTTCTTTTACGTTCCGTTCTGCGGTAAGTGGATTGTATGATAATCATCCTTAAAACAAAACACCAGTTCAACTATTTATCGACCATTCAAAATTTTCTTTAAATTTAAGTCATCCTTAGTTTCTTAATGAATAGTTTGTAATATTACCAGTTTTACAGGCGCCTCGTATTTAATAAAACGAATAATTACCGAGAACGCAACGTTTCCTAAGTCAGTTCTCGGCCTGCTAAGCCCTGAGTCAGATGAAGCTGTAGACACCGTATAGGCTAACAGCACTTACATATCAACCGGGCATACAATCGGGCATTAGTGTTCTGCTGTGGCGATTGGAGTAAATAAAAAAATACAACAGTCAGGGCCCGATTTACCCACAAACTAACTAGGCTGTCGGTGAAATTCACCCACAACATTTGGATTCGTCACTCCATCTAGTGGGTGATCGCCGCCCTACACTTCGCACTTAGATGGAGTGACGACCTGGAAAAACACGCAGGAAGTAGATGGATGCAGGTGGCTCAGGACCGTGCTTTGTAGCATACCTTGGGGGAGGCCTATGTTCAGCAGTGGACTTGTGAAGGGCTGTAATGGTGGTGGTGGTGGTGATGGTGATTTGGGTTCTTTTAATTAGGTATATACTTATTTTTTTATGTAACTACACTTATGTTGTATTCGAATTACTAATTAAGCCCTTCAAATTAGTCTATAAAGTATTCGAATTACTAATTAAGCCCTTCAAATTAGTCTATAAAATGACAAATATATATAAAATAAAAATTTCGATGAAAAAAGTTTGTAGGTATGCTCAAATCCTCCTTAGACGTCCAGCTGTGGACTGATAACGTATTGATGCGGAGGACATCACATGCAGGTCGCAGTATATGATTCATTAATAATTAGTGCTACTTACTTCTGCTAGCCAGGAACATCTCGATGGCAACACTCTGCAGTAGGTAGCGGCGGGAGAAGATTGCCCGGATCTCGCTGAAGTACCATTTCCCGTGCAGGTGCTCGCAGTATTTCAATACCTAGAATATAAAGAAAAAACATGTTAAATATTAAAAATGCATTTAAAAAGTACATAATACCTAAATGATGTGTGATGGTTTGTACCGATTTGGGGTTTTATTGTCATCCCTAAGGACTAAAGAGGAAATATTTCCAGTAAAAGGGTATCCGTTTATCTACACTCTTTATCAGAAACACAGAAGCACTGAGCTACTATTTTATGCTGGTATTCCGTGCGAGCGTCGTCCTTCCCCGGTCGAGCCGATCCAGTCGTGCTGTAGCCATAATATAGCTACAGCGAGGCTCTACCACGTATAATATATTTATCCTTGTGTTTATTCTTCTTGGTCCTCAATCTCTTATAGTCAATGACTAGCTACGGACTTCTCCCACTGTAAAACGTTAGCGACAATCTGAGTTAAAATTTAAAATTTGTAAAATTGTATGGGAAGGTACTGATATCCTAAGATACAGGATTTATCCTAGTTTAGGAATCAGTGCAACATTTGTTTTGTAACATCTTAAGTTTTTAATAAAGATTATTATTATTATATAAAAAAATCGTCACACTTGACCAGCGGATTGACGATTACAGAACCTGTCGTCTCGCCTTTGACGCTGCACCTCGTCATCGGTATGGGCACAGTTTAAAGAGTTAGCTCTATAAACTGGGTATTTTGTATGTCAAACAAAAACGTAAACCAGCTTGATTAGATGGTGATTGGATGGAGTTTAAGTGGATTTTTGTGGCGTTTCCATAGTATATCTATATATTTATATTTATACATATAATATAGCGTTAGCGTTAGTGAAGTTTTATTTGGGATATTGTGTGTGGTTAAATAGTGAGCTAGATATTAAAACTGGAGCAAAAGAAAAGAACAAGCTACAGTAGTCTAACGGCAGGGTGTGGACCGCGAACTCAAAAGGTCATGGGTTCGAATCCACCATTCGACTACTGTCGTGAACCATTCCTAGCACTAGCATTTTAAGCTTACCAGGAGTGCTTAAGGTGAATATTAGTAATGATGATAGCATTGCTAATATTTAAAAAAATAGGAGTTCTGAAAAAAAAAGTTAGTGAAACATCGAAATTTATTTGTTTAGTACCTAAGTAGTAATGATTTGAATAATCCTTATTTTGATTAAAGCGAGTGTTCTTATTATTATATGAAAATTTACGTGCACTTATTGCTTAATTTGTACAGATGTAGATGTCTCTGAGTCATGGTATTCATTTACCATAAGATGGACTGTGTGCTAGTTTATACTATTATACTATAGTACTTTTATACTATAGATAATTGACAAGAAATTTTAAATTTAACAGTCAGAAAATTAAACAATAATTTTATTAAAAAAGAGGTCGAATCAAACTTTAAAAGGAAACAACAATATCGTGTCAGAGTCACAGCGCCGGCGCGTCGTTAAACTCGGGACATGATGTCGTAAAAACTTCGTTAGAGGTTAATTTATTTATGCATTAAATAAAACAATCACATAGAAACATGGAGATTAATTCAGCGATGTAATAAATTGGGACGCATATAAATACATGACTATGTGAACAACACACCAGTTGTTATATGAGTACCTATAACTTAGTTTCGATATAGATGATGCGTAAGACACGATTAAGTGAAATAGAATGAAACCAATTTTACGGATTTTTCGCGTTTAGTTTAAAGTTAAAAAGTTACAGCCTATATACGTCCCACTGCTGGGCACAGGCCTCCCCTCCTTTCTGAGAGGGTTTTAGAGCAAGGAAGTATCAATGTCAGCCGCGCTGCCCCAATGCGTGTTGGCGACCTTCACATTCACATGTCTTCGAAATATTTTTTGTTTATTTTTTCAGACATGCAGGTTTCCTCACGATGTTTTCCTTCACCGCCGAGCACGTGATAAATCAGCACTTAAAATTGCTATTAACAATTTCATTGGTGACGGCGGGGATCGAACCCGGTTTGCTCGTTTACCGTGACATTTGAGAAAGCGCTAACCGTCTGAGCTACCACGGCTCTTGCGTTTAAATTAGCGTTTGATTTTAATTCCCGGCGTTTCGGGTGCTTTCCAGCACATATGGTCACGGGGGGCTAATGTGATTGAGGTCCCGATGTCAGTGTACACTGAAACGTCGGTAATTAAAATCAACTAAGTTAAACGCAAAAAAAATCGTAAAACGAGTTTTATTCAATGTGTAGTGTTTGCGTAAATGTTATAAGCCATATGACTAAGTGAAATGTCAAACAAGTTAATTAACTACACAAAAGGATACGAAACTGAGTAAAAATCGACATCAAAGAACTTAAAAATAAATACACATAACGGCCCCTGCAGCCACGGCTACCACTCATTGTTTTAGCACCGACTTCAAAAGCTGATATTATATGGATATTATTTTATTCTTTTGAGTAGTTTTGTCGGCTTCTAATTCTATTAAAAGTTCTATTGTTCAAATCAACACTTTATATTATCTTGATTATTATTTTATTTTGAAAAAAAAAAGAAATAAATTACGGCTCCTACAGTTAATTGTATGACCAACAAACAATTGTTCCAGGTCTGGATGTATGTCCTTGTGCAATTTATGTTTGTAAACCGCCTCCACGATACAGGAGAATATTGTAGGTTTAAGGGGTAACATTAAAAAAGAAATAAGTAAAAAGAGGAGTCATATAAAAGGGAGTTATACGTGGTAGAGATACGCTGCAGCTATATTATGGTTGTAGCACGTATGGTTCGGCTCGACCGGGGTAGGACCACGCTCTCACTGAATGCCAGCGTAAAATAGCAGCTTAATACTACTTAGTTTCGTATAGTGAGTGTAGCAATCCGGAGACCCTTTTTTACTGGAAACGAGGCATTCCATCTTAGTCCTCAGGGGTGACAACGCATCTGCATTTTGATTCCTAATCGAGGATAGATGCAGATGTCTATGGGCCACAGCATCCAATTACCATCAGGTGGACGTGTGCTCATTTGTCACCTTTATTCTACATATGAAAAAAGGTCACATCACTGGTAGCGAACTGTTTCGCGGATGTGAACGCTCGATTCTCGACAGATTTGTTTTCACATTTAGAACGATTTGAAACCTCGTCATCTAATACTGTTTTAACGGGAAATAAAAAAATAAAACAACAACCTTATACAAGAATATTATAATACTTCTAGTAATTGGGCTGTGGAAGGCGTGAGAAAATCCTCTCCCCTTTGTGAAATATAAAAAGTTAGCTCCCTAGTTGAGAAAGGAGTACGCCTTCATTAGCGTAAAATAGAAGCATTGATCAGTCAGTCGATCAGATATTGCTTTTTTCAACCGACTGAGAAAAAGCAGGAGGTTCTCAATTTGAACGTATTTTTTTATGTGTTACCTCAGGACTTTTTTTCTTGGTAAACTGATTTTGATGATTCTCTTTTTGTTTGAAAGCTCATGCTTTTCATGTGGTCCCATATAAATTTGATCGAGATTTGACCAGTAGTATTGGAGTTATATGAGATATACATAATAATGCGAATTTAATTGACTTTGACTACATTGAAGATGATCTTGTTTTATTTATATTGAAGTCGGTTGTAGAGAATTTTTAATTTTACCACTTGTATTATATAGAATAAGTGTGACAAACGAGTATACGGACCACCTGATGGTAAGTGCATTCTTTGTCCCTTAGACCACGTACATGTATTCTCGATTAACACTTTCAGTGTCCAGTTTTTAGACACAATAGTTAGACAATAGCAACCTATATGTAGTGGACGGGACATCGAAAAGGTTAAGAATCAAAATGAAGATGCGTTGCCGCGGTTGAGAACTAAGATGGAATGCCTCGTTTGCAGTAAAAATGGGTCCCCGGTTCCCTAGACTCAGCATACAAAATTGGAAATATAAGTTTCATTCTGTTGTTTGTATCGTCCGAAATATGATAAAAAGGCGGTTAATCGAAAAAAGGATCAGCAATATTCTGATACGCTGGTATCCTGTGTGGATTAAATGAGATTATCCTGTATGCTGGTATTATATGACTGTAGGGACTATTCAAATTTTAAGAAATCCACATCATCTTCTTACTATCAGGTGTGCCCGTTTGTCACCATTATACTACAAAATCTATAAAATTAACAATTGTATTAAGAATCATTAAAATCGATTCTGCTGTTTCCGGTGTACATACGAGACATAAATAATATTAGAGTTTAAAACACTTAAAACAACACGCATTAATCATGAGCTGTGATGATCCTAGTGAGAACATCAATAATCGATTTATCACATTATCAATTAAGGCAGGCGAAGATCTTACACCATTCAGCCTAGTCTGATATGAGTTTTGTTCAAACTGGAATATCTTTAATTTCTAGATAGGCATTAAAATATTGCATTGTTACTGGTTTTTAATATTTTAACATGTATAACAGATACGGTCTGCAAAATTTCAAATCAATTAGACTTTTAGAAGTGACTGAAAACTGAATTATACAATCCATTACCTTAATACATGCATAATACATACAGGTCAAGCTTATATAATGTGTGTAAATTATTTTATCCTGGCGACCCTGATTCGGGTACTAAGATAAAGTTATTAAATTATTGTATTGTGATCAGTCCTTGATACGAGTGCAAATTTTCAAGTCAATCGGCTGTTTATAAGTTAATGAAAATTACATTACAAAAATTGTTACATAGGTAGATAGATACATGCGAAGCTAATAAAAAGTTTTGAGAAGAAACGCGTCGAAAATGCTTTTCGTTTTTGGAACTCGATTAAAAATCCATATAATATGACACATGATAATAATTCAAAAAATTGTATCGTTCAACAGTACAATGACGTTAGGGTAATAAAAATCACTAACAAAGACCAAAATGGCACATGCCTTGTTCCCATGCATCGTGGTGAGTGCGTGGGGGGCGGTAATAGCCGCTTGGAGATTGATTAGGGACTGTTATGTTGTGATTTGTCCGAATGTTTGTCCGCGTAAATAACATCTACGAGAGATAAAGCACGACTAGTGTGCGTGACGTAAGACTATCTCATGCTTTCCGATCACGACTTTTTGAATTTTAATGCGGTAAATTTAAATATACAAATAAGTTTAAGCATAGACTCCAACCATTAATTCCTTCGCAAGATATATGTCATGAAATAAAGAGAAGTTAGAGAGAGTGCCGTCAGAGGTCATTTTTGAATTAATAGTTGTCAAAGTCGAATAAAAAAGACTGCAGGTGCGATTTAGTCTGCCTTCACTACCAACTATCAATTAGGAAATAATTTCAAGACTGGTACTTTTATTATAAAAATACATAATGGGAACTCAATCACATATTAATTGTGCTTATATTGGTTTTGAGACGATATCTTCATTTCTTCAGTGATCGAACTCGATTTTGTCGTGTAATTATGAAAATGTAACTATGAAATTTTGAGACATACGGTGGCAGTATTTGAGAAAAACCTACTTGGAATCATAGTTTGGAAATGTTTTGACTGACTAACATCTTTCCAATTTACATTTAGATTTTCTACGAATCTCTTTGGCGAATATTTTGAAAGAAAGGAATGCTTAGGAAGTTTACGTCCTAGGCCAAATTAATAGTAACCTCAACCGACGACCATGTACGTAAATATACGTTAAGGAGGCGACTGTGTGTCCGCATCGTGTCAAATGGAAGTCCATAGTCTCTACATACCACTTTGCGCGACAAGTATGAGCGGTATGTATGTATATTCTGAATTGTACTTATTTCTACAATCTACAATAAGGGTGACTGGAGACGCCAGTAACTTAAGGTATCTTCGATAAAGATTTAGTGGACTGTAATTTTGGTGCATACGGCAAAGGGGAAAATAAATAGGTGGGATAGCACGCACTGACCTGATGAGGGCTGCCGCGCCTTCCTCCTGGAGTGTCTGCTATACCGCGAGCTCGCCACGTGGTTCGGCGCACACGCACTCTCGGAACAGTCTCGTGAAGTCCCACACTCTCCACCTTTGCCCTTACGGGGGCGTCTCACACTTTTATGAGTTACAAAGACACAATGTCTGATGCGGTGAATATTAAACATAAACAGGAGAACCAATGTTCGTCCTGCGCGGTTTGCGGTTAATGTACATAAGACGCGACGGGTGGCCGTGCGTTGCGGATGGCGTAATATCACTTAGTATAATGACGCGCGCCGAGATCCTCTTTTTCACCTCGGCGGCAGCGCGTGCGGTAGGAAAGGGAAGGAAGGAAGGAAACAAAAAATATGCACTAGTCATGTTGATAAAGTAGATATAACTTAGGACGAACTCAATGCGATATGTAATGTAATGTTGATAAAGTAGATTGTTAACTGGCGTTACCATTTCCTCCCGCCCTTAAAGGGTCACCTTTAAAAGACAACCGTAATATAAAAGTAAAAGGAAAACAAATAAATAAGCGGTATATAAAGTGAGAGGATGCGCTCAATGCGCATGTCTCATCTACTAACCTTACTTGGTAAGCGAGAAAATGTATACATAAATATAATATTGCGGTTTAATACTTTTTTAATATATATAAATATAAACTTAATTCCTAATTTAGATAAATAATTATAATCAAAATAATCGTGATTTATTGTCTTGGGAGAGGGCAAATACGAGCAACAGGACGGAGATATGTTCCCTTAGTAGTTCTCACGGTCACTACTCGAACTACGCCATCCTTCAAAGGATGAACAGACTCGACAATCGCTAATGGCCAAGCAAGGGGCGGTTCATTATCATTTATCATAATTACAACCATGCCTGGTACGATAGCCGTAGACGGGGTGTTCCACTTCTGACGACCTTGTAATCCGTGAAGGTATTCCGTCCTCCACCGGTCCCAAAACGACTGAACTAATTTATCCAGTAAAGAATGCCTGTGTAACAGACTGGTAGAGTCAGATTTGACTTTGGGTGCGGGTAATGACAATAAAGGTGCGGTATTCAAAAAATGACTCGGAGTAAGAGCTGAAGGCTCTGCAGGATCAGAACTCAATACTGTCAAGGGCCGCGAGTTTAGCAAGCACTCAATTTGCGCAAGAACAGTATTAAGCTCTTCGTATGAAAGTAACTGATGTCCGATAACTCGGAACAGATGCGTTTTTACGACTTTGATCATACTCTCCCAGGCGCCTCCAAAATGAGGAGAGTTGGGACAGATGAACTTCCATGTTATACGATTCTCAGCACACTCTTGCTCAAGCTTTGGGCGGTATTCAACGTTTAGAAATTTATAGAGATCGCGAAGATACGAAGCGGCACCTTTAAAATTCGTTCCATTATCCGAATATAAAAACTGAATCGGTCCTCGTCTAGAGAGGAAACGTTTAAGCGCAGCGAGGAAACTAGAACTACTAAGATCTGTAGCGATTTCTATATGTACAGCTCGAGTCGTGAGGCATGTGAAAACACATAAGTACGCCTTCTCGCTGCGTACACCACGACGACGTACAGGAGTGTTTGCGATAGGACCGGCATAATCGCAGCCCGTGTGTGTAAATGCCTTAATAGCTTGTCTTACACGACTATGGGGAAGATCAGCCATCAAAGGGTAAGTTGGACGGGGTCTAAGCCGGAAACATATATTACACTTGTAGACTCTGCTTCTCACAGTGCGGCGTGCGAAAAGTATCCAAAATTTTTGACGGAGCAATGACAATAACAATTCAGGCCCAGCGTGTAAATTTTTAATATGATAATAGTCAATGATCATGTTCACTACATGATCACTGCGCGGGAGTATAATTGGATGTTTTTGCGTGTAATCTAATGCGGAGTTCGAAAGACGACCACCAATGCGGATTAAACCATTCTCAATAAAAGGCCTTAAATGATTGAAAGCGGGCGAGCAAGGTTTGTTACCTTCAATATTTAAATATTCCACTGCAAAATGCTGTTTTTGCAGGGCGCGGAGGATTATAACCTCAGAGAAACTGAAATCATCAGCAGTCACTACAGTAGTGTTGCGGCGGGGCAATAATTTAGCAAACTTAACCACGTACGCAATTATACGTAGAAGTTTACTCCAAGAAGAGATGCGGAGTGCGAGCTCATAAATCGCAGAATTACAGACGGATGTGCACACAGTGTGCGACAAAATCTTCTTCTCGGGCATATTTGCAATAACCTCATTGTCTAAAGTACGAAGAGGCCATTGAGATGGATCTAACGAAGTCCACTGAGGCCCATGGAGCCACAGGGGGTTTGAAACTAATTTATTTGGCGTAACGCCACGTGAAAGTATGTCAGCGGGATTCTCAGTACCTGCGACATGATAAAAGTTATCAGCGCGAATATTGTCGGTAATCTGAACAACGCGGTTTGCAACAAAGGTCTGCCACTTGTGTGGCGAACTCTTTATCCAGTACAGAGCTACTTTTGAATCTACAAAGGCATAGACTGATATTGCAAGGTCAAGAGAATAATTGTCGAGTACTCTGCGAAGCAATTTTGAGAGTAAAACCGCTCCACAAAGCTCAAGGCGTGCAATAGATAGTGGTTTCGTCGGTGCGACTTTAGTCTTTGCACAAATCAACTGGACGGTGTTACCATTGACGCTCTTTACATGTATGTAGACTACGGCACCGTATGCGTGCTCGCTGGCGTCGGAAAACCCCAGGAGTGACGCAGTACAGTTTTTGGATACACCAACATGTCGCGGGATACGTAAATCATTAAGAGCTGGTAATTCAGCACAGAATTGCCTCCACATCTTAATAATTGGCGGTGGTGGTATGTCGTCCCAATCTAAATTAAGTTGCCAAAGCTGCTTTATTAACAATTTGGCGTACGCGACTGTGGGAGCAACGAAACCCATTATGTCCCACAGGCGAGCGACAGTAGATAAAATGGCGCGCTTAGTGCACGTCACATCAGCGGGAACAGATATCTTAAAATAAAAGGCGTCACTATCGGTAGACCAATGCAAGCCTAGTATTTTATGTGGCATTGATTTATCGAACTCTACTTCTCCTGTAATTTTATGGGAAGTAGGGAGGTCATCTAAAACAGATCGACGGTTACTATGCCATTTTATCAGGTCCCATTGGGCACCCTTGAATAAGTCTATCAGCTGCCGAGAGGTCTCACTGGCCTCGGATTCACTGGGCATAGAGAACGCGATGTCGTCCATATATAGCGAAGTAAATGCGATACGACTCGCAAGCGGATACTTTGCGCCGTCGTCATCAATGAGCTGTCTTACCGTGCGCAATGCATGGTATGGACTCGAAGTTAAACCGAAGCACACGCGATTGAAGTGGTATAACACAAGTGGGTCTTGTGGGCGGAAGCGGTATAGGAAGCATTGGTAACGACGATCAGAATCGCGAACAACTATTTGCAGAAATTGTTGGCGACAGTCGGCTGTCATAGCGATTGGATGTAAGCGGAAAGTTAAAATTATATTGAACAAGTCGCCTTGCAAATTTGGTCCTGAATGCAGAATATCATTTAATGATCGCCCAGTGCTAATCTTACTGCTAGCATCCAGGACGATGCGCAGACGCGTTGACTTCTTATCTTCGCGTAAGACTCCATGATGCGGTATGGCATATATTGGAGCGGGTTCATGAGAGTCATACGGCGGTGCGGGGGATATATAATTTTTAGCTAAGTATTCCTTTATGACGTCATCATATGCTAACCTTAATGTAGGCGAGGCTTGAAGTTTCCTCTCCAAGCACATGAATCGTCGTCGAGAGGTTTCATAAGAATCTCCGAGAGAGTAAACGTCATCTTTAAATGGCAGGCCAACAATATATCTACCAGTAAAAGGATCGCGGGATGTCGTAGATTTATAAAACTCTTCACATTCAATGTCTGAAGGACACTGAATGGGCGGTGCGGAGGGTGGCTGTTCAAGCTCCCAAAATCGTTGCACTAATTTGTCAACGATAGGAGACTCTAGAACTGAGCAGCACGTTAAAGAATGATTTACCTGAAGTGTCGGCACTGAGCCCATAATAACGTAACCAAATACCGTACTCAAAGCTGAGGGCCCGGACAAGTCGTTAGACGAATAAATTACGTCTGGACATAGTAAGTGCGGGAAAAGGGATGCGCCTATCAAAACATCAATTTTATTAGGCATGCTATAACATTCATCAGCGAGTCTTATGCCATGGAAGTGTGATAAGACAGATGTGTCTACCACAGCGGTGGGCAAAAGGTCGGTGATTTGATCAACAACTAGCGTTGAAATATTGAAGTTAATATTCGAGTCGAATCGTGAGAAAATTTTAATATCAATCGATTTCGATTTTACAATTTTTTCAACTCCACCGAATCCCTTTACTACAGTACATTCGGTATCGTGTTGTTGAACGCCTAAACGATGACAGCACTCTTTAGTCATAAAATGTCTTTGAGCCGCGGAGTCTAATAATATACGAATAATTTGTTTCTCTCCCTTAGCATCGTAAGCAAATACTTGAGCGGTCGATAATAAAACAGTTCTCTGCGAACGACTTGCGCGCGCGGGAGGCGGTGAACGTTGAGAAACATTCTTGAACGAAGTACACAGCGCGACGTCTGAACGCGCACCTGCGGTGAGGGGTGGCGAGTGTGCGGGCGCGGGGGTTGTAGACTTCAGAGTAACTGGCTGAAGCGGTGGAGAACGCGCCAGCGCAGGGGAAGCATTATCGCTTCTGCGGTGGAAGTGCAACAATGTGTGATGTTTAAATTTACAAACTCGACAACTATAATTTGAAGAGCAACTAGACACTCGATGACTTAAACTGAGACAATTCACACATGCATTGTTACTCTTTACGCATTTAAATCGTTCCTGCGGCGTCATTTTATTAAAGTCTGCACACTTAAATAGGTGTTGATGCACAATATTATCGCACAGACATTTTGAGCAACTAGTCGTCGTGCTTATGTACGCCTGATACTTCGGCGACGAAGTATTATTACGGCGACGATTATTACCGTTACCTCGTCGATTGTTTGGTGCGCTATTAGAATTTGTACTAGAATCGGTGCGTTGCAAAACTTTGGAGCGGGTCTTAATAAAATTTACTAAATCATCAAAGGTAGGTACCATCGAGCTATGACTATATTCGAAAGAGCGAATGGTATCCGGGTCCAGCTTCTTAAGCGCGATATGAAGAACTATTAAGTCCGCGAGATTATCTAACTTTAAGTTTTGTAAAGCGCGCACTGCACTTATAAAGTTATCAGTAAATAAATCAAAATTATTTGCGGTGGCCGATTGCAATGGCTTAAATTCGAACATCTGATTAATATATGTAGATGCTAGCATACGCCGGTCTTCATATTTGTCAACGAGTGCTTGCAATAAAATTTTATAATTTTCAGCGCAAGGAGTTATACCTGAGCATACAGATAGGGCTTTGCCCGTTAGTTTACCTAGCAAATAGTATAACTTTTCAGCGTCGGTAAGCGATGTGTTGTCATGGACGGTTGATTTAAAGCTAGCATAAAATAAAGGCCATGAGCGAATGTCACCCGAAAATGGCATAAGTTCGATAGGCGGAAGTGTGAATCTGGCTTTAGATGGTGTACTAGTACTTTGTGAATTAGATTGCGAATATTGTAAATAAAGCCTATTTATTCTACCGCAAAGAGACTCAAACGCAATGAGGCTGTTATAATCAGGTTTAGCAATAGGGTTTATTTTTAATAAATGTGAATTATAATTATCTAAGACCTGTTTAAACTCAATACGTAAAGCATTAATATTAGAACTTCCATCAAGAAAACGCTCCATCGTTGAAGTGTTTATGTGGATGTCCGAGGACATATCATATATTTTTTGCACTATTTCAAATAAAGCATCTCGTTTAGCTAACAACTCAGCATCAGGTGTGCCCTCATTATCCGAGGAATCGCTATTATTCAATGCTATTTGTTTTTTAGGCGGCATTACAACTTAAGTTATGCGGCAAAAATAATATAATTATAAGCGGGTAGTCTGTAAGCGACCTCGCTACGCGGTTGAATTATTAAATATTAGTTTTGTTAACGATGAACTTTAACTGTTAACTTTTATAATAATTATGAAGTTATTTATAACGAATATAATGCTTAAATATATGTGCAAATAATAAATGTAATTTAACAGTATAATCTATAGATGTAGTTAAAAGTTGATGACGTGATGTGAATATACAACAAATAATTTATATAGATAATTATATGCTTATTCATTCTATGAATATAGTTTTAAAATTTCTATGAATGTCACCTATTAGGACCTATTCTAGTGTTCTAATAAGGGCGGGGTTAATCCGAAGTCGGATTAAAATATAAATAGTTAATTATATAAACGCTTATTACGATAACGATCTAATAAGGGCGGAAAGTCAAGGTCAATCCAGCGAGAAGTGACCATTAAAAATGGAGACGCCAGTAACTTAAGGTATCTTCGATAAAGATTTAGTGGACTGTAATTTTGGTGCATACGGCAAAGGGGAAAATAAATAGGTGGGATAGCACGCACTGACCTGATGAGGGCTGCCGCGCCTTCCTCCTGGAGTGTCTGCTATACCGCGAGCTCGCCACGTGGTTCGGCGCACACGCACTCTCGGAACAGTCTCGTGAAGTCCCACACTCTCCACCTTTGCCCTTACGGGGGCGTCTCACACTTTTATGAGTTACAAAGACACAATGTCTGATGCGGTGAATATTAAACATAAACAGGAGAACTCAATGTTCGTCCTGCGCGGTTTGCGGTTAATGTACATAAGACGCGACGGGTGGCCGTGCGTTGCGGATGGCGTAATATCACTTAGTATAATGACGCGCGCCGATATCCTCTTTTTCACCTCGGCGGCAGCGCGTGCGGTAGGAAAGGGAAGGAAGGAAGGAAACAAAAAATATGCACTAGTCATGTTGATAAAGTAGATATAACTTAGGACGAACTCAATGCGATATGTAATGTAATGTTGATAAAGTAGATTGTTAACTGGCGTTACCAGTGACAAACGAGCACACAGTTCACATTGTGATAAGTGGATGCTGTGGCCCATAGACATCTTCATCTATTTTCAGTTAAAATCAAAATATAGATACGTTGTCGCCCCTGAGGACTAAAATGGAATGCCTAACATTTAGTAAAAAAGGGTCACCGATTCTCTACCTCACCACATTAAACATAGCAGCATTAAGCTACTATTTTACGCTGGTATTCTGTGAGAACGTGACCCGTACTTAACGTAGCTGCAGCGTGGCTCCACCATTATAAAGTACAACTTAAATCACGAAAACTATTCGAGACTAATTTTACTTCATCCAGTGTAATGGTATCAAGAAACGCGGTAACACAATGCACAATAAGGTTGTTGTATTGTCCATAATAAGGCATAATGTATCCAATATATATTCGAGGGTTGCTAGAGGGGTTTCTGTGGGTAGATTCATAGGGGTGTTTAACAAGTACAAAAAGAGCAAACCAATACTCTCCACTGTTTTGTAATTATTAAGGGAAATAAAAACAGCAAGGATGTTTTTTTGCATTACTGGAATTACGGCAATTTTTCAAAACTGTAAGTTAACTTGTAAAAAACGCTTATTAAAGGTATCAAGTCCGCTCTTTGTATTGTTTTTGATAAAAGTAATATAGTACGTTAGGGTAATATGTTCATCTGGTTACCTAATATGGTCAGTTTCTGATAACTCAAAAACTACAGCCTTATTTGCATAGATGGCTTTGTGATACGACAGCTCTTCATCGGTCATTCAAATAATAAAGGGTCAAAAGGGCGCTACTTTATCGATGCCATTTTCACAGTTGATATTATAGTAAATATTTGTATGGGGTAGTGTGGTCAGTTTTTTTTAAGTAGATTTTCGAAGTGTTCCTAATATTGCCAAAGTTTGTTTGCAATTTTTTTTCTTAATATATTAGTTACAGTACACGACTTTGTATTTTTGTCTCTGTCCTCCTAATGTAGGTTTTACAGGGCGGCAAAGCTTAAGGTGACCACATTACCATCACGTATTTTATAACAAACATTTATACATAATTATAATTTATAAGCAGTGTAGAGGCGTCGTCAGAGTTTCAATCTCACCATATAATCCCTTAGGTGTAAGAGGCAACAGAAATAAACTAAAACAGGAAAAGGGCAGTGTGCACTGTAGTTGCCAACTCGCCGGCCAAGCTTGGCAACTAAGGAGAAGGCCTATGTTAGAATATATAATCGTTGCTGTGTCGATAAGTGATCGTATAATATTGCTGAAAAGTTTGGAAGCGTAACATCTCCTTGCCGTCATGGATACCTAGTACTGAAATTAAAAAAATATTTTTTATCTTTAGCGAAGAGGACCTAAGTGAAGGTTATTCTCGAAATTACTCTTGGTGGTACCTGTGTAGGCGTAGGTGTAGGTAAGGCGCTAGACGCAACAATGATATGAACTAGGCACAACCGTGTCAAAGTAAAGTGTGAAAATAATGTTAGAAAGAAGTTGTAACAAATAAAATATATAAATGAGCTTACTGTATGTGAAGTTTAAAGGTACGGACAGACGTGCTCATTACTAGCACAAAAGCATGCTTTTATTGAGCAAGTGCTCATTAAAAGTAGCACGTGTGTCGCAACATTGCTAGCAATGAGCATGCTCAAAATCAATCGACATTTGATTTTCGAGCATGCTACCTGAGGAAGGGCGTGCTCACTGCTCAGAGCGCGTCTAAACTGAACAGGATTGCTTATGAGCATGTTTTATCAAATCGATCTCGATTCGCGATAGTTGCTACGTCAATTTAAAATTAAAAAAACCCTCGACTTATTTTATTAAGTTCTGTACGGATAGCACTGTCACTATACCTTTGTACATTCATTTCGGCCGAGAGACTGTGTAGACTGTAATAGCACGTCTCATGCTTTAAGCGTGCTTATTGCTGGCAAATGTGAACAGTTGCTCATTTTAAGAAAGCTCATAGCATGTTTTTTTAAGCACGTCTGTACGTACCATAGAATGGTATGCTTGGCCTTAGTTTTTCTTTTAATAATTACAGGATCTCAAACAGGTGTCTGTACCCAGCCTCCTTCTCTGTTAAAATCAGGATCTTTTTTAAATTTCACTAGCCACGTATGAACTAATCTGATGTAATGGGGGGGGGGGTCGGATATGTTCACAAATATCAGACTTCCCGGAGCGTTGGGGTTGCAATAAAATCAGGAAAAACAGTTTTATTCAATGTATAGTCTGCCCGTAAATGTAAGAAATCTTATTTCTATTCAAAGTAATTTTTTTTGGAGAACAGCTTATAAATCAAAAAAAAAAGATAAGAAACGGCAAGGAACTATAGAATCCTTTATCCTATACCTTTAAACGAGCAATTCCTGTATATATATATATATATATATATATATATATATATATATATATATATATATATATATATATATATATATATATATATATCTTAGTTGCACCGAATTTAAAGATGCTATCTCAGGCAATAAGACTTTATTAAAAGTAGTCGGAGTTCTAAATATATAGAAAAGTAGAATGGCTGTAGTTTAGTAAGTAAGTTTACAGTACAAAAAGTACATTACAAAAGTACATTTTAAGTTAACTTTTTTATTTCTGTTTTTTTGTATTAAAGTACATTTTTTGTAAGAAATGAAAACAAATAAAAACTTGTCCGGTTTTTTCTTTAAACACATCTGGCTTCCCTACTTGTAAGGCGCAGAAGACGTCTAATTAATTAGATCATAGCATCAACCCACTAAAAAATATTCGTTCCTTATCATTTTAACTTAATAAGCATCAGCAGCAGTTCCGAAAACTCATTAATAGGTACCGTAAAAGGGCGATATAACAGAGAACACTTGCTTAATTGATCGTAATGAATTCGACACCTTATATATATATATATATATATATATATATATATATATATATATATATATATATATATATATATATATATATATATATATATATATATATATATATATATATATAATCGGGATCTCGGAAACGGCTCCAACGATTTTCAGACAATAAAAAAACTGCTACAATATAAGGAGGTAAATTTTGACAGGTTCCTTGATATCGGAGTTCCGTGGGTCGTGTCCCGTCTTGGGTCCGACTTTTTCCCTTTTTTTCAAGTTCCCTTCTTTTGTGAGAAAATATATTATTTCGAGCCCTTTTTTTAGTATTTTTTAAAAATACGAAAATTTTAATTAAACTAATTGCACTCATGATTTTTTATTCAAATAAGCAGTTCAGTTTTTTCTATTATGTCAATAAGATCAAAAACCATTATTCATGTAATTTGTATATATATAAATGTAACTTAAAAAAAACCGAGCAAAGCTCGGTCATCCGGGTACTTTTATTTTAAAATTACATGTTACAATTTCATTTACAACTTTAATAAAATCAATGCAATGTCAAATGAATATAAATATATTTTTTTAAAGTCATTTTTAACAATATATCAGTAGCTAAGGGAATTGCATTTGCAAAGTAAGTTATTTCGACATATCAGTCCTCAATTTTCGATAGTACCGCTTTTTGTAACTAAATTTCGGAAAAATATTTGTGGACGGCAGCTTGCAAGTCGAGAGCATAATTATAGGCTCACAAAACAAAAACAACTCGATGCATTCATCCCTGGTGTGGGGGGCGACGCGCGGGCATGTCCTGTCCAATTTAGACGCAATTTGTCAACGACCCTCCGATGAGGGCTCACAATACAATCAAGGACTCCTCTCATCTCGTATTTGTTTTTAATGTTATGATTATTTTATTATGCTTGATAACATTGATAAAAAATACAATGGTATTTCAACTTATGATTTATGTAATACAAATTATTTTTAAAAATTTTGTTATATACTTTTTTAAAAGTATGTACTTTTTAAAAGAATTAAAGGAAATATAGCAATATATAGCCTGCTTGTTCTTATGTGGATGTAGTGGTACACGGGCATCTAAAATTATCCTCCATCAAGAATCAAGATTAAGAGCAGAATTTCCTTTAAGTAGGAAATTAGTTACCACTGCTCATAGAGTCAGTCAGATCTGGACACATTCCTTGTAAGAAATTTGTCTTGGTGATAAGAAAAACAACTTCGCCCAATTATGAAGACTTTAGAGTTACCTATAGATCTTCACCTTTTATTGATGGAATATAATCGATTTGAGTTTACTAAACAGAACTAACGTCGGTACATATCATAATATTTTATCCTAACCAAATGGCGACGATGCGAAAGTTCTGTTTGAATCCATGGCCCACGTCGTATAATAATTAATGTTATATGAGTTGGTGATGTAGGGGTACGATGGGACTGGCATATGCTAAGCTGTAAAAGTCCCTCAAATGTTTTACACCCCTGAAGACTAAGACCGAATACCTCGTATTCGGTATAAAAGGCCTTCAGTTCTCTACACTCACAACACGGAACACAGCAACATTAAGCTGCTATTTCACGTTATGTCACGTTACGTTTCATGTTATCCTGTGAGAGCGCGTTCCTAAATCCTATGCCGGTTGAGCCGACCCATTCAGTGGCTCTACCATGGCAATTCTCCTGTGTTATTTCTCGCAGTCGCCTATTACGACATCCACGGGATGATAGGGCACTACTCGGCATCCGTCACTACAAGACACTGTTGATTTATATTTTTAGTATATTATAGTATATGTTGTTGAGATTTGTTATTCATTATCTTCGCAGCATGTGCACATACAGCCCAAAATTCCCCGCTGTCTATTGTAACAGATAGAGTAGATGTAACCGAGATACACCACGCACGTGAGAGCTGAGCGAATTAGTGTTGCGCTGCACTAATGGATAACAGTCACGCTAGTGGGATGGTGTGAATACGTCACGTGTTACAATCACACCATTGTTGGGATTACTTAGATGATTTATTTGGTAGGTGTGCGGCTTCAGAGGAGGAGTATTAGGAGTATTTTAAATATAGTTTCTATGTCTTTATTTATTTTTTAAACGAGCTCACAGTCCTACTGATGATAAGAGGATGCTGTGTCCCACAGATATCTATCCTCGATTAAGAATCAAAATGGAGATGCGTTCCCACCACCGAAGATTAAGATGGAATGCGTCGTTTTAAGAAAAAAAAAGCGTATCCAAATCTCACCATTCAAAAAAGAGCAGTATCATGCGTTTATTTTACGCTGGTATTCTCTGATAGCGTACCTATGTGAACATACGTTTCGTGTGTGAGTAACAACTGAAGACCCTTTCGCTGGTTACGAGACATTCCATCGTAGTCCCCAGGGGTGTCAACGCATTTGCATTTTAATTCATAATTGATGACAAAATTTAGATGTCTATGGGTCATACCATCCACTTATCATTAGGTGGCCTTTGTGCTTGTTTGTTACCGCTAGTCTATATTAAAAAAAAAACATAAATAAAACATGAAGACGTGAACCCGTATCTGTTGACAGAAATCTGTTGGGTATATCAAACAAACAGTTGTCGTCGGGCAAAACTTTGTACCAGCGAAATGCCAAAAGCCCGTGCACGATAAGCACCTGATGGCTGTACCCTCGTCCTGGAGGTCGTCTCGCACAGCCGCGATCACTATCGTGCTCGTAAATAAGCGGCGGCCTGACAAGTGCGCCCATTAGACATGGAGGCGACTCGGCGAAAAGACACACAACTTAGGTACCGTTTGCAAAAAAAATGGTTCCTAACATTTAATTAAAAAAATAGGGTCGTATTCATTGATATACACATCGTAATGCAGATGCTCAGCCTTTACAGGACGTAGACTCGATTCCCGCACGAAACCAAGTCTTGGTTTTTATGTATGTAAAACCATTAAAAATACTAATATGGATGGATTTTTTTTAATACACAAAGGCGGAAGGCGTAAATAAACAAACATACACGCACAGACACATTAATACGACACATCAAAAAGGCTATCGCCCAAAGATGTTTTATAGGTATATATACCTATATATTTAGACCGAAAAGAAAGGGGAATGAAAGTGAACGCAAGTAAGACGAAAGTGATGGTTTTTGAAAGAGAAGAAAGCAAAACGGTATGTGAAATAAGAATAGAAGGAGAGTTAATTGAGCAAGTGGATGAGTTTGTGTATTTGGGATGTGTATTTAGCAGGGATGGTAGATATGATAGGGAAATAGAACGACGAGTAAATGCAGGGAATAGAGTGAATGGGGCACTACACTCTCTTATGAAGAACCAGAATGTGTCAAAACAGGCACGTATGGTAATTCATAATGCTGTGTTAGTCCCTACTTTAATGTATGGTAGTGAAAGCTGGGTGTGGCAGAAGAAGCACGAAATGCGGTCTTTAAGGAATATGCTAGGGTTTAATCTGAATGACAGGGTGAGAAATTGCGTGATAAGAGATAAATGTGGTATGCAAGATGATGTTGTGACCAGGATTAAGAAAGGAATGCTTCGGTGGTTTGGTCACGTAGAAAGAATGAATGAGGAAAGAGTGACAAAGCAAATTTATATGGCAGATGTGAATGGCCGAGTCGGAAAGGGACGCCCTAGAAAAAAGTTTATCGACCAAATTGGCGATATTTTGAAAATGGGCCACGTTAGAAGTACCCTTAACCGACGAGCATGTATGCGTAGATATATGGATGTAAAGGAGGCGAAAGAGGTACCTATGTCAGGATCGTGCCAAATGGAAGTCCGTAGTCTCTGCCTACCCCTCTGGGTGACAGGCGTGAGTGTTTATGTATGTATGTATGTATATTTAGACCAGTGTTTCTGCAGACGCTACCGCAAGGTGTCCTCGCGTAGGAAATGTAAATGATAATTTGAAATTGTCAACCGAGCACTCGGGTTCACGTACATCGGGAACGAATGCGTCCCTATCAACGATAATAGATTATCCCCGAGTCCAAAAGGTGTCGAATTCATTACGATCAATTAAGCAAGTGTTCTCTGTTATATCGCCCTTTTACGGTACCTATTAATGAGTTTTCGGAACTGCTGCTGATGCTTATTAAGTTAAAATGATAAGGAACGAATATTTTTTAGTGGGTTGATGCTATGATCTAATTAATTAGACGTCTTCTGCGCCTTACAAGTAGGGAAGCCAGATGTGTTTAAAGAAAAAACCGGACAAGTTTTTATTTGTTTTCATTTCTTACAAAAAATGTACTTTAATACAAAAAAACAGAAATAAAAAAGTTAACTTAAAATGTACTTTTGTAATGTACTTTTTGTACTGTAAACTTACTTACTAAACTACAGCCATTCTACTTTTCTATATATTTAGAACTCCGACTACTTTTAATAAAGTCTTATTGCCTGAGATAGCATCTTTAAATTCGGTGCAACTAAGATATATATATATATATTAAAAACGCACAATTAACTTTTTATTGTTTGTACGGCGAGACGATTTCTTTCATCGGTCCATACATTACCCCTGACGCTGAAGATTCGTTCTACAATTCTTCTTCTAGAATTCTTTTGTAGTTCGATTTTCAAGATTGGCGCTGCTTCGTTGTTAAAAAACATTCCTACGAAACGCTCGTCCTGTTCGGTAGAAATAAAGATTATTTTAATAGCGGACAATCTATTGTCCGGTTTACCAAGGATTTTGTGACCGGACAAGCATAAAGAAAACCGGATTGTCCAGTCGAAAACCGGACATCTGGCATCCCTACTTACAAGTACAGTAATCCGGCCCCTGGATAATGCGGCACCCCCTATAATCCGACATCGTCTATTACATACATTCGCTAATGCACGATTGAACAAGTTACAACTTGTACGCAACATCACTATTGTGCTCGACGCTTAGGGTATTGTTTTGATTCTGATTGCTTGAATTTTATAATAAAACGTTATCTTTCTATTGTGTTGTATAATTTACTAAATTTGACATACATAATAAAGTATGATTTGTAATCTTATCATTGGATCTGTGATTTGTCGGATTACAAGGTACTCTTTTGTAAAAAAATTCGGACTATAGGGTGTCTTAGGCAGTACTCTATAATCCGACAAATTCGATAGTTCGACATTGCCCTGCAAAGTGTTTGTCGGACTACCGGGGATCCACTGTATTGGTAAACGTAAAGATAGTGGAAATTTTTAAAGGTGTTTAAAATATTATTGACTAACAAAGCCAAAAGGTCTATACCCCAAAAGGGGCCTGAGCATCATACAAAAAATCTATATATTCTGTGAACGTCAATATGTATTAGTTAAGGGAGTAAAAAATGCTATTAATCATTATGATACGATTATGATAGAATATCAAGAGCTATGGTAGTTCAAGAAAAATCACTTTCCTAAATTTCATAGCACGTGAGTGAACAGAGTTCGATCCCTAGTATTAAAGTAATGTTAATATCATCTTTAAGTGCTGTGTTACCGCGTGCCCGGTGAAGGAAATCTGTCAAAACTCGTGAGGAAACCTCATATATCAAAGATATGTCAAGTTCACATTGGAGCAACATGGCATCCTCTTTCCTGTTTAAAACTCCCCCGCAGTAACTAATAGTAATTTTACCAGCTACGGAACTAGAATGTGCCTTCACTTTATTTATTTCATTTATTCGATTTATTATATAAATATGTAATTAAACAAAAACTATATAATAAAAAATAAAAATATAAATTTCTTCGCAACCTTCCGCTAAACAAATACAATGATGTGTCTTACCTGGATTGAAGAGCACCTCCCGCCCTCCTTCAATTGCATGCACTAACTCCGTCACCACTAGTTCCAGCACCACTTCTCCCAACACCACTATTCCGGGCAAGATACACCATCGACGATAATACGACACGTGTTTCGCCTCTACACGAGGCATTTTCAGGTAATGTAGACTCTACGGCGGCTGACCGCTAAGACAGCTCCTACAAGGTCTTAGCAGCTCGTAACGCCTGATTCTATCAAAAACTATATAAAAAGAAAGGGTTTTTATTATATAAATGAATACATGGTTGATAATAACCCCTGGCAATGAGGTGGTCGCTTCCTAGCTGTTTCTAAAATAAATTTTGTAAATATTTTGTGACCCTTGACATTGAAAAATTTATTTAAAAAGAAAGTCCCGCTGGGTTTCTTGCTGGTTCTTTCCAGGACAGAGGTTTTTATTCGAACCAGTGATAAACTAAAATATTGACTTTCAATTAGGATTACTTGTAATCTATATTTAATAAAAATTACTCTATTCTATTTGCTTAAAACATTGATTGATAAGGATGGTACAACACTTAAATAACACAAGATGTTTTTAAGTTTTTGTTTGTACGTGATTGTTAATTTCTACATTAATCAATTTTATTAATTGATACACAAGAGAAATTTATAACGTTATAAATAATATTTAAATCATAATTAAATATCGAGATTTATTATCAGGATTCTATTTTCTCATCAACTTTTAAAAAACGTAATTATTAATATCATCATCACATTACATCCCTTCACAAGTCCATGCTAAATATCCTCCCCCCTCCCTCAAGAAATGCTACAAAGTATGATCCCCAGCCACATCATCATACATCCATCGCATTTGAATATATTAAGTGAATATGGAGCAAAATAATGCCAGATCGGTAGCGCTGGGGTTAAGGCCGGCCGGTATTTGGTGACGATTTCGAGTTTAAGCCTGAAGTTCACAATATCACAGTGTGCGTAACATAATAAATATGGTCTAGACTCACTCACAGAGACACTTCTCTGAATATCAGCCTAAGCGTTTGGCTGCTGGAGGCGGAATCGATAACCATACTGAAGCTGGAGAATTTTTGTAGCTTCCGTATTAATTGTTCCGGTACTACGTATCTGTCTCGTTATTACAGCATATCAATTCCTCATAACGAGGATTGCCAAGTTTGGCAGGCGAATTGGCAAAGGGAGTTTATTTCTTATTTTTTAATAGCTATTAGGAAGTCGCCGCTACTAAATTTACGTTTAACATAAATAAAAGAAATTTTTTGTCACTTTTTCCACATTTCTCTTGATATGTTTTACTCTTTTAATTCGGAACACTAGTGTTTCAATCAACGACTAACGAAAAGGCTTATGTGAGGAGTTATAGCTGATGCCTGAAAGACAAGAATTCTTATAAGGATGGATAGGTGTTTTTAGGATAGGGTGACAAACGAGCACACAGTCCACCTGATGGTAAGTTGATGATGCGGCCATAGACATCTACATCAATCCGCGATTGCAAATCAAAATACAGATGCGTTGTCACCCGTGAGGACTAAGATGGAATGCCTCGTTTCCAGTAAAAAGGGTCTCTGGTTCTCTACACTCACCATACGAAACACAGCAGCATTAAACTACGAGAAACTTTACGCTACTACTACTACTACTTCAGAGAGCGTGGTCCTTCCCCGGTCGAGCCGACCCATTCGCGCTACATCTATACTACTAATACAACTGCAGCATGGATTTAACACGTATAAACTAAATAATTGACTGTCTCATTGATCTGGTGATTGTAAGCACGATTGATGAATATGAGGCCCCGGATCAAACCCGGGTCGAGTCTAAATCAGTTATTGGGTCGTCTGTCAAGAAATTTTCAGTAACAGCCCACAGTCAGGAAGTTGGCAGTGTCTCACTCCCGGGACTCGGAAAGCACGTATAGCCGTTGGTCCTACGCCTGATCTCTCTCCACGTCGAATTACCGTCCCATCAGAATATGAGAGTGAGGGAATAGAAAGTGAATTTGTACCTGCGCATACACTCGAGCACTATAACCCTGTCCTGCGCAGATGGCAAGTCTCCGTCAAGATTGGCCACCGTGACTGAAATTTCGTCTGGAGGATAATTTTACTAAATAAAGAAATAAATAAAACGACAGTAGCCTAATGCAGGGTGCGGACTGCGAACCTAAAAGGACGTGAGTTCGAATCCGCCATTCGACTATCGTCGTGAATCACTCCTAACACAAGCATTTTCAGCTTACTAGGAGTATATAAAGGGAATATTAGTAACCTTGATAGAATTGCTAGTGCCCACTTTTTTATAATAAATATTCCACTTTCTGTAAAACGTCGCTTAGTGAAACAAAAGATTTGTTGATCTTATTAACGCCCGTACTTAGCGTGGGCGACGGACGCACTTGTACAGCTTGTTCGTTGGTGACATTTTCATTTGTCGTGTAGGTTCTTGTGGGTAGTCATCTCGGTTTTACGTAGGTTTGGAGAGGATTAAGACATCTTATAGCTTTTGAGACAGAAACAAAAGGTTAAATAATGTGTTTATGGCAACTAGTTATGTGTTATGACATCTTCAATGATAAACAAGAAATATGGTTTACTTGTCAATAAAATTGTTGAACAACTGTCTTTTTGACCTTGAATATCTTGCTATAAAGCTGGGTTGAACTTTTTTCTTAAATATTCTTTAGACCGAAACATGCCTCTACCATATTGTGGAGAATTTTACATAACCGCGAATAACTACATAATGACGACTCCTTGACGCCTGTCTTAGCAATGAGTTGTGTCGCTGAGGGTTACGGGTTTGAATCCCGCACGGAACAAGTATTTGTACGTCCTACAAGTAATTGTTCCGGGTCTGGATTATTGTTCTTGTAAAATTTATGTATGTAAATTAATGTGGGTAGTTGGGGTAAAGTCTATTAAAAGAAAAAAAATGGCAAGATTAGCTAAGTCTACAACTCTCAGTTTTTCGCATGCCTTTTGATTGGTATCAGCGCCATCGGGGACCACGAGTTTTTCATACGCCTGTGACCAGATTCTCTTTCATCGTTTTCACACAGGAATTGAACGAGGTTAGTTGAATTTAAATTTTAAATGGAATGTAAGTAGTTCAACACAACGTCAACCAACACGTTTGAGAAGAAGGGGTAAACTATTATATATACCTACCTCTAACTTACAAGCGGGTTAAAGCGAAAGTATGTTTCAAATTTGGAATAATGTACCTCCTACTATTCAGAAGATCGTAAATACGAGTTTATTTAGAAATAAATGCAAAGTAATATACATAAATTTACCGAAATTTACATAGCACATATAAATAAATATTTTAGTCTATTCCCTATTTGTTTCACGTCAATGTCAAAATTAGGTTAAGATATTGTAATTTTTAAAAGTCGGCCAGTTTATTTTATTTATTTTGTTATTTAAGTATTTTCAAAGTTACTGGAACACCACACATTTAAATAACGCTAGTTTTTACGGATTTTATGGCGTAATTAACTTTTTTATATTCTCGACGTTTCGAGCACTTTACAGCACCCATGGTCACGGGGGGGGGGGGCTGAGATGTACAACGTCCAGAGGCCATAGTTAACCGCGGTTACCACTGATTAAAATTATGGGTGCTGTAAAGTGCTCGAAACGTCGGGTATATTGGTATAAAAGTTAATATACGCGATAAAATCTCTAAAAACTAGTTTCATTTAAACAAGTTTGTGATGATTTTTTTTCTACATTTTTAATAACCACGTGCGAATTGAGAAAAAAGCTTTACTATCATTATTATATATAATTATTTCATTTTATTGTTTTATTAAATTACCCTAATTTAAATGACTTCATTATCAAATCTGTACAAATAAAAAGAAACAATTTAAGTGACTGTTTGCAATATCGATATACCTAATTTCTAATAATCTGTACGTCTGTCAGTCTGTCTAGAGTGCTTGAATGGATTGTGATCACACTCTACGAAGAGATAAAGAGCAATACCAGGAAGGATCTAGATTAGATTTTAACAGAAAAAAAAGAGAAAATTATTAGGGATGGGCCGAATATGGATTTCACCGAATACGAATATTCGGCCGAATGTTCGGTAAAACTTTTATCGAACCGAATATTCGGCCGAACATTATTCGGCAGGATAACAACGAGATCCAACCAATTTATTTCGAAACTTGTAACCGTAAAGTGCGCGGGATTAGCGCTGGTCCCTGCCTCTCGCTCCCTGCCACACCTCACAGTTAATGCATCATCTAGTACTGAGCAAATTACCGGCACATGTTTATGTTTTGACTATTCTTGTGATGAAAAAGTATTTACTTGTTTTATTCTTAGTGAAAATTGATAATTATATGATAAAAATGAGCGGCAGGAGATTTACTATTTGGATTTATTTTAGAGAAACTGATCACCAAAGCAAAGGGAAGTGTACTAATGTAATGTAATGTTTCTTTGTTCGGTTCCAAAAACATTTTATCAATTTTCTATTTGCTATAATGGGAAACAAATCTACAGTGCCTCAAAAACATAAATGTATAGATTTATGCATTTGAGACACTCTAGTGTAAGTAGATTTAACCCATAAATAAAATATAGTTTCAACAGTAAAAGACATCGCATTACTCAATTCGTACATTTCAATACATTGGACATTATGAAAACGAATGTTCGGTGATTTAGCCGAATATTCGGCCGAATACGAATATTCGGTAAAGCTGCCGAATATGCCGAATACCGAATATAAAACGAATATTCGGCGCATCACTAAAAATTATATTAAATAAATAGATCTAAATAACGCCACATTAATAGATAATATTCATATAAAAAAACCTTAGAGGATAAGTACGAAAGTTACACGAGATGCACTACTACATCATGTCTAATTCGAAACATTTCCCGTGGGCAAAATTTATGTCGTGAGATCTTGAGCACGGGTTCGATTCCACGAACTCCTCGGGGATTTCTATTCTCCTTTCTAACATCCTGTCTCAGACTCGAGCGATTGTGAATGCTCATTTAAATACGAAATATAAATTTACCTTTCCAATAATGTTTTGTTTTAACGGAATGTTTGTGGATAAAATTTGTTAGAAATTATAATTACTTTTATATTATATGAACCTAGCATATAGTATCAAAAAGATATTTATAAGTACTAAAATAATTAAAAGCTAAAAATAGCCCGGATTAATTTTCTAAGTGATAGACCACACTGCAGCCATATTATGTTTGTAGCACGAATGGGTCGGCTCGACCGGGGCAGGACCACGCTCTCACAGAATACCAGCTTAATGGTGCTGTGTTTCGTATGGTGAGTGTAGAGAGCCGGAGACCCTTATTACTAGAAACGAGGCATTCCATCTTAGTACCACTAAATGGTGACAACTCATTCGCATTTTGATTCTTAATCGAGGATAAGTATATAAATATATATCATCATCATCATCATCATCATCATTACAGCCCTTCACAAGTCCACTGCTGAACATATTCCCCGCAATTGAAATAATACTAGTTTTAACGGAATTTATCGCGTATATTTAACTTTTTTACCCGACGTTTCGAGAGCTTTACAGCACCCATGGTCACGGGAAGGACTGAGATGTTCAACGTCCAGCTGTCATAGTTAACCGCGGTTACCATAGATTAAAAATTTAACTTTTGTTCCGATCTACACAGTATGAGCTTATGGTATCATGGAGTCTTGCAGTTGTATGCTTGGGTTGGGATTTAATTTTATTTATTATAGGATCCCAAGCAGATGGTAGCACCCAGCCATCTTCTCTATTGAAATTAGGATGTTTTTTGATTTCAATAGCCTC
Organism: Parnassius smintheus behrii; assembly: GCA_036936625.1. NCBI lineage: Eukaryota > Metazoa > Arthropoda > Insecta > Lepidoptera > Papilionidae > Parnassius > Parnassius smintheus. The sequence continues at coordinate 45,742,465 of JAUPFT010000021.1, forward strand.
GCGAATCATCCTTGGAAGGAATCGGTGTTCTTTAGCGAGGATTTGTGGTCTATCAAATCTGATGTAGTGACGGGGGCGATCTTGTACATGTTCACAGACTGCAGACTTCCCGGAGCGTCGATTCTTCACATCAGCTATATGTTCTTTGACGCGGGTTTTAATTGATCTTTTAGTTTGTCCTATGTAGGAGAGACCACATTCACAATCAAGCTTGTACACTCCTGCATCTTGCAGAGGGACGTTACACTTGACTGATGGTAAAAACTGACCAATCTTCTTCGGCGGCTTGAAGTATGTTTTGATGGAAGCGCGCTTCAAGATGTAGCCAATCTTGTCAGTGACTCCTCTAACATATGGCAGTACAGCAGGTACACGCTCGACTGTGGCCGGCTTCACTCGTTCTCTGTGACGTAGGCGTGGGACCCGAAGCTTGTTGTCATGCAAAACTTGCTTGACATGTTGGAGCTCGGCAGCCAGGTGTTTACTGTCACAGATCCCTCGTGCTCTCTGAAACAAAGATTTACCCACGGTAGCTAACTGTGAAGGATGGTGGTGAGAATCACCGTTTAAATATCTATCTGTATGGGTCTTTTTTCTATACACAGTATGGCTCAAGGTGTTATCAGGATTCCGAATTACTAACACATCTAGAAAAGCTAAGGAATTGTTTGCCTCTAACTCCATTGTGAACTGAATTTTAGAATTTATAGAGTTAAGATGGTCTAAAAATGCAGTTACTTTATCTAAAGGTAGAATTGTGAAAGTGTCGTCTACGTACCGCTTGTAGAATCTTGGATTTATGGGAGAAGTAAGCAGGGTTTTCTCCTCAAAGTCTTCCATGAATATGTCGGCGACAATGGGAGATACAGGTGAGCCCATCGCCACACCATCTACTTGCTTGTAGAACTCCTCCTTCCACAATAGGTAGCCAGATGTAAGGCAGTGTCTGAGTAATACTGCATATTCTGCAGGCATGTTGTTTTCTTCCAGCCTTCTAGTTACAATTGAGATGCAGTCTTCAACAGGTAAGCATGTAAACAATGACTGCACATCAAAACTGACCATAGTTTCATTGTCTGCCAGACGTAGGTCTTTAATCTCGCTGACAAAATGGTAGGAATCCTTTATGTGTGCTCTTGTATGTCCCCTGAGCGGTGAGAGTATTTTCGCTAAGTGTTGAGCCAATCTGTAAGTTGGTGAATCGATTTGGCTCACTATGGGGCGTAATGGAGCATTTGGCTTGTGTATTTTTGGTAACCCATACAACTTTGGTGATTTGGCGCACGTAGGTATTATCCATTTTACGTCCAGATTTAATTTTTCGGAGTGTTTCTTTATGAGGTCACTAGTTGTTTTTAGTGTGCTATTTGTTGGGTCGTTTTTAACCTTTTTATAAGTACTTACATCCGACAAAAGTTCTTGCATTTTAGAATTATAATCTGACGTATCCATGACCACCGTGGCGTTTCCCTTATCTGCGCGGAGAATCGTAAGTTCTGGTTTATTGCGTAGGTTCTTTAACGCTATAAATTCGTCTCTGGGAAGATTCGGTTTAGGCACTGAACATCGACGTAACATAGACGAAATGTCTTGACGTATCGCCTCCAAATCTTCTTTCCGCATATTGTTTTTAAATAAACAGTCCTCGACACTACAGATAATTTCTTCGTACGGTAATCTGCTAGGAGTTATAGCATAGTTTAGTCCTTTGGATAAAACCTTTATTGTTGCATCATCCAGTGTTTGTTTTGACAGATTATAGAACGCGATTAATCTATGATCTGTGTTTGTCAATGGTTGCTTTTGGTTCTGGCATTGATTCGGTTGTTTGACATTTGATTTGGCCGTTAATTTTTGATATTTTTCTATATGTTTGTTTTTGCATTCGTTATATTTACTAATTTCGCGTTTATTTAATGTTTCCATGCAAAAATTATAATCAAACGTCGTTAAAACTTTCTTTAATTCACTGGATGATGTATCTATGGATTTATTTATGTTATATAGATCGGAGCGTTTTTGTTGGATTACCGCCCGTAACAACTTTTTACTTGCCTGATTTAAGATCTTAGCGCTTCCTCGAATGTCCTTTTTGGTGGATATTTTGACACACGTAGGAATGAGATTATGGTCTCGACATCTCTTCAAGAAATTTAAGGCTGTTAGATATCTTGCGCGCTTAGTCTTTAGATCTTCTAATCGGCGTATTTTATTTGCAATTACCAGTCCGTACTGGTTTACATAATGATTTCTTATATTTACGCGAACACTACACATTGAAATAATACTAGTTTTAACGGAATTTATCGCGTATATTTAACTTTTTTACCCGACGTTTCGAGAGCTTTACAGCACCCATGGTCACGGGAAGGACTGAGATGTTCAACGTCCAGCTGTCATAGTTAACCGCGGTTACCATAGATTAAAAATTTAACTTTTGTTCCGATCTACACAGTATGAGCTTATGGTATCTTGGAGTCTTGCAGTTGTATGCTTGGGTTGGGATTTAATTTTATTTATTATAGGATCCCAAGCAGATGGTAGCACCCAGCCATCTTCTCTATTGAAATTAGGATGTTTTTTGATTTCAATAGCCTCGCGAATCATCCTTGGAAGGAATCGGTGTTCTTTAGCGAGGATTTGTGGTCTATCAAATCTGATGTAGTGACGGGGGCGATCTTGTACATGTTCACAGACTGCAGACTTCCCGGAGCGTCGATTCTTCACATCAGCTATATGTTCTTTGACGCGGGTTTTAATTGATCTTTTAGTTTGTCCTATATAGGAGAGACCACATTCACAATCAAGCTTGTACACTCCTGCATCTTGCAGAGGGACGTTACACTTGACTGATGGTAAAAACTGACCAATCTTCTTCGGCGGCTTGAAGTATGTTTTGATGGAAGCGCGCTTCAAGATGTAGCCAATCCTGTCAGTGACTCCTCTAACATATGGCAGTACAGCAGGTACACGCTCGACTGTGGCCGGCTTCACTCGTTCTCTGTGACGTAGGCGTGGGACCCGAAGCTTGTTGTCATGCAAAACTTGCTTGACATGTTGGAGCTCGGCAGCCAGGTGTTTACTGTCACAGATCCCTCGTGCTCTCTGAAACAAAGATTTACCCACGGTAGCTAACTGTGAAGGATGGTGGTGAGAATCACCGTTTAAATATCTATCTGTATGGGTCTTTTTTCTATACACAGTATGGCTCAAGGTGTTATCAGGATTCCGAATTACTAACACATCTAGAAAAGCTAAGGAATTGTTTGCCTCTAACTCCATTGTGAACTGAATTTTAGAATTTATAGAGTTAAGATGGTCTAAAAATGCAGTTACTTTATCTAAAGGTAGAATTGTGAAAGTGTCGTCTACGTACCGCTTGTAGAATCTTGGATTTATGGGAGAAGTAAGCAGGGCTTTTCTAGATGTGTTAGTAATTCGGAATCCTGATAACACCTTGAGCCATACTGTGTATAGAAAAAAGACCCATACAGATAGATATTTAAACGGTGATTCTCACCACCATCCTTCACAGTTAGCTACCGTGGGTAAATCTTTGTTTCAGAGAGCACGAGGGATCTGTGACAGTAAACACCTGGCTACCGAGCTCCAACATGTCAAGCAAGTTTTGCATGACAACAAGCTTCGGGTCCCACGCCTACGTCACAGAGAACGAGTGAAGCCGGCCACAGTCGAGCGTGTACCTGCTGTACTGCCATATGTTAGAGGAGTCACTGACAAGATTGGCTACATCTTGAAGCGCGCTTCCATCAAAACATACTTCAAGCCGCCGAAGAAGATTGGTCAGTTTTTACCATCAGTCAAGTGTAACGTCCCTCTGCAAGATGCAGGAGTGTACAAGCTTGATTGTGAATGTGGTCTCTCCTACATAGGACAAACTAAAAGATCAATTAAAACCCGCGTCAAAGAACATATAGCTGATGTGAAGAATCGACGCTCCGGGAAGTCTGCAGTCTGTGAACATGTACAAGATCGCCCCCGTCACTACATCAGATTTGATAGACCACAAATCCTCGCTAAAGAACACCGATTCCTTCCAAGGATGATTCGCGAGGCTATTGAAATCAAAAAACATCCTAATTTCAATAGAGAAGATGGCTGGGTGCTACCATCTGCTTGGGATCCTATAATAAATAAAATTAAATCCCAACCCAAGCATACAACTGCAAGACTCCATGATACCATAAGCTCATACTGTGTAGATCGGAACAAAAGTTAAATTTTTAATCTATGGTAACCGCGGTTAACTATGACAGCTGGACGTTGAACATCTCAGTCCTTCCCGTGACCATGGGTGCTGTAAAGCTCTCGAAACGTCGGGTAAAAAAGTTAAATATACGCGATAAATTCCGTTAAAACTAGTATTATTTCAATGTCTAGTGTTCGCGTAAATATAAGAAATCATTATATTCCCCGCAAGTAATGCCACAAAGCACGGTCCTGAGCCATCTGCAACCATCGACTTCCTGCATGTCTTACCACTCGAGAACCTTTCTTCCCCATCGGTTATCGGTTCTTCGAGCTATATGGCCGGCCCATTGCCACTTCAGCTTACTAATCCGTTGGGCTATGCCGGTCACTCTGGTTTTACTGCGGATATCCCCATTTCTGAGTCTATCACGCAGAGAAACTCCGACAATAGCCCTCTCCATAGCTCGCTGAGCGACCTTGAGCGTCTTCATACGGCCAGCAGTGAAGGACCACGTCTCTGATCCCTGGTAACACGCACTGGTTATACACTTTAGTTTTCAGAGATTGAGGTATACCTGTATACATATATATATATATATATATATATATATATATATATATATATATATATATATATATATATATATATATATATATATATATATATATTGTTGTGCACAAGCTTCCACGTTTCTGATGCAGCTACGAAGACGTAGAGATCCCGCCGTGTCACTCCGCAAGAGTGTGAGTTGGAGGAACATACGAATTTCCTTAATCTATACTATCCATTATGCATTACCTAGAGCCGATAAAATTCCATTGCTATGTCTCAAGATAGGTCTTCCCCGTAGATTGCTTCAAGTAGTACGTAGATTAGATTAGATTAGATGGTAGATTTTTCCGTAGTCGCCACGCTTGGCATTACGCTGCAGTGTCTTCCGGATAACAAGCCAAGCAGCCGTGGTTAACTATGACACTGGGACGTCGAACACCTCAGTTCTCCCGTAACTATGGGAGCTTTAAAATACTCGAAAGCTCGAAACGTCGAGAATATAAAACAACTTAATAAACATGATAATATCAGTAAATATCTACTAGTATATTTAAAAGCAAGTTTATGTCGCATAAGTAAACACCAGAGTCGCCAATGATCGCCCTAGACCAAATTGGCGATATATTGAAGATGGGTCAGATGGAGAGTACCCTTAACCGACAAGCATGTATGGGTAGGTATATGGATATAAACTAATCTAAATCTTTTATGAATGAAAAAAGACCTGTGCTTAGCAATCCTCTCTCTTTTTCTCTCTCTCTGAGGTTATGGGTGAGCGCGTTTGTAACTCTTATAGAATAAAGGTGACGAACGAGCACAGAGTTCACCTGACGGTAAGTGGATGCTGTGGCCTATAGACTTTCACATCTATCCTCGATTAAGAATCAAACTGCAGATGCGTTGTCACCCCTGAAGACTAAGATGGAATGACTCGTTTAAGGTAAAAAGGGTCTCCGGTTCTCTGCACTCACCATACGAAACACAAGCAGCATTGAGCGGCTACTTGTATTTTATTTTTATTTAACTTGTCTTTCTCAGAAAATAAAATTATTCAAATATGAGTTACATTAACGAAATTCATTGTAGAAATTATTACACAAATGAATTATCAAATGCAGCAAAAGTACAAAGACGGTAATGAAAATCTCAGTCACGCGCGCACATACAAGAGCAAACAAACAATTAATGCCCGCGTTTAAACTAATTCCAGTAAACGCTCACATCGGCGACCGACGAAGGGAAGTCCTAATTAAAACGCCATACATCACGGTCGTGCGGGATTCGAACCCGCTACCTCTATTACCGGCGACCCGTACGACTGTTTCTCGATTACTTATCGCATTTGCGCGAATTTTTTTGGTTCATTACCATTCCTTTAAATGATCTAACGGATAATATACCGTTGGATTGTATACAAATAATAAATTACATTTTTAATATGTGGGCAGAAAAGACAGAAAAGTTAAGGTGCGTGTTTGAGCAAAATACCGTTTATTAAAAAGATATATACACTAATAAAATCTATTAAATTTCAACATTATCTTGATTCCATAATGGTATACTTGATGAATCTTCCTACAACTAAACCACAGAAATGCGAAATAATTATTGATAACATGCATCTCCTCGTAAAGTAAGCATTATTTTAATTTGCGATTGATACTAATCGATAGACAATTTATTAATGAACTATTTAATTTTTTTCAAAGTATAATAATTCGATTTTATAAAGAAAATATTTGAAAATTTGGGCGAATTTCTTACGCAATATATTGTAGCGAGAGCGCGTGGAGTATATAGGAGCAACAAACGCTGAAGGTCGTTCGCTAGGAGTAGTGCCTTAACTGAATGATCTCAAAAAGTAAATTGTAAAATAAATAAATAGCCATGACTGCAATTCGATTTGGCCACGCAATCTGGCTTACTAGGTAGTTAAAATTCGGTAATAGATACCATCCTCTCTCTTACCTATTTCTGACACCAGTACCTGGACTGCTATTACTGGTGTAAAGGGTACAGAGAGCCAGAACAATTACAGGCTGTGATATATCATTCATAGTACTCAGACTTGTTTAAAATTGGCTATAGATGTTCATAAATTGGATTTTACATTGCATCTACCTTAACAAAAACAACGAAATATTCAGATTCTCACAATTTTCTCGCCTCACTTATAACTAATTTGAAATATCGAGTTGCGACCAATGGTAATGCACCGAAGTTCCCTATTTCGCAGTTTGTCATCCCGAATGGTTAATAAATTCCCTGTCATCGCGTCTCCTCGCCTCACAGACTATTTCTGGAGTTATAGTGCTCTTTTTACGCGCCAGGCGTCTTGTGTTTTTTTCTATAAAAGTCCTCGAATAAATCTCTGTCTATAAAGGTGGATGGCGAAGAAACTGAATAATATACTGATGGTGGAATGTTGTATCGTTTAAGATAGTTTGCTTTATATATTTATATATTTTAATATTATTTATATCCTACCTACAATAACCATTCATTTCTTTTTAATTTTTTTCTTGTGTAAACTATTTTGTATAATATATTTTTTGTTTTACATAAAAATAATTCTGTATAAATAACAACACAAATATATATGTTAACAAATATCAGCTGTTAATCAGCTGTTGTATAAATAGCAGACCGCTGAGCTATTTCATTTCTTACCCTAAATACCATTTTCAATTCGTTTTTCACTATTACTTTAATTAATCTTTACTTGAAATGAGGATATCCGCAGTAGAATCAGTGACCTACATAGCTTAACGAATTAGTAAGCTGAAGTGGCAATCGACCGGCCATATAGCTCGAAGAACCGACAACCGATGGGTAGGTAAGAAAGGTTCTCGAGTGGCAGCCTCGTAACAGGTAGACGAAGTGTAGGGCGTCCCCCACTAGATGGTGTGACGATCTGGTAAGAAATGCAGGAAGGCGATGGATGTAGGTGGCTCAGGACCGTGCTTTATGGCATTACTTGGGGTCAGCCTATGTTCTGCAGTGGAATTATGAAGGGCTGTAATGATGAAAATTATGATCTTTTTTAGTCGATGCACTCACTCGGCAGCCATTTTAATACACAAATTTTAACCGTTTTCGATTAATTTTGTGTCCCACATGTCATTTAATAAAGTATTGTAAATTGTTTCAAGTCTTGCTCCCTTTATACGTGGTAGAGCCACGCTGCAACTATATCATAGTAGCACGAATATACGTAGACACGCAATAATACCAGGAAGCGTGGTGAATTTTAACCCGCTGCAAAACCCTCCCAGAAATACCTGACCTCATGGACCTGTTTCCAGCAGTGGGGCATGGGGTTTACAATCGTACCGTTCGATCGAAACGTTTTTATTACAGTTAGTGTTACAGCCTTTTAAAGTGAACTGCTGAACATGGGCCTACTCCATAGATCGCTTTATAGGGGGAATATTTGTTATAGTTGCCACGCTTGGCAAGCTGGTTGGCAACGGCAGTTTTTTGTTTTTAGTCGTTACTACCGTTACGACACGAACGGGATATACACCGCCACTAAACAATGCGAATGTAGCGATTAACAATACCGTAAATAATAAAAACAATGTCATGGTTACCGAGTATTCATTACAAGATTTATGCGCAAGTGTAAGCGCGACATACGAGAGCTGTCATGTTGAGATTATCTGAGATTAGCCGTCGCCAGAGCAAGAGGACGCGTTGTAAATATTAAATAAGCCCTGGTTATGGCTGTGCATGGCTGGGTATTGCTTTATTTATTGATTGTTCATCCGGCACTTGTAGTTTTGGGAAGAACTATTGGAACATCTGGCAGTGGTGAATCTGGAATATTTTGTATACAAAAAAAATATTAGGGTTATTAATAGTCTTAAACGAGAATAGTCTTAGAATGAAGAGTGAGTCTTAACGACGTAGAGCCACGCTGTAGCTATATTATGGTTATAGCACGAATGAATCGGCTCGACCGGGATAGGACCAATTTCATTTGGTGAATGTAGAGAACCGAAGACCCTTTTTATCGGAAATAAGGCATTTAATCTTAGTCCTCAGGCGTGACAACGTATCTGTATTTTGATTCTTAATCGATGATAGATGTCTATGGACCACAGCATCCACTTATCATCATGTGGCTTGTGTGCTCGTTTGTCAAACTTATTCTATAAAAAATAATCACTTTCGGAGCAGCTTAAGGTTGATTTGCTAAGGGGAGGGCTATGCGAATTTTTTGCGTGATACACGTGGTTTTTATTACTGACACAAAAACACACGCACGCACGCACGCAAGCACGCGCGCACGCACGCACGCACGCAGGCACGCACGCACGCACGCACGCACGCACGCACGCACGCACGCACGCACACACACACACACACACACACACACACACACACACACACACACACACACACACACACACACACACACACACACACACGCGCGCGCACGCACACATTAATGTACACAACTACATACATAACAGATATGCGCTAGTGAGTAGCCCTTTCTTTACTAACTTTGGTTTCTTGATTTAAGTAGTTCTGCTGAACAACTTATAATGTACCTTATCGTATAACGGGAGGGTCAAGAGTACTCGGATACCTAGACGTGCATGTATGAAGAAGTTAATGAACCTGAAAGAAGCGAAAGAGGTATGTAAGGATCGTGACACTTGGCGATCTGTTCTCTCTGGCTACCCCGTTAGGGATTGTGCGTGAAGATAAGTAAAGTAAAGTAAAGTAATCTTATGGCATAAATTAATAATGCAATGTTATGGGAGAAGCCACTGGCTCCTGAAACACAGTTTTACACTGGTTTAGGAGCCTATGGATTCACTGAAATATTTATTGTAATATTTTATGTCAAATAAAGTTTATTATTATACAATAGGTAAAGAAGATATCCGCATAAAACTGCTATAAACGCTCTGAGGACTAGGCACCTTCCGTCCTATGTGAGTGTTTTTAGAGGCGACTACGGAAAACCCCCGAAAGATATCATGGCATCTGATTGATAACAGTACATATCTATCCTCGATTAACAATCAAAATGCAGATGCGTTGTCATCCCTAAGGACTAAGATGGAATGCCTCGTTCCCGAGTAAAAGGGTCTCCTGCTCTCTACACTTACCGTACGAAACAGCAGCATTGTGCTGCTATTTCACGTAGGTATTCTGCTAGACCGTGATCCTGCCCCGGTGGAGCCTAGCCCAGCATAGCTCTACGTAACCATAAATACACGTATAAAGTGTATTTGTGGTTGCACTATAATCCTGTCCTGAGCAGTAGGTTAGTTTCCGTGAAGACCAGCCGCTGTGACTTAAATTCGGTCTGGCGAACATAATATTTCTATTTATATGATCGTTTACTTAACATCAAACTTCTGAACACAAAACAACTGTAGATGCATCCCGTGGCGTGGATCGCTTTCGATTACCGCAGCCAAGCGGCCGTTTAATTCTGTGCACGTGTTGCGTGGAGAATAGACGGCGCCACCGTCGCTTGTGCTTCCGGAAACGCGAAGATAAAAATAATAACTAGTGAACAGCAGCGAAATGGGTCTTATTTTTTATTCAACGACCTGTGCTCTTGATTAGGATTTCGTGTGAATTCCGAGTTTTATAAAATTTTGCCGTTTTGATAAAGTCTAGGGGAATAACTAAACCGATTTACGACCTTAATTGTTCTAAATTTTTTTTCACAATTTTAAAAAAAAACGTTAGAAATCATTTTCGGTTTACCTTTTTTTCTTAAATCTAAGTGTAAGTGTAAGTGCGGAAGTGAGCCGCATGCTTTAGATACATGTGTCACCATATTTTTGGACATAAATCGCGCGCTTTCGTGTAGTGGACGCACGTTGACAAAAATGGAGATCGATCATTTAGATATGGATTTCTTTATGGTTGAAATCCAAAAGCCAAGCTGTTAGCGAGTCTCCCTACTACGCGCCCGGCTAACGCTCGTCGATCGCCATGTTGAGCGCGGTGTATGTAAGCCACTAACGCGCACCGAATGCAACGCCGAGTACACCGTGAACGCTCAAAAAAATGAGTTAATCATTTGCAACGATGATAGACATTAGTTATTAGATCCGCTATATACACAAGAAGAAAATAATATATATAGTATGTCTATATTGACCAAGAAATTAAAGGTGATTTAAGCAATGCAAACCAAATACTAATTTATTTCTTAAAAGCTGTTAACACATCGCACAAGCCGCATCAGTAACCGTACACAATAAGTTAAACTATCGAAACGGCGTGTTAACTGCAACAAAGTTGTCCGGTAGTCAAGTTTTATCAGTTAACAGCGGTTCTAAATTGTCAGTGAAAACCGGAGTCTGCGCCGGTTAGCCGTAAACTCGCAGCGGGACAACAGTTAACTTTAATCGTTATCTTATCTCTAACGCTAACTGCTTGTTCTTTGTGCTTTAACTGAGGATCGTCACTGTTCATAATTTATAGTTGGGATGAATTAAAAGAATATAGGGGCCTATGTACGTCCCAATGTAGGGCAAAACTTTCTCATTTCTAACAGGATTATGGAACAGGATATCCGCTGCATTGTTCTGGTGCGGATTTTACATGTCCTCGAAATACTTTAAATTCTCGGAAACTTTAGTTTTCTCTCTTTATTTAAATTCTTACTGTTCACAATTTTTCATTTCTGACTGAATTATTGAGCAGGATACCTGCTCCATCGCTCTAGTGTAGACGTCTTTTTATATAATAAGGGTGACAAACGGGCACACAGGTGGACTGATGATAAGTAGTTGCTGTGGTCCATAAACATCTACATCCACCTATCCTCGATTACGAATCGAAATGCAGGTGCGTGGAATGAGATTGGATGCCTAGTTCCCAGTAAAAAGGGTCTCCAGTTCTCTACACTCGCCATACGAAACGCAGCAGCGTCAATCTGCTATTTTACGCTGGTATTCTGTGAGAGCGTGGTCCATCCCCGGTCGAGCCGACCCATTCGTGCTACAACTATACTACTAATATGGCTGTAGCACGGCTCTACCACATATGATGTCACGAACTACATACTTAAATTTCTCAAGAATCTTAATTTTTAATTATAAGATCAAAAAAAACAGATTGGCACTAAAAAGCCAAGCATACCGCTGCAATTTTAAGATATTGTCAGCATGTTATTGGTAAAGGGAACCCTGGGTACCTAAATATCTCACCAGTCAGGACACGAACAGCTTAGTCCTCCGTGACCGTGAGTAGGTTATTGCAAAGTACAGGAAACGTCTGAATTTCAAGGAAAAGTGTTTGTTTCACATTTATTTAAAAATTCAAATAGCGTAAATTGGATAAATAGATAATTATTTAATGAATAGCACGCCTTATTACATGTAAGTACAGTAAAGGAATAATAAAACAATTAGAACGTCGTGTGTCTAACAAACATTCAAAAAAATTTTATTCCTTTTATGAATTTATTCTTTTAAAGACAATAGACGTAAATCTTTGACAGAAAGTTAAAATTAAACTAAATCCCTCGTAAGATACCTACGCACAAACAAGTGGAAACTGTTTAAATAAAACCAGTTTTAACGGACTTTATCGCGTAAATTAACTTTTTTATATTCCCGAGGTTTCGAGCACTTTACAGCACCAATGGTCATGAGGGAGGGGGGGCGACTGAGGTGTTCGACGTCTCAATGTCATAGTTAACCAAAGTAACTTCCAGATTAAAATAATTAATTTTTATTCCGATCTATGCAGTATAAACTTATAGTATCTTGAAGTAGTATTATTTAAATGTGTCGTGTTCGCTTAAATATAAGAAATCAATGAAGACTAAGATGAAACACCTCGTTACTAGTGTACAATATGTCCAGTTCGCGACACTCATCATACGAAACACTGCATTAGGTACCTTATTTATAATGGTGATGTATGAATGTATATTATGTCGTAAGTATTAGGTATGTTCAAAGTACCACCATATTAAGAAACAAATAAAATGTCTAAAACCATATGCCAAGTAATGCCATTTTTTTCATGGCTTATATTTTAGAAACTCCGTCGTCTAATTTTATCCCGTGTGTGTATAACAGGTGTAGTAAGAGGCAACTAGGGATACTGTGGGATATGCCAGAAAAGCATCCGATTGATTGCACTAAAATCATTACATTTACCGTCACCGTTACGACCTATTAAAAATCTAAAAAATACTTGCCTAATAGGTGAGATATTTTTTATAGAATAAGGGCGACAAGCGAGTTTAGAGCCAACCTGATAGTAAGTGGATGTTGTGGCCCATCTATCTCTATCCTCAATTACGCGAATGCAGATGAGTTGTCACCTTTTTTTTTGTACGTGGTAGAGCCATGCTGCAGTTACCTAAATTAGTAGTATAGTTGTAGCACGAATGGGTCAACTCAGCCGGGGAAGGACCACGCTCTCACCGAATACCAGCGTAAAATAGTAACTGTGTTTCGTATGGTGAGTGTAGAGAACCGGAGACCCTTTTTACTGGAAACGAGGCATTCCATCTTAGTCCTCACGGGTGACAACGCGTCTGCATTTTGATACGTAATCGAGGATGGATGTAGATGTCTATGGGCCACAGCAATCATTTACAGGCGGACTGTGTGCACGTTTGTCACTCACATATTTTATTTACAAAAAAAAAACCTCTTATGACTAAGATGTATTACCTCGTTACCAGTAAAAAGGGTCTTCGATTCTCTACACTCACCATACGAAACACAGTTACTATTGTACGCTGGTATTATTATTATACATCGCATTATACTATAACAAAATCCTCTATAGTCAGAGTGAACCAATTTCAGCAGAGATCGCAACAGGAACGGCGTACTACCTACCTACCTATATAATATCTACAAAGGTTATAAGTATGCTTAGCTTTTGTAACATCCAATTTTCTTTAGTGTAGGTACACAGAGGGATAGCAGAAGCATAAAACTGAAAATTTATGGGGTGCAGTGTATTACATCGATTGAAGATTAACTGCAGTATTCCCGCATACATTTGAATAATGCAAAACAACTTCAAAGCCGCAAGAAACAAAGGGCCCTGTTATAGCTTATCTGAAATCTTTGTAATAATTACGAGCCTTGGATGTCTCAATCTCGAATCCCAATTACTGGCCGACTGAAATATCATTGCATTCGAGAAAAATAATTATCGAAGAATAAGTCGATTGTTACAGAGCCTATAACGAATAACTCGCTATTTCCACAATTGAAATACGACTTTATAATTGTAGAATAGAACTGAAATTTAATGTTAGTAGTTAGTGACATGCGCCGTACAGATTTTAAGTCGGCACTCCCGAAACGGGCGGAGCTTTATCCCTGCCACATCGCGTAAGAAAGGGTGGGACGATTGTCATTCTGTCTCCAGCAGTGGGGGATGACGGATGTCTATTCTACGTGCGCTCCAACATGTTCGCGAATTGGATCCAACATAAATAGACGGTCACGAGTCTCGTGCACAACGTCGTATCTGACACTTTGTTTACACTCGTGTCAGGTTTCGAGTGCTTTTAATTATATTAACGAGATAAATGGTTGGTTCCGTTTCTAATAGTTAGTACTGTTAGTAGATATGACTTTGAAAAGATGATTCACCAGTCGCTCTCGATTCATTACGATGAAATATATGCTTATAGTAATTAGATTAAACCGACAAAGAAGCCAATGCAAATGACTGTTAATGTGTACGTGAGTGCGTGTTCTTACAATAATATATGTAAGTTGTGCATGGTTTCGAAGTCACTTAAAGTGAGCATAGACCAACACTGAAAGATAGATAGAAATTTATTTTTCTTTATAGTTATGAGGTGTTTTGACTAATGGGAATGAAAACTGCGTAAGTCCATTTTGAACAAAAAGAAATTTCGAGAAATTTCGTTAGTGCTTTTTTTGATAATAGATTGTCAAACTAGCTTACAGTTAATCTGATGGCAATTGGTTGCAGTCCATAGACATGCCCAATCTATATTAAACAAAGAAGACCGCAAATGAATGTCTTCCGGTAAAACTAATCATTAATACCTTACATTCTTTATTTGTAGTAGCTTTCTAACACATCAATGTACTGTTTAATGTGACTGTACAAAAATATGTAAGTGAGATATATAAATAAACAGCTTTATTAACATATCGTTAATACTCTACGCTTATTGTAGTTTAAAAATAACATGTGACACAAAACGTACATAGACAGTTATTATTTGCGACTTTTTTTTATAGACTAATGGTTACAAACGAGCACAGAGTCCACCTGATGAAAATAAGATGCAGTGGCCTTATAGACATCTACATCTATCGTCGATTACCTAAGAATCATCGCTGTCATCTCTTGAATAAGGTGAAAAGCAGCACTGAGCTATTTTACGCTAGTATTCTGTGAGAGCGTTGTCCTACCCCGGTCGAGCCGACCCCTTTGTGCTACAAACATAATATAGCTGCAACGTGGCTAAACCACATGTAAAATTGATATTAAAATATTCATTTTAAAACACCTCATTCAATTTGTTAATACAAAATCAAAATGTGTTGTTGACACTAACTATACCTCACAAGCTGAATGAGACCAGTTCTTGTAAATTCAAATTGAAAACGGGAATTGCCTACTAATAATGAGATGTTAACAGCATACCTATTACATAAATTATACCTTATGTATATAATTCCACTGTTTTAATGGAGTGTTTTACATTAATTGGCTAATTTTTATATGGCAAAATTTTCTACATCGTTTTTTTAAGTTTTCTATAAAATTATATACAAAACATAAATTAATTGATGTCGTTAATACATCAATGTTATCTTTTCCATCTGGTGACAGTGCTAAATACGTTGATTTCTTGATATTTTATATTATTCGTCTATAGGAACATGAATCACGCCTTCAGCTATTTTGGATTACATTTACTCGCATATTAATGTTCACAGATAAGAAAACATTTTTAAACATCTTGACAGATGTCGACATTGTGATAAATCGCTGAAAAGCAGTATTAATTCTTATTGGAATTGCTTATAAATTTGAATGGGTGAAGCTACGCTGTAGACACTTGAAACATGCTACGTCAGTACCAACATAAATAAGAGAAAGATCGTCCTTTAATTATACGATTTTCATTTAACACATCTACATGCACGTTATAAAGTCGGCGGATATTAATATGGTGGTAATCACACTAAATTTCTTTGACAAATTAATTGTATTAGTATTCGAAACCCAATACAAAATATCCTAATATGTAGTTAATCCTATTAAACACTTTGCAAACAAATCACACGTTGTATTGTAATGCCCTCTTGATTAGCCAAATCTTCAGCCACTCGTGTCTTGACTACAGCTGACCACACGCCCGCTATGTGACGTGTATGTATAAACAATCTAATTGATTACTGTATCATTAATTCACGGTTAAGGTAATATTTGCATTTAGTTATTCGTCAGGTGTTTCCATGCAAAAAATATTAGTCGAATACTGAGAATCAACCTCGTTAAATATTTGTAACTTCCTACAGATGTCCGCTTTAATTTGTTATAGTAAAGTTTATGTTTATTGTTTCGTGTATTTGTATACAATATGGCTAATCGTATAGAATTAAACTTAAAATTAGCCGGCATACTTAGTACTTATTTGCAATGTCTAAACTTTTTCTACTTTAGCCAGTCTAATAACCAGCTAATAACTTGCATATTTAATAATATCTATAACTAGCGTAGCTTGACTGCCTCGTTGGTCTGGTGGTTGTAGTAGTGCGACTACTGATCATAAGGTCCTAGGTTTGAATCCCGGGTTGGGCCAAAAAATCAATTATTGAGTTTTTCTGTCAAGAAATTCTCAGTAGCTGCCCGGAGTCAGGAAGTCGGCGGTGTCTCACCCCCGTGCCTCGGAAAGGACGTAAAGCCGTTGGTCCTGCGCCTGATCTCTCTTCGGTAGTGTTGGTTTACCGTCCCATCGGTTTATGAGAAGGGGGCATACGCTTGGGTACTATAATCCAGTCCTGCGCTGATGGCTAGCGTCCGTTGAGGCAGGCCGCCGTGACCGAAATTCGGTCTGGAGGACATTATTATTAACTAGCATAGCATTCACTCATTTATAAAATACTAGTCCCGCCCCGGCTTCGCTCGGGTGTTGTCTGGATCTCGACGACAGCGCCATCTACTGGGTTCAATTGTGAATCCAAACCAGCCAGGGGCCCACTAAAACGCAAACAAAAGATTTCATCAAAATCGTTCGAGCTGTTTTCGAGTTTCGAGCGAGACTAAAGGACAGCAATTGATTTATATATAGGTATAGAGATATGAAATAACTTTAAACTGCTGACAAACGGCTACATTTAGATTTAACCATAATTAAATCGAATATATATCTAAGTTTAGCCAAGTAATATGTATGTGTAACAATTTATTAACTTCCTGTAATGTTGGATCGTACTGAACAAGCAACACGTCCTCATTCATTTAACTTCTTCAGACATTACTTTTTTTTTTTGTAGGACAGGGTGACAAACGAGCACACAGTCCACCTAATGGTAAGTGGTTGCTGTGGCCCATAGACATCTACATCTGTCTTCAAATACGAATCGAAATGCAGATGGGTTATCACCCGTGAGGACTAAGATGAAGTGCCACGTTTCCGGTAAAATGGGTCTCTGGTACTCTACATTCACCATACGAAACACAGTAGCGTTAAGCTGCTATTTTACTCTGGTATTCTATTACTATATTTTTAAAAAATTTTCATGTATTCTTATATTTTTCATAAATAATGTCCATCAGACCGAATTTCAGTCTCGGCGGCCAGTGTCAGCGGGAACTAGCCATCTGTGTCGGATATGATTATAGTGCCCGAGTTGCGCTTACAACGACAAGTGCATTGTGCATGTACTCACTTACTCTCATCGTCGGATGATTTCCGACACTACCGGAGAGAGATTAGGCGAGGACCAGTGGCTTTACATGCTTTCCGACGCACGAGGGTGAAAGACCTTTGTGACACCTGCTACTCAAAATTTCTTGACAGAAAAACCCATTAACTAATTTTGGCCCGACCCGGAGTTCAAACCCAAACCCGCGACCTCATGATCGGCGACTGCATTTAAGACCACTAAACAAACAAGGCAGTCATCCTATAAAATACAACAACATTAACTCTTTTACAACATTAAAACTTTTTTCAACATTAAAGTAGATATCAACGTGATGCTGCTGTGTTTAGTATGTATATATATCATATATATGGTCAATGCATAGAACCAAAGACCCTTTTTAATGGAAATAAGGCATTTCGTTCTAGTCCTCAAGGGTCACAATGCATCTGTTTTTTGGAAGATATGTATGGACTACAGCATCCACTTACCATCATAAATCAAAAATAACCATCTCACTGTTAAATTCCAAGAGTAACTATAGCTCTGTCCAAAAGGCTAATTAATACATCAATTTATCATCACTCAATCATCTAGACGCGCTAGCATTGAGACATATATTGCCGCTTCTTCAACAACGTTTTGGGCCAATCAACTCGATTCAACCATTGGCAACAGACACGTTAAAGGAGATACAGTGTTGATTGATTTGATACCTACACTGAAACCCTGAGAGGAATAAGACGATAATGTTCTCATTTCGTTATTAATTTACGACTATGAACGAAAATAATTGATTTTATTGTTAATAAAACATCTGCATTTTGATAGTTAGTCAAAGATAGATACCTATAGATGTCTATGAGCTACAGCATCCACTTACCATCTGGTAGACTGTGTGCTCGTCTATCTGTCACACTTATTCTATAAAAAAAAACTGAATCCAATACATAGAATGTAACTAATATTTTTAAGTTTTGTCGCGGTTAAATAACTGAAATTTAATTTTAAGCTAAAAAAAGCCCGGGTTAACTAGAACGCGTCTGTTAGTAAGATCCTGCATAGTAGTTAACGCTATTTCCTGTTAATTTGACGAACAACGGCACATCGAAATCCTTACACTATGTTGAATTTTAATTCCTTTTTTAATTGCATGTATAATAATTTTAGAAAATGCGGAAAAATAGTAAAAATAATTAAATATTTACCTAAACAAGTAGTGGCGGTGAAAGAATATTAACTAGGTAACCCACACCATCTCGTAGGTGTCGTTAAGAGACGAAAGAGTAAAATGAAACTGAACAAAAAAAACTGTATCCAATATGAGACATAAATAATGAGACATAATGTTATAAAACTTCCAAAAATATTTAAAGTAATTCAATTTAAATTAATTCCAACACGTCAAATATTTTATAGTGTGCATTACGAATATCGAGGGGGTAGGTTGCACGAGGACGTAGTACCTACTTGCGGACGTCCGGCGGAAGTGGGCGGGACCTTAGCGCCGCCATTTTGCGGTCAGCGCGCCGGCGCGGTCCCTCCGCGAAAGGGATGAGGTAAAAACGTGGGAGAGCGCTTTTTTGTACAGATGAGAGTAACAAATATATCCGAGCAGAGTTTAAAAGCTTAAGGTTTGGTAAAAAGATTTAACGATTTATTTAAAGGCAAAGAGTTTTAGTAAAACAATTCATAAATGAACGTTTTACGACTGCGATTTTTTTTTAAATAAAACTGTCGTGATAAACAACCCTACAGTGTTCCTCATGGTAAACGACTACTGTAACCCATGGACTGTTAGCGACTTCAAGCAAAGAAGGGCATAGATGTAGTCACCTCTGCTAAAAATTAAATACCTTATAGAGCTAAAAGCCGCGCGCAGAATGTTTCCAGATAATACAGACACGCTCTCACAGAATGCCAGCGTAAAATAGCAAGTTAATGCTGCTGTTTTTTATGGCAAGTGTAGAGAACCGGAGAATTTTCTTACTGGAAATGAGACATTCCATCTTAGCCCTCAGGAGTGACAACGCATCTACATTTTGATTCGTAATCGAGAATAAATGTAAAATTCTATGTGCCACAACATCCACTTACCACTTCCTCTCTTATTCTATACAAAAATAACTCCTTCGACTTCTCCAACCTCATCTCTTGCTGCTTATGGAATCGTCAGCAACGCTTCGATCATCGCGTGACGATGCTATAAGAGAACTTTTTTGGGCATTTTACTCTTCAAAGGGAAACAGCAATGAGAACCGCATGTTAATATAAATAAACAAGAGGTTGGTACCATCTCAGACGGAATCCAAGGCAGAAAAGAAACTCTTAGAAAACTCTCTCTTTAAGTACAATATGCGATTTAAACTGCTAAATGTTAGCGGCCACAATGAGGGCGCACCGGTATGAAGTGATCGATCGGTGATCTCTTTTTTTTTTGTAGAATTAGGGCGACAAACGAGAACACAGTCCATCAGATGTTAGTAGATTCTGTGGTCCATCTAGCCTCACCATAACCATGTGTTTTCATCTAACCTTAATTAAGAATCAAAGTGCAGGCACTGTCATTTCTGAGGACTAAGATGGAATGTCTAGTTTTCAGTAAAAATGGTCTCCGTTTCCATACACCGATTATAAAAAACACAGTAGCGTATTTTACGCTGGTATTCTGTAATATTGCGGTCCTACTCCGGTCGTCCTACCACGGTACTGCCCATTTTTGCTACAGCTTGGCTCTACACGTATAAAACACGCAAGTAAAAGTTTAATCAACACGCTATTATTTATTTATTAATTTGTAATATATACTAACTACATCTACAAGGATCCGTGGTAGCTCAGATGGTAAATTTCACAGTACGCGAGCAAACCGGGTTCGATCCCCGCCGGCACCAATGAAATTGTTAATTGCAATTTTAAGTTCTGATTTACCAAGTGCGCGGCGGTGAAGGAAAACATCGTGAGGAAACCTGCATGTCTGAGAAATAAGAAAAAAAAAGACATGTGAAGTTCGCCAACACGCATTGGGGCAGCGCGGCGGATACTTCCTTGCCCTAAAACCCTCTCAGAAATGAGGGGAGGCCTGTGCTCCGCAGTGGGATATATATAGACTGTAACTTTTAACTAACTAGGTACAGAAGTATTTACAAAATTTAGAGACATTGTAGATTTTAAGTACTACATATAGTACCTAACCCAATTACACAACATTCACCAGCAATACTTAATACAATTTATGATAAGACAATACACTTAAACAAAAAAAAATACAAATTCCAAAACATCAAGAATACAAATTAACTAAAAATATTAAAAAAAAAAAACTAAAAATTACTTTACCTTTATACGATGTCCCATGTTGGTATAAATGTAGAGACAGTGTAAGAATATCCACTGCCCAATATCGTCTCGTGGGTGGCGTAAGAAGCGACAGAGGGAAACAGACTTGGGGATTGGCAGCGGCATCTTATTAATATTAACTAAAAAAACTGCGGTTGCCAACCCGTCTGCCAAGCCTGGCAATTATCCCCCTATGAGTTAATCTATGGAGAAAGCCTACG
The DNA here is from genome assembly GCA_036936625.1 of Parnassius smintheus behrii. Taxonomy (NCBI): domain Eukaryota; kingdom Metazoa; phylum Arthropoda; class Insecta; order Lepidoptera; family Papilionidae; genus Parnassius; species Parnassius smintheus. The sequence goes on from JAUPFT010000021.1 coordinate 45,763,665, forward strand.
TTCGGCAATGTTTTGATAGTATTAAAATGAAATTTTAATTATAGGTAGAGTCATAATATGCATGTTAAAGTTATTAATTAAATGTAGAGTTAGAAAATAAAAAGAGCTGAGTGTAAATTAAACGCAATTTATAGCGTTGTTCAATAAACAGGTCTCTCGTAGTTCTCGTGTATAAACTGCACATTAAATATGTACAAAGTTAAAATATTTACACTGCCGCATCTCCCTTACTTTGTCTTCTCCTTGCTACTTATTTGCATTTGTTAAAAGTACCGTGAAGAACCGACAACATCCATTTACCATCGGGTGGACTGTTTGTTCGTTTGTCACCCTTATACTAAAAAAAACCATTAGAGTAAAAAAGTTCGCGAGTGGCAGCCCCGTACCTCCACTACTACGCTGGTAAGCCTTGATATTGAAAGCTAACTTCAGCAACATTCACCACCTTGTAAATATATGAAAAAAAAAATACACAACGAACACATGTTGTGTTGAAAAACCAATTAAGCAGTTTAGCTTCCAACTGTTATTGTTAATTTGTTGAAGCCATCATCGACACAAATTGTGGTCAAGTTAGCCTGCTTTAAGTTATTTGAAATAATGAAAACATTTGCCTTTTTAGGTTATAATCTACATGATGAAAAATTCAAACAGAAATAATTATGTACCTATTTCGAATGCTAAAATATTCTAGTTAATAAATGTAATCTTGTTTAGTTATTAACTAGATTTACAAGTTCCATTCCGAAACTGGAATCGAATCACAAGAACCTGAAATAAAACCTCCTCTGCCTTTCACCCTATTTCCCCTTGCGCAGTACCAGGCGCCCATGAATCGCGGGGAGACAAGCGAACATAAATCAGACCGCGTCGCTCCATCCATCAAGTAGCGTCCCGCTATCAATTGCGATGGACCGAAATAGTATCGCGTCTAAGTCCCGAGCTAGTGATGTGAGGATTCGAGAGATTTGTTTAAAAGTATTAAAATGTGGAGATGTTTATTAGAGACAGCATTTTTATTTCTCATATGGAGAATATGAGAATCACAGTAGACATATTTGTGTACTTTGCAACTTTTAAAGTTTTTATAGAAAATCTTTCTAATTCTGACTTTATGGCTTTTCTTTATAAAATTCGGCCAGTGTTAAGTTACAATAGATATTGTGTAAAATCATGTAATAACATCATACTTTTTGAAGGCAAATTATTATCTTATTTGTAAGTTCTTAATAACTCAAAATTTTATTTCAGTTAATACGGAAGATAAATTATGTCTTATGATTAAAATAGGCAAATTAAAATAAAATGATGTAGTTATAGTTATCTAAGGTGTTGTCGTCAACTCGAAAGCAAAGCTTCTCAAATAATACATAAAATTACCTATACTTTTTTAGGTTTACATGTCGAGCAATATATACGTCATATATACGTCGCATCCAACTTAAGTTGTGGACATAGTGACTGCTATCATATTGAGTTGATATTTTGTGCAGATGGTAAGAGGATACTGGTGTGGCCCATAGACTCTACCTCTATGCTGGAATAAGGTTCAAAATGCAGATATTTAGTCACCCCTGAGAACTAAGATTCAATATTTCGTCGACAGTAAAAAGGGTCACTCATGATACGGTTTACGGCGATGTTCTATGAGGGCGTAGTCCTAATTCGGGTAGAGCCGACTCAATCGTGATGCACCCATGATACAACCGCACCTTGACTCTACCACGTAGGTACCATGTTCAAGTTTCCTTACTAAGTATTTCACAAACGTTACCTACAGGTTTTCGGGAATCACTTTAACAAATTAGGTATGCTTAATTTTCGAAATGCAAAGCTACAAAGTATCCTGCAATGTGTCCCAACGGATGTATAGTAGGTATATTACTTTATTAACCTTTTCCCTGTTCCACGAATCATAATATATGATCACATATGACATTTCAATTGCTTAAGTAGGTATTGTGTTTGTTTCGCGGACAGGGAATCTCTTAATAGTAACATAAACGTGTGGTGGGGGTGGGGATGTAAGACAATCCATTACCTCATATCATCCCGGGATGATATCATCAGCTCATATCAGCCCGTGGTCTCACGAGAGGCGACGGAGGGAAATTAAACAGGTGATGGGCAGCAGCATCTTTCTTCATCACCTTTAGATAACAAGTCAAAGTAAGAAAAAGCCGTGGTTGTCAGCTCACTTGCCAAGCGTGGCAACTGTGGCAAACATCGCCTCTATGAGGTCTATGTTCAACAGTAAACTTTCGATCGGCTGCACTTAATGAAACAGAATTTTTTTATTCAATGTAGATCATAAATAATATTTCTTGAAATTCACTAGTATCTCTATATATAAAAGCCATATGTTGTCCGTTAGTCTCGCTGAAACTCAAAAACGACTCGACTGAATTCGATGAAATTTTTCATGTGTGTTTGTATGAGTCCGTAAATAGTTTAGATTCCAATTTGGGCTCGGTAGGTGGCGCAGTTGTCGAGATCCAGAAATCCCCCTGCGAAGCCCAAATGTACAATAGTAAACGCGGCTGAATTACCAGTAAAAAAATGAAAAATACATGAAAGTAATATCGTCACATTAAACTTTGACGCCATATACATTAAAACCATAACTAGGTGGAGGACAGATACAAAAACACAAAGTCGTATATTATAACTAGTATGTTAATAAAAATAGCAAATAAGCTTCTTTGAGTTATAAGAAAGCCAAGATATTAACCGGATGACCGTATTACCCTCACGTACTAAATAATAAATTTCTCAGTATGGAATTATAAGAACAATTTGGTCTATTACTTTACTAACAAATTATTTTTACTTGGTCTCAATATGAGAATAGATTTTTAGATATTCCTGATACGCTGACTTAAAAATGTTTCGTGAATAAGGACTAGGTACCTACTAAAGCATTTCCATCACTAGGCTAGGATACGTCGCAGATAACTGGGATGGTTCGTTTAGGTAAACTAGCAGTTTGTAACGTTATATGGAACAGTGCATTCAATACTGCGTATTAGCTAATCTTATTTTGAATATTTGCAATATATCTATCTACTAGAATTGCCTGTGGTCGTTCGAAAACTTGTGTGAAAATAACGCTAACTTTGTATACCTAACATTTTTTTGCATTTCTTTTCCGTGCGGGGAAAGTAAAGGTATCTAAGCTCATACAGCGTATTAATTGGCAACATTAATGTGTGTAGCTTAATTTTGTTTTACCTGCCTTAATGACAACATACATATGTGTAAGTACATGATTTTATTTTTTGTGCATATCTATGGCACATACCTTTCGTATCACGTAAGTTTAATTCTGTTTCTTTTAATATTACAATTAATTTGAACGAATGTATAATATTACCCTATGATCCTTGTTGGTCGAAATAAATGAATAAATAAAATATATAAGTAAATTCTAAAAAAGGTGCTTTAATTTTCGATGTTCACGTATTTAATTAATTGAGAAATATTTTATTGCATAGCTTTCTTAACTTGAACGATTTTATTTCGAACGAATAAAAAAAAATTAAATTCAATTTATTAAAAAAATCTTATAACGCGAAAAATGCCATTTTTTATTTGTAGGTAATAATAATTAACACGCAATTAATGTAGGTATATTATGCGCTCCATGGGATGACACTGATGATATAGCTAGTAGGTAGGTAGGTACCTAAGGTTATTTTAAAATAAGGAAGAAGGTGTCAATCATGATAATCATTATAACGTATCATATAAGATATCATTATAACGTTAACCTAATAAAAAAGCATAAGTAGAGGTATTAGTATTGTAACTGGTAATTTTTATAGAAAACAAATATAAAAATAGCAGTGTTTTCGAAAAAAAAAAATAGAAAAAGATATGTTTATTTAACTTTAATAACTCTTTAATGCAATGGTTAAAAACCATGCAATAACTTGAAGAAATAATTTAACACTAAATATGTTACTACAAAATACAAATGTTTCAATCAGTGTTCACTTCATAAATATCTTGAAGATAAAACTCCACGATTCAGATAAAAAGCGTACGCAGAAGGCGATTTGAAATGTAAAGACGCTCCAAAGTTGCCGCAGCGAAGCTCCAGATCGAATGACAAGTTATGACATGCCATAAACTGTGATTAAATTAGTCAACGCTGCTAACTGGAGACGGAGAGTCGCTGGAAAAAATGTCGCCCGTAATAGAGTAAGGCTTGTTACCGCTACCGAATTAACAAAAGCCGGGGATCGGCAATTACAACACCTCGAACCCCGTATACCTACCTTCTAGAGGCGGGGTCGTCACGCGATCAATACAGACAAGCCATAAGGTAAATGCGGCGTCTCGCTCTGGTACGAGGCAGTGGCTATTAGAGGAATGGAGAGGAGGCACGCGTCTCTCATTCGCGGGCCCGATCCCCATGGGCGGATACCGCCTCCCGGCCGCCGGTAACTGACGCGACTCAGTCGGCGAGGGACAGTGTGCCGTGCGCGTGCGTGCACCGTCGTACAATGCGCAGCCCGTAGTCAGACACACAGACACGATGCTAGTGCCACCAGAGATGATGGCGGCCCAATCGAAGCTAGTCTATCAGATGAACAAATATTACAACGAACGGGTCGCCAACCGCAAGGCGCAAATCGCTAAAACGATACACGAAGTCTGCAGAATCGTACAGGACGTGCTCAAGGAGGTAGAGCTACAAGAACCAAGGTTCATTTCTTCGCTGACCGATTACAACGGACGCTTCGACGGCCTCGAAGTGGTGTCGCCGCACGAGTTCGAAATCGTCATCTACCTGAACCAAATGGGTGTTCTGAATTTCGTCGACGACGGCTCTTTACCAGGATGCGCCGTGTTGAAGCTTAGCGACGGCAGGAAGCGCTCCATGTCCCTCTGGGTGGAGTTTATCACCGCTTCTGGATACCTGTCGGCGAGGAAGATAAGGTCCAGGTTCCAGACGTTAGTGGCGCAGGCGTGTGATAAGTGCTCGTATAGAGATTGTGTAAAGATGATCGCTGAGACGACAGAAGTCAAACTGCGTATACGAGAAAGATATATAGTTCAGATAACTCCAGCATTCAAATGTGCTGGGCTTTGGCCGCGGTCGGCCGCACACTGGCCACTGCCAGCCATACCCTGGCCCCATCCGAACATCGTCGCTGAAGTCAAAACGGAAGGCTTCGACTTGCTCTCGAAAGAGTGCCTCGCTCTGCAAGGGAAGAACTCTGCGATGGAAGGCGACGCGTGGGTCTTGAGTTTTTTCGAAGCAGAAAACCGTCTCCTTCAAGGTGGATGTCGGAGGAAGTGTTTGAGCATATTAAAAACGATCAGGGACAGGCATTTGGATCTTCCCGGCAATCCAGTGACGTGCTATCACATGAAAACGCTTTTGTTGTACGAGTGTGAGAAACATCCCAGGGAACACGAGTGGGACGAGGCCGCTATTGGGGACAGAATTAACGGGATATTTCTGCAATTGATCTCTTCGTTGCAGTGTCGCAGATGTCCACATTACTTCCTGCCACACGTGGACCTGTTCAAGGGAAAATCGCCAACGGCTTTAGAAAACGCGGCGAAACAAGTCTGGCGGTTGACAAGAGAAATGCTCACGAATTCCAGAGCTTTCGAAAAGCTGTGAAGAAGCTAAAAGCTCTATTCCTAAAATTAGTCATAAGTGCAGTGAGTGAACTAGTGGTTAAACGAGTATATTCATTCGCTCTCGAGTCATTTGTCGTAGATGTAGCGCGGATTCGAATCCAATCGGAAATGTGACAGTTAACACGGAGACAGTGTTTTGTCGTCCGTGCGTGCAAGTGAAAATCCCTTCGGACTGACTGTAAGTAGAAGTGATACTATTAACTTAGAACCACCCTTCGAATATTATTTGTGATATAATGTAAATAATTTACTTGTACAATTTTAGTGATATTTAATTATTTGAAAATATTAAAAGAATCGTGTATTTATTTTGACTGAGACAATTTAAAAGTAGGCTTATTATCTATATTATAATAAACCGATTGAAAACAATTTCTATCTTTGATTTCTGGGGTTCTATCCTGAATAGAAAATGTCGAAAACTAGTGAAAAATGGAATATACCACCACAATGAAAATATTTCTCCACACTAACACACACATTATAGACATTATTTACACCTTTATGTCTTGATATTACTTATGTCTTTAAATATTATTTACACCTTTATGTTTAAAATATTATTTATGTTTTTAAATATTATTAACCCTTTTATATCTTGAATATTATTTATGTCTTTAAATATTGTTTACAACTATATGTATTTGTTCCTGACACGAGCTCTAAGCTTTTAATCCAATATTTTTTTTATAAAACTAAAGTATCAAATGAAATTACAGTGGTCAATCCTGAATTGAAAATGTCGGATTTACCGAAACTAGTGAAAAATGGAAAATACATAAAGGATTGCACAAAGGAAATATTCCTCCACATTAATAATATTATTTACAGCTTTATGTTTTGAATATTATTTACCTATGTCTTTAAATATTATTTACACTCTTATATCTTGAATATTATTTATGTTTTGAAATATTGTTTACACATGTATGTGGTTCCTGACACGGGCTCTAAGCCTTTAATCCAATATTTTTTTTATAAAACTAAAGTATCAAATGAAATTACAGTCCTGATGGGTAAGTGGATACTGCACAGCCCACGGACAAGCAACATACATTATTTTCCTGTATAACCTGGAAGCAGACGGACTGAATACCTTGTAGCATTAAGTTCCGTTTCTTTTGTGCTTAAAATGATTAAGGACCGATTTTTTTATCATAAGGTTAAAGTTATGCATCAAATAAATTATAACCTTACTAAATATAAAAGTGAAACATTGGACAATTTTATTCGTACAACTGTATTTTTAATTTAGTTTTATTTTATGCTATGAATAAATTTCAACTGAGAATTGAATATCGACTTTAAAATAAATAAATAATTATACAAACCCACATCTTACTACTCTTTTTTAGTTGAGGCTTGAAGTTAGTCATTATATTATTTATTTTACTGCAGTCCTTTTGTGTTGGAATTTATAAGACACACCTAAAGTCGTTTAAGAGATAACCACTTATACCAGCTTTTGTGACATTTCATTAAAGATCATTGTCCTTACGGAAACAAGAACCACAATGCACAACATAACTAATTAAATACATACAACTAGTATATTAAATTTAATATAGAGTGCATTTAATTACAAATGCCTAAAAAGTGTCAACTGAAAAGTCTGAAAGGGAAAGGGAAAATTTATCGACCAAATTAACGATTTACTGAAAACGGGCCAAATTAGGAGTACCCTTAACCGACGAGCATGTATGCGTAGATATATGGAAGTGAAGGAGGCGAAATAGGTGTGTCAGGATCGTGCCAAATGGAAGTCTGTAGTCTTTGCCTACCCCTCTGGGTGACAGGCGCGAGTGTTTATGTATGTATGTATGAAAAGTTTGACAGAACTATATTAAGATCTCGACAACAGCGCCACCTACAGGATCCAATTGTGAATCCAAACCACCCAGGGTGCTCAAACGCGCATCAAATTCTTCAATATCATCAAATTCGTTCGAGCCCTTGTTCCAGTCTTAGCTAGACTTACGGTCAGTAGGTAATTGATTTTTATATAGGTATAGAAGACTTAACGACCGCCGCGGGATTATAAAATTAAATTTAATTAGCAAAGAACATTTTTTCAAACAATTTTTCGATGTCTCAAAATCTCCCAAGTTTTTCTCATAAAATATAGCCTTGATAATTTCTGGTATATCTCTATCGGTTCGTGAAGTTTTATTACAATCTGTTCAGATATTCCCTGGATGAGTCTTTACAAAAATTTAAAAATGGTTAGTATGCAAATAGCTCAGATCATTAAACGGCAGTCATTTCGTTATCATAGAAAGATACCTTAATTATATAAGATAATTGTTAGAATCAGAAATCCATTATAATAAAGATATTATTAATAGTTATTTTGCAACCATCCGCTGAATTTCGCGCGGTATTTTGCGATGGTTGCAAAATAACTATTAATATCTTTACCTTAATTATATTTATATGTATATAGGATGTTTACTCTTTAATATTCGCTCCTTCCAAGGGATGCATGTCAACTGGTGCATTTTTGGGGAGTCTTATGATATACCAAAAAAGGTTGAAAGAATCAGAAGCGTGAAAATATCCGAAGCATTGTGTTCTTAACAACTGATGGAAAAATTAAACTATAGGGGTGTCTATATGGGGTGGTATATGGGCCGCTGTAAGTTCATACCCATATCCTATACAGTAATATTTTATACATTAATAAAATATTTAAATTTTATTTATAATTATAATAAGCTTAAAGATAATTCAATCCAGTTCACAAGGTAATTTCGGCACTAATTTGACTGACTCTTGTTTAACAGTTCGTTAAATTACTACGTAGGAACCTTATTATTTCTTAAATATATAAACGCTAAACGACGATGATAAATATGCTGCTGTATGTCATCCACTAAGAACACATACATCGATTATGCAACTTTACAGAAGAGGGCCATATGAGCAATCTATGATTTAAAACCTAGGGAAGAGAGTCGCTCAGACAAAAATTAAGGAAATTAATATATTAACTTTGGTCTCCGAATACATTTGTAATATATGTACACAAAAATAAAAGTCGTTTAAAAAACTAAGAGATATTTATTCTGTAAATACTATGAACAGAGACAAGCTAGTAGTATCAGTTACTCGGCTTTTACAACAAATCCCTGAAAATATACAACTTTTGAACTTCTCAAAGTTCAAAACTTTATTAAGCCGAAGTGTGTATAAAAATGGTTATTATAATATTAATGAATTTATGGATGATAATATCCCCTGGTAATGAGGTGATCGCTAACAAGCTATTTCTAATTTGTTTAGTAATTATGTAACATAAATACAAAAAATACCGCTGGGTTTTATGCTGGTTCTTCCCGGACCAGAAGTTTGTTCTGAACCAGTGGTAAATTAAATAAAATATTACCTTTAAATAAGTATTTTTATAATCTATAATCTTCGATCAACAAGTCTATATCGAATAATAAAGTTTTTGTTTCCGTTTCTGTTTCATAAACATTAGTGCAAGGTAAGTCACTCCGATGTGTAGTATAGGGATCATTTATAGCATAATATTTATAGACATAGGAACCGGGACTTTTTCCTTTTTTTTTATTCTAACATCAAAATGCTACTGCTGTTTTGCCAAATAGGTACTAGTCTCTCTTGAACATGTGCGAAATAAAATAAAACGAGATCATCTGCACTAGATGACGATGTGAATTTTCACCGACTAAAACCATCAAAATTGGAGAATTTAAGTCTGCTTAACTTCAGTTAATTAAACTAATATGGTATGTTATTTACTTTGAATTTTAACCGTCGACTAAACTTAATACTCGTAATAAGGTATGATGTAATAAAAATGTACTTCTGCTGTAAATGCACTATAGGGTCTCGTATTTAATTAGCTCTCACGATACAGGTTTGCGTACCTAGTGTGAGAACCGCATCTAAACACTTTGTTATGGCGCAAACTGTCAAATAGATTATTTTAATTTTCCGCCTAATAAGGTCACGCATGCTTTAAAAGCTCTCTATGTAATAATGACTCAATAAAGATTATTAATAATGTATATTGTGTAAAAACAAATTATTTCAGTTTCTATATTAAATGGTACCTAAATATTATTTATTTGCACTTTATTGTACACCTTAATAAAAGGATTACGAAAGGACATAACGCCTTTTGGCATTCTCTTCCAGTTAATTAAATGTATTATTCATTTATAAAAAAGAAATAATGACTTTAATACCTACATTTTACAGATAAATAAACGGTTGTATATTTCCATTATTAGTCGGGGACAAATGTAAATGTCCATGGGTCAAAGCATCTTCTCGCCATCAGGTGGATTGTGTGCTCTTTTATCAAAATTACTTCTACAAAAAATAAACAAATTAACATTTTTATTATGACAAAGGCTTGTCCAATATTTCATATACCACAAAAGATCGCTAAAGTGTTAAGTCACTATGCAAATGAGAGTATATGAATCTAACGATTGCATAAGATCCGTTTTAAGGTCAAAGACCTGCTGTTCGACCTTCCATTCATAAAAAAAACCACATAAAGTATTTTCGTAATGTAGGTGTAAAAATTGGAGTAAAACGTCAATAAATAACAATAAATCTTAAAAACGAACCGGCACAAAATCGCATGTGAATTGCAGATTAATAGCTCTAACTTCAACAGTTTTTGTATTATACCAATAATATTATCAGATCAGTTCGTCAGATTGTGATAATACTTTGTCAACGTATACTTGCACTTGTGTGAAGGTTATAGGCATAATACAATTAACTTAAGGTGGCACGCGCATCATACCGAAAAATAATTTAATAAAATATTTCAGTTATACATATATCATTCTATTTAAATGAATGCAATAACATTCCTAATGAAACAATATAACTGTTCCAAATTTAAAACATATTTCTACAATTATTTCTTCTGTGGCAGCAACGCGCCGGGCACCAGCCAGTCTATTAACCTAAATTGCCTAATGTGTCTATTTATCAAAATTTTTTTAAATATTAAACTACGGTATCTTTTTAATCGCTTATTTATTTCATATACACTAAGGCATATATTAAATAAATAAGCAATTAAAATTTTATTATATTGTTATTTAATATATGCCTAAGTATATATTAATTCTCTTTTTGATATTTTGTTTTGTATCGAATTAATAGGTAACTGAGCCTTTGTATAAATTTTTGTTTTCGTTGGTTACATTTGAGATGATGATTTTTTGGTTTGCGATTTGTGACCAGCGGCGGGTCGTTTTCCATTTTGTATATAGGTACCGTAAATTAATATTACATATCATAGCATATGTGATAAATTAAAAAAAATACAAATAAGAGTATACCTACTTACGGAGTTTCTTTCGCCATTTCTTCATCGGTTAGAGGAACCTCATATTAAAACGGTAGTAAAATTTGCAGGTTAAAAAAATCATTTGACAACAAAAATTTTTATAGGATGGGGTGACAAACGAACACACAGTCCACCTGGTGGTAAGTGGTTGCTGTGACCCATAGACATCTTCGTCTATCCTCGATTACGAATCAAAATGTGGATGCGTTGTCACCCATGAGGACTACGATGAAATACCTAATTTTCAGTAAAAAGGGTCTCCGGTTCTCTACACTCACCATACGAAACACAGCAGCATTAAGGTACTATTTTACGCCGATATTCTGTGAGAGCGTGGTTCTTCCCCGGTCGTGCCGACCCATTCGTACTACAACTATACTACTAATGTAACTGCAAAATGGCTCTACCACGTAAAAAATTATTTCTTACGTTGAAGTAATAAAGATATTTCTATTCAATAAAAACTAGAATATTTAATTTTTATTATTATAATGATTAATTTATTTTTAGATATGTTTTAAGATAAGTTTCAATTAGCCTGTTATTCTATGTATACTTCACCTAGGTTAAAGTTGTCTGATGCAATTAATAAATTAACCTTACTGTAAGTAGTTAGGTACGCTGCAGCTAAATTATGGTTGTAGCACGAACCGGTCGGCTTCATCATAGAAGGACCATTTCCTCACAGAATACCAGGTAAATGCTGTTGTGTTTCGTACGGTAAGTGTAGAAAACGAAAAGAAGTTAACTGGAAACGAGGCATTCCATTTAAGTACTAAGGGGTGACAATGCATTCTGTATGTTGCTTCGTAATCGAGCATAGATGTAGATGTCTATGGGCTACAGCATCCATTTACCATCAGAAGGACTGTGTGTTCGTTTTTTATCCTTGATCTATAAAAAATTGCTTCGGATGATCGCTTTCCAAATTTTTAAGATTTGTTCTTATCGTTAGAGATATTAACGAAAGGCGATCAATTTTCTGAGGTTTTTTGACAGTTTGCTGTCATATCTTCCTGCTTTTTTTAGTTAATGTGAGTGAAAATGGCACGCATTTATGGAATTTCCAACATGTTTATAAGGATGATCCCATTCAACATTTGTTATATTTGTCTTCGGCAGATCACGAAAGTGGATAATTTTCTGGGACCTTAGGGTTTCAGTCTAGCTGTCTTTTTCTGTTAATGTAAGTAATAGAGGCGCGCGTTTGTGGAATTCCCTACACGTTTAAAAGTTTTTGTATTTAATTACGGAATCATCAATAAGTGAACACACACTTACGAGAATTTTCACATAAAATAATTTAGTTAATCGCACGCCAACACACAAGACATAGCATTCGTATCGTTTTAAACGACCTACGGTACAAAATAAACTACAGCCCCGTATGACACTGTCCGAACGGCCTACGTACAGCATATCAAGTTACAATAATATTTTATAACACAGCTCTGGACCCGGCTAGAGATATCGTGGACTCGGTATTAATGGGCTTTGATAGGAGGCTGCGCGTGTGGGTTGGCCTCGGGTGATATTTCGGCCTACCGCTTGCTACTGCCCGAAAACTTGATAGTGTTCCGATGCTTAACTGTTTAAATAGCCTCCAGTTAGTGTTATGTTATTTTAAAACACAGAAACGTAAGAATGTTTGAAATTAGGTATAATTGAATATTTTATAAACTAATGTGATAAAATAAAAGATTCGATCTTTTGTATATTTGTTCGTAATGGATAAACTCGAAAAATCGATAAAATTATTTCACCTAAAGAAAGCTACATTATCAGCGAAAAACATAGGCATTATTTTCAAAAAATTTAGAGATGCCTACGAGAATTGCAATAACATCACAATATTCATCATTGCTCTCAAAAAATACCGCGAGGCTTTAGGTCTAACTATTATAGTTAAGTCACAATAAATGTTTTTATCAAATAAGTCAATCAAAACACGGGCAGAATCGAAAAATGATAACATTCATAATATGTAATTGTTTCTTATCTAACTGAACAGTTTTATAATCAAGGTTGATTATGTATTTGTTAACTCCTTTTTAAATTATAAGAATCAGACCTTTCGTTTAGAAGTTACGACGAGTATAAAAATGCTTAAGTAAGAAAAATGCGGTGTGAGCCCTACACTATCTATTAGTTACACCTACACGTTTCCTACACATTTTATTCAGTGGTATCTATTGGTTTATGTTTAGAATATTTACTACCAGCAATCCATCTCGGCTTTGCAAGGGTGATTTCTGGATTTCGACAAATCTGAACCATATAGGGATCCATTCGAACAAACATAAAAAAATTCATCAAAATTAGTCCAGCCGTTTTTGAGTTTCAGTTTCGTAGTTTTATATATAGATATAGACTAAACAGCTTTATTTCTCTACTATAATATGCATATATTTACAAATAAACCTTCCTCTTGAATCATGCTGTTTATTGATATAAACCGCATCGAAATCCGTGGCATAGTTTAAAAGATCTAAGCTGCATACGGCGGGAAGCGACGTTGTTTTATACTATGTAGAGAAGTGCACAGCTGATGTTATAAGCGAGTTGCAAGGAACTTCTATACATGAACCACAAAAATAAGAACATGGAAATCCCTACACGAGAATATGTCATGAAGAAATAGTTCAGTGATCAGGTTTCCTTATTCCGCTAAAAGGATTTTTGAAAATTCAACTCCTTAATGAGTAAAATAGGGGGTCGAAGGAGCGAAGTCACGGGCAAAAGTTAGTAAGGTATATGTAGGTGTATAATTTATACTTGCGACTGTCACTTAGTGAAGCGTCGACTTCATTCTAGGGATTTGAATAAAGATTTGTTGTGTTGTTCTTATACACCCCAATAATGCCTTGAGGCGAAGCTGGTCGGTTTTTATGATTATTTAATTAATAATTTAAATAAATATTAAGAAATAGTACAAATGTGTATCCATATCAGTAAAATATGTACACTGTGTTTCAAACGTTAAAATTACTGCGTGGAACTAGCTAAGCGCTTCATAATAAAGACCAACTTTCAATTTACATTAAAACAAAAGATCAGAAACGCACTAACATTTCTCCTGTATCTCGTAGGTGTTTTACATATACAATATGCGCAAAGATATACAACCAGACTCTGATAAAATATCTGCACGCCACACAAATACTAGAGAACTACTACGAGAATAAAACTCGACTCGAGACGTACGATAAGATTTCGTTGCAGAGTAGTAGTAAAATAATAATGACTTATATACAAAAATAAACGTAACACTAGGATTTTCTCCGGAATCGTGGAGGCAGCTAACATATATTAATTTCACAAAGATAAAAATCCAGACATTTAACAACCAGCTTACAAATTATAAACTATACAAATATTTGTTCCGTGCGGGATTGGAACCCGCGATCCTTAGCACTGCAATCACAGATTAATCTGTGGCTGCAACTCAACGGTAAGCCACTTGGATACAGCTATATCTTATCTCAAAAAAAATAGTTTTTATGGCGTGATTTTTTTAAATTTAAATTGCATACTATATATATCAATCACCATCATAGATACAGCTCCTCAAAAGTCCAAAACTGATAATATACCTCCCCAAGGAATATCACGAAACGCCGTCCTGAGAATTAGCGCGAGTTAATAAAAACTATAAAAAATAATGAAATCTCAACATTGTGTTAAATATAATTAATATTCATTTTTTTTCTTAGCGTTAAAGATCGTAGAAAATAAACTTGGTTAACCGCAGGAAGGTGCAAGCTGTCATTCCATTAAGTGGAACGATGCCCCACACCTATGTATTTATAAATATCAATATATTCGAATAACTACATAAATAAAGTTTATGGTCCCGCTATCAGACAGAGGGTAAATCTTTCCAGATAATAGAAAAATTCTTTAAGCCAATGGAGTTAACAATATTGGTTCTAGTTTGTAGCCAATTCAATAGACGGCACCCGCCTTTCCGTTTAGACAATTTTTTTTTAATAAAATAAGCGACAAACAAACACACAGTCCACCTGATGTTAAGTGGGTGTTGTGGCCTATAGAAATCTATATATGAACTAGATCAAGAATCAAAATGAAGACGCGTTGTCACCATGCGGACTAAGATGGAATGCTTCGTTTCCAGTAAAAAGAGTTTCCAGTTCTGTACACTTACCATACGAAGCACAGCAGCATTAACCTCTTATTTTACTCTGATATTCTGTGAGAGCGTGGTCCTACCCCGGTCTAGTCGACCCACTCGTGCAACAACTAAAACTATAGCGTGGCTCGACCACGTATAAATAAATAAATGTATGCAGACTTATGCAATGTTTGACAGAAGGATTGATGATCCTTATATCAAACGATCCGGAACATAGCTCTCTACGCCCCATCAATAGTCTAGTTATTGCAATAGTAATAACAACCTTTGACACGTGTGCATAGGTGGTAAACAACACATATTCCATAGAGCACACAGTCACCTGATAGCATAACTATCCTCTATTGAAAATCGAAATGCAGACGCGTTATACATGTCACACTGCTGGGCACAGGCCTTCTCTCATTTCTGAGTGGGTTTTATGGCCGTATTATATCCGCCACGCTGCCCCAATGCGTGTTGGCGATCTTCACATATCTTCGAAATATTTTTTATTATTTATCAGACACGCAGATTTCCTTACGATGTTTTCGTTTACCACTGAGCACGCGGTAAATTAGCACTAAAATTGCAACTAACAATTTCATTGGTGCCAGCGGAGATCGAACCTTGGTTGTTCGCGTACTGTGAAATTTACAGCGAACACTTAGTCCCTGTGATACCACGGCTCACGACGTATGAAATGTCTTGTCAAAAGTTAATAGAGTACCTATCTGGTTTTCGTCACTCAATATTCAACATAGCTTATTGGAATCGCCACTAATTCACCTTCTTATTGAATGTATGAAATATGAATTGTATTATGAAAATAAATGACAATCCTATTGATTTCGGAAACTACGAGGGTGGATTGAAAAGTACTCGGCCTAACCAAGAAAATAAACACGTACTAAATCAGTTATATTTTTATTTTTCTACATAATCACCATCAAGTTCAATACACTTTTGCCACCTCCCCTTCCAAGCATTTAGACCGTTGAAAAAAATGATTCTTCCTTAGAGTCAAAATGTGCGTCTACAGCTGCTTTGACCTCGTCGTTTGTCGAAAATCTTTGACCTCCCAAGTGCTTTTTTAGGTTAGGGAACAGAAAGAAGTCTGATGGTGCCAGATCAGGTGAATACGGCGGATGCGGTAACAGTTCAAAGCCACAGTTGTGAATTTCAGCCATTGACTGTACTGACGTGTGAACACGGGCGTTATCTTGATGAAACAGGACTTTTCTTCTGAGCATTCCTCGACGTTTTTCTTTTATTTCCTCTCGTAAATGACGTAGTAAGGTGCAGTAGTAATCAGAGTTTATAGTCTGACCCCTATCAAGATAATCAATCATAATCACACCTTTCGAGTCCCAGAATACTGAAGCCATCACCTTATTTGCCGACAAAATCGACTTAGCCTTTTTAGGGGGTGGTGAACCAGGTCTTCTCCACTGTTTTGATTGTTGTTTTGTTTCCGGTGTACAGTAATGAACCCATGTTTCGTCCATAGTAACAAAACGATTCAAAAAATCATCTGCATCGGCTTCAAATAACTCCAAACAGTCGCGTGAAATAGTCAATCGCGTCCTTTTTTGTTCAACTGAAAGCAGTCGCGGAACCCACCTCGCAGACACCTTGTGGAAACCCAACTCGTTGACAATGATGTTTTGAGTTCGTTCATAAGAGATGCCTATAATTTCGACTATCTCTCTAATTTTTAATCTGCGGTCTCCCATTATTAAATCAAGTACTTTTTTAATATTTTCGTCAGTAGTTGACGTCGAAGGCCTTCCAGAGCGGGGTTCATCTTTCACACTCTCTCTACCACGCTTAAATTCTACTATCCATTTTTTGACGGATGAATATGACAGAGCACAATCGCCTAATGTACTGACCATGTCGTCATGGATGGCTTTTGATGATAGCCCCTTCTTATGGAGGTACTTAATGACGGCACGCTGCTCGATTTGCTCCATTCGCGGAAATTATGTCCGATTACTTTGTTAATAAATTTATAAAATCACAACTAATTATCGCACACGTTTCGAACTTCACACAATGAACTAGTCTGAACTGAACTAAATGATGTGGCTAGATTTGATTTTTAGAATTGAATGGATCTGTGTTAGGCCGAGTACTTTTCAATCCACCCTCGTATTTAATTGCAATCAAAATAATTTTAATCTAAACTGATATAACATTACAATTTACACGATCAAGTGTAACGTCTTCGCCGGCGGTGTAGTGAACCGTTGACAAAATATAAATTATTAATGTTGCCAGTGGCAAACTATAATTAAGATTTCATCACAGCTGTATTATGCTGCTATTTTACGCTGGTAATATGCGAGAGCGTGTTCCTTTCCCGATGGAGCTGACAGGTTGGTGTTACAGTCCTACGTTACAGCGGACTCAATCATATAAAACCATTTTGATTAAGCTACAAATTTTTAAATTGTAAAAAAAAAGTGTATAAAAGAAATAAAGCCCCGTTTTCTGAATGTGAAATTATTTTATTCTTTTTAGTTTTTTAAAGTAAAGCTTTTAATTTTTATATAAAGTCAATGTTTGATTTTCTTGATTTTTATTTTTTATTTAATGTTAGTGTTTTATTCTCTTGAATTTTAATTCCATTTAAAGCTAATATTTTATTCTCTTGATTTTTTATTTTTATTTAAAGTTAATGTTTTATTCTCTTGATTGGACTAAAGTATGTGACAATCTGTCGTTAAAAAGTTAGCTACATTAAAAAATTCATTCGTTATTTTTCACAATTAAGACAAATTTTACGACCCCCCCCCACATGTTAAAATTCATCGAAACGTTTATGATGCAGAGCGTGCCAAATGGGATAGACATATAAACATCACAATAGAAACACTCTAAATATATTATGCTCCTTCCGTGGTCGTCAGGTGAAAAGAATAGTGGATGGTAAGAAACTGCGAACAAAACTACATACGGGGAAGGTTAAGGTTGTTCAACAAGCTATGGAGAGGTTTATGCTCTCTGAGTGTCTAGTTTTCTCTGCGTGATAGACTTAAAAATGAGTAGTAGAATGAGAGTAGAACCGGAGCAACTGACATAGCCCAACGGATCAGTAAGCTGATGTGGAGGGCTATATAGCTCCAAGAACCGACAACCGATGGGAAAGAAAGGTTCTCGAGTAGCATCCTCGTAAAAGTAGGTGAAGCGTAGGGTGGTCCTCCACTAAATGGAGTGACGGTCTGGAGGAAGTCAATGGATGCAGATGGATCAGGATCGTGCATTTTGGCATACCTATGTGTACTTGTGAAGGGCTGTAATGAAAAAAAAAGAGAAACAGCGTGAAATATATATAGCTTTTTATACAAAAGTAGGAGCAAAACGTCACTGTATTATTGTTGTAATTTCGTTAAATTCCTGATACGTTTTTAGAGGACCAAACAAAAGCGCGCACACAGCCGACGCCGACGGGATCGTGACGCCTGCTTTAGTTTTACCGCCGCGGTTTATCCAACGCAAGATTTGGACCAAATTATAATATTCTGTTCTTTTCTTATTCCATTAAAAAACCTTACCCCCATACTACAAGGATTAAATTGGGTGTGAGGATACATGTTCAGCGATGAAGGAAAATATGAGGAAACTTGCATGGCCGAGAAACAAAAAAATATTTAAAATTATAAAGCCATCATCTGCCCTAAAACCCTCCTAACGCATAGTGGGATGTAACGATTTTTTCTCTAAATTTCAACTTATTATACACACAATACACTTGGATGAATCGTTCGGTGTGAACTAAGTTCTCGAGTTTTTTTTTAAATTTATTTTTATAGAATAAGGGTGACAAACGAGTACCCACTCAACCTGATGGTGAGTGGATGCTGTAGCCCATAGATATCTACATTTATCCTCGATTAAGAATCAAAATGCACATGAGTTGTTACCCCTGAGGACTAAGATGGAATGTATACTTGTTCGAATATCTGTCTAAATAAAATTCAATTGCCTCGACCGTTTTTAAAATGGCTAGACAGATTTTGATGAAAATTTTTGTGTTCGAGTGGTTTAGATTCACATTAGACCGGGTAGGAAGCGCTGCGGACAAGATCCAGAAATTATCTGCGTGAAGACGGGCGTATCACATAATATAGTATATTATGTGATAATATACTAGATATATTAAATATACATGTATAGTTTACATTGCAAATTCTACAGTTTGATCTTTTATTCAGGTTCGATAATTCGATTTAAGATTAGTTTATATGCCATACCTATGCAGATAGACCGATAACTGTTAAATTCCAATAAAATTTGTGGATTGCTGGAGTGTTAAGATAACAGAATCGAGTCTGTGGCGACGTGATTGTGAGACGTTCGAGATAAGAGGCCCTTACGAGACACCTAGAAGCTCATAAATAGGCGACAAATAACTGTCAAACGACTATAAAGTATACATTTGTTTATTGAATACCAAACAGTCTAATAGGTAGCATAAGATGCTTGATGTTTTTATACTATCATACGTCAGTGTTTAACTACTAGTGGTGATGGAGCCGAAAATGGTACAGCGCACGGCCTATTTACTCTTGCCTTGCCGTTAAACCACATTATAATCTTATGGAAAGATATCTGGCAAATTATTCCACTCCTTTGCTTCTACGCATTATGAACGACGAAGCAAACCCATGGTTCGTACACGCGGTATGTCAATAACATAGGAGTGGAAACTAGCTGAGCGTCTGGTTGTCTGACGATGGAATGAAGAGGGTGGGATCAAGAGGGTGGGATCAAGCCACTCATGTATTTCTGCACACACTCTCCGAAATATATATTGTAAAAAAATCTAATATTTTAAGCCTTTAACATTTTTTTTTAAAGAATAACGGCGATAAACGAACGCACAGTCCACCTGATGTAAGTGAATACTGTGGTACATAGACATCTACATTTATACTCGATAAAGAATGAAAAGACAGATGCGTTGTCACTACTGAGGGCTAAGATAGAAAGCCTCGTTCCCAGCAAAAATGATCTCCTTTTAACTTATTATAAGCTAGTGCTTGATCACAATCCCACCTGGTGGTAAGTGCTGATGCAAGCCTCTGATGGTAAGTCGCACTGTCTTAGCGTAACAAAAGCCTACACTCTTGCCTTGAAGACGCCCAGATTGTATTCGGACGTAAAGATAGATGCCGAAAAATTATTCTACTCCTATGCTGTACGCATTAAAACAGTTGAAGCAAATCGTTTGGTTCTTATGAGTGGAATATCGACAACAAAGGGGTGAAAACCCGCCAACCGCCTGGTCATCCGATGGTGGATCCGATTCTCTACACTCACCATACAAAACACAGCATCATTAAGCTGCTATTTTAAGCTATTTCAAGCCAACCCATTTATGCTACAAACATACAGCTGTATACTACTACCACGTAAATAGATGTACATACGTTTCAAAGTTCAATAAAACAAAATAAATTGTTTATAGTATAATATTAAACATGTTACAAAATGTCTCGAAGTGTTATATCTGTAAATCAAGACCAATAAATAATTTAATGGGTGGACAGAACGCTCTGAGTTATTCAATAGAGCACAAATAACCGTCATAATGAGGAGGCAGGAAGAGGCGGGAAGGTTCGTTATAACACAAGCAAAACACCGTATTATAATAGTGAAGCAGTGATTTGTACGGTTAGCCTACATTTTGATAATAATGCATTAGCTGTGGTGTTTTAAAGTACGTTTAAATTTATCACTTGCTTACATTTATTTAATATAGGCTAATAGAGAACTCGCAGCTCAATGTCCCTTCATATCACGCAAAACTAGTCGAATACTCGTAACAAAAATAAAACAAGTAAACTATTATTAAAAATCAAACAGAATAGAATTAAATAATCTAAAGTATAAAATTATAGAGATTATTAAATACTTAACTATTAGCAAGACATTTTTTACTTTTATAACTGATACGGAAAAAACATCTGTAATGGGAAAGCCAGCGGGATTTTTTTTCAAAGTATTTTTGACAAAGTTGAAAAGAAAGAAAAAAAGAAATACATTGCTGATACCTGAAATGGACATACCTACATATTACAAATAAATGCAAGGTTAACGAAAAATATTAACAAAAATATAAGCCTCAAAATCGAAAACGCTTAATACTGATAAAAGAGATGATAAAAGAGAAATAACAACAACCACTAACTGAAAACAATAAAAGTAAGTTTATTGTATTTTAAAAGTAAAATACAGTGAAATAAAAAGGACACGACTACAGTGATCTTTCAAATAGAAGATAATATGATAGAAATGGAGAGAAAATTTTCGTAGTCAATAATTTTTTAATTTTTGACAAAAAGAAACATTAAAAAGTGGAGAAATATTTTATTGTGCGTGAATGTGCGAGTGGTTTAGCATTTGATCGGAAAAATAGACTGAAAATGACTTTTATTGACCAAACTTAGCGATTGCAGCGCCTCACTTATTGTGCCCATATTTCTGGGACACTATTTTCTACAGCGATCGTTCTCCTGTTCTTTAACCTCCATGGTCATAAGCACAATGACGTCAAGAATCAGTCGAAGCGTTCCTTTCTAGCGGTATTGCCAGGGTTTGTTTTCTACAATCGTTAACTTTAATAGAAAACAACGACAATGAATAGGAATGACATATGTCAATGTAAAGTCATGTGACTGATTTATTTATTCTTTAACGCGCTTTTTTAACTTGACTGGTATGTATGAACATATGTAATGGAATCTCCCGTTCCGTTCAGGTTATCAAAAGTCCAGCTCACCGGTGGTCATAGGTCTTCCCTATAGATTACACTTAGCAGTTGCAGGGTTTACAGCCGCATTTATTTGTTTAGTTGTTTTCTTCTGGGGCCTCTTTCGATACCTACCCGACGAATGGTGTAGTGGATATTCTCACACAGACAAACGGAATTTTATGATTTAGTTAGACGTAATTTTCATAAGTATGACTTAATATCTTCACTAGATCATTATACCTGATCAGATATGTTTAAGTTGTATTTTGTAATTCTAATATAAACATAAATTTCTACTAACGTTAACGATTATGGAAAGTCGACAAGCTAGCTAACCGCTGCAGATATAAACGAGCCGCTATCGAAAGATGTCAGGGTGATTAGATACTAGAGACAAAGGAGACGAGTGTTCCAGTGGGGCTAATAGCGTCGTCCCGCTCTGGTTCTCTACACTCAACATACGAAACACAGCAGATATATGCTAATGAGTTTCGTATGGTATGTGGCTACTATTTTAGGCTGGTATTCTGTGAGAGCGTGGTCCATCCTCGGTCGAGCCGAACCGTTCGTGCTATAACCACAAGATGTCTGCAGCATGGCTCTAACACGTAGATAAATTATATACACATACATTTAGAACGTTCTCGTTAATACCTTTCAAGTGACACATATGTTTATAATTATTTTTCAGGTCAAAACCTTAAAGGGTTCATCTCCGCCATATTTATTCTGACATCATAAAGGTACTATTTACCTTCAAAAATATGACGAATCGACTGATATCATTTGTCAAAGTTCGACAAATAGCTTAAGAGTTACGAACGGATATACATAGCAACAGACACATGAGAAAAAAATATAACCATAGTTTTTTGAGCTGCGGCAGTCAACATAACTAACTCTAAAACAATATTTATACAAGTGGTAAAATTAAAAATTATATAAAACCGAATTTAATATAAATAAGATGATAACATTAACAATATAGTAGAAGTCAATTAAATACGCATTATTAAGGATAACTCAAAAACTACTGGTCAGATCTTGATCAAATTAAATGGGACTACATGAGAGCACCAGCTTTCAAATAAACCAGAATCATCAAAATCGGTTCACCTAGAAAAAATGTTCTGAGGTAACATTTTTTTATAGAAGAGGAAGCAAACGAATATGCAGCTCACCTGATGGTATGTGACTACCGCCGCCCATGAACAACTGCAATACCAGGGGAATCGCAGGTGCGTTGCCGGCATTTTAGAAAGAAGTAAGCTGTTTTCTTAAAGGCCCCTAAAGTCGTATCGGTCCGAAAAATCGCCGGTGGTAAACAATTCTACAGAGAAGTTGTACGAGGTACAGAACTACGACAAGGACTACTCCTGAGGATGGTATCGTGAATTTTGACACGATGTGCGTTCGGGAAATTTGGCGGCTGGAATTAATCCGAACAATTCCTCAGAGCACTTCCCGTAGTAGCAATAGAAAAGATGCACCATTCCTACGTAGCGCCGGTGAATCGAGCGGATCAGAAAGAACTCTGTCGTCGACGATTCGAACCGCTCTGCGCTGGATGCGGTCAAGTGGAAGGAGCTGGCACTACAATATATAAAAAATATATAGTGAAATTGAGTATCTCGCTATTTTTTTGAATTCGGTTTAAAAGTAACAAGCTGTAGTAAGCGGAAATTACCTTCATCAAAAATTTACATTAAACAAGATTTCCAATTGAAGAAAAACATATTATTGAAAGTAGATTCTATTTGTATAGTCAGGTTTCGTTAAACCATCATTAGAAAATACATATAATATGTCGTACGGAAGTGTTTAATTTATATTTGTATCGTTTTATTCACTGAAAGGAAAGTTTACAGTAAATTTGTATGAGTTAGAGCCACGCTGCAGTTATATTATGATTGAAGCACGAATGGGTTGGCTCGACCGGAGAAGGATCACGCATCTGCATTTTGTTTCTTGATAGAGGTTAGATGTAGATGTCTATGGGTCATACCATCCACTTACCATCAGGTGGACTGTGTGCTCGTTTGTCAACC
The DNA here is from genome assembly GCA_036936625.1 of Parnassius smintheus behrii. Lineage (NCBI taxonomy): Eukaryota > Metazoa > Arthropoda > Insecta > Lepidoptera > Papilionidae > Parnassius > Parnassius smintheus. Next base: position 45,787,607 of record JAUPFT010000021.1, read on the forward strand.
CTATTATTAAAAACAAACTTCATTGATTAAATAGATTTCGAATTATTTTTATTTTACTATGGAAACCCAAACGGGCGCCAAGCCGCGCACACTTAAACATTTTAATAAAATAAAATATCGCGCCTATTATATGCAGCTATAATAATCTCTTAAACAATTATATTCAACTGTGCCAATTCTTCTTATAAGGTTATCGTTAGTTTGGTTTGGTTATCGTTAATCTTAGATTTAACTTAGTTAAGTGGCGGTCTGCGCTTAAATGGTATATTTAGTAATTGACAATTTACTACCAATTTTAGATACCAGGCGGCCGTAGCTGTGAGTCTGTACACTTTAAATCATTCTAGACAGATTTATTAATATTGGTTTTGTAAAATAAAGCTTATTTCTTACTTCCCATTGCCCGATTAAACTGAAGCGTTTTTATTAACTAAGTAAATTATTTTACTACATATCTTATTGTGTATCACTATGTAATGTTTAAGTACTAATTACATATATAGGCAGTACTTGGGTCACCAAGCTCAGCTCGGATTAGCAAAAATATAACTTTCTTAGGGATAAAACCTGTTCAGTTAAACTTGAAACATAAATTAAAAAAAAAAACTAGTAAATCATTACATCCTGACGTTGTGTATTGTGTGACGTTTCCGAGAAACAAATTACATATATTACATACATGTACACAAGAACTGCTCAATTGAAGAATAGGATTTTTTATATGATAGGGTGACACGAGCATACAGTCCACATGATGGTAAGTGGTTGCTGCGGCCCATAGACATCTACATCTATCCTCGTTTGCAAATTAAAATGCAGATGCGTAGTCACCCGTGAGGACTAAGATAGAACGCCTCGTTTCCAGTAAAAAGGGTCTCCGGTTCTCTACACTTACCATATGAAACACAGTAGCAAAATTCACAGAATACCAGCTTAATGCTACTATTTTACGTTTGTATTCTATATATTTTACTCCGGATACCTACATACGGCTGTGAAGTGGAGACGTAAGTGACTTCATCTTTCAATTTCATCCCATAGGTGTTGTTAGGTTATCATTAAAGTCATTAATTATTCTTTAGTTTATCATAAGGTTGATTTAGTTCTCGGCTTGTACTAACAACTTTCAGCTGCTATAACATTCATTAACCATTACTCATGAAATGAAAATTCTTAATATTTCGTCTTGTATATGCCGCGTGAGCGTGGCTCCCTACCCTGGTCGTCAATCGTGCTGCAGCTATTAATGCTCCGCCGTGGCTACACTACGTAAAACACGTAAAGTGGAACATAATACATATATAGGATGAAAATTAGAACCATGCTGAAGCTATATTGTCGTTGCAGTACGAATGGGTCGGCTCGACCGGGGTAGGGCCATGCTTTCACAAAATACCAGCGTAAAAGAGCAGCTTAAAGCTGCTGTGTTTTGCATGGTGAGTGTAGAGAACCGGAGACCCTTTTTACTGGAAACGAGGCATTCCATCTCAATCCTCAGTGCTTGCAACGCATCTGCATTTTTATTCTTAATTGAAGGTAAATGTAGATGTCTATACGCCACAGCATCCACTTACCATCAGGTGGACTGTGTGCTCGTTTGTGACCCCTATTCTATTTAAAAAAAAAACTGAAACTACTTTGTCGAAGTAGTGGAGAAATGTAGTGCATTACGTACGTAACATCACGTTTTCTTGTAACGTTTCACCGCCGGGGCTGCATGAGTGGCAATATAAAATAAAAGGAGAATGATATGTCGTAAAGAAGTTTCACTTCGTTCGTGTGTACACAATTTTTTTCCGTTATTACCATGTTGTTGCGGCGTAAGAGAGTACACTAACCGAAATCATCTCCTGGTTGTCTTAATTTGCAACAGCAGAAAATTGAGGGCGGTGAAGAAGACCATCATCCACTTAAAGTTTAAGTTACAACCTAACGTCCCACTCTTGAGCATAGCCCCTTCTAATTTTTGAGGATTATGGACCAATTAGTCCGCATCCGTCTCGCTACTTAGATGATCTTCACATTTTTTGAAACCAAATACCTTGAACACATACCAGCGTATATGCTGCTGTGTTTCGTATGGTGTGTGTAGAGAACCAGAGACCTTTCTTACTGGAAACGAGGGATTCCATTTTAGTCCTCAGGGGTGACAACGTACCTGCTTTTTGATTCTTAATCGAGGATAGATGTAGAACTCTATTAGCTAAAGCATTCACTTACTATCAGTTGTACCGTAAGACACGTAAGTTTTTTCACGATGGCTGGATCCACTTCATTATCCACAGTTACTGAAAGTATTAACAAAAAATATGATATTCCTTGTAGTTCGTTTGTGGCTTACTTATTAAATATTCAATATATTATTCCCATAACACCATTATAGAAATTAGTATGCTTTGCGTACTCAGCTCAGTGGCGCCATCGGTTCATAACCTCTCAATAACTCAAACAAAACCGTTGCCTACGTGACTAGAGATTTTTTATTTCATTTTTTATTTTGAGCAAGCAGCTATGCAGGACTAGAAAGACCAGTAACACTGACCCGTAAGATCTATTGTAATAGCTTTTTTTTTATAGTATGGGGTGACAAACGAGCACACAGTCCACCTGATGGTAAGTGGTTGCTGTGGCCCATAGACATCTACATCTATCCTTGATCAAGAATCAAAATTCAGATGCGTTGTCACCCGTGAGGACTAAGATGGAATGCCTCGTTTCCCGTAAAATGGGTCTCCGGTTCTCTACACTCACCATACGAAACACAGCAGCATTAAGGTACTATTTTACGCTGGTATTCTACGAGGGCGTGGTCCTTCCCCGTTCGAACCAACCCATTCATGCTACAACCATAACAACTGCAGCGTGGCTCTACCACGCGTAGAAATGATTGAGAGGACAGATTTGTCCTGACATATGGTTATCTCTATTTTTTTGATTGACTTGTCCTGGACTTTTGGTCTCTTATCAGAATTGCGATCATATTTTAGAAATGTTTACCCTAGTAGATATTTTAAGTGGGAGGGAGAGAGTATGGGAGGTGGATTTTAATACAAAACCTATAACCGCTTTATTAATTTTTTGCACTGTAGTTAGCTACGTATGCAACAAAATGTCAGGACTTTTCTATGGAAATCAGGTTATATTAAAATCTCCATCTGGTTACCCTATACGTGACCTTCCTGCTTAATATAGGCATCACGCTCCTTAATTATTATACCTACTTATTGTATGCACGTGTAAATATGAACTCACAGTTAGGTGAAATTTAATGCGGACAGGTGTTTACACGTCGATCATGCAGGCTGGCATGACTTCACGCACGCTGCCGCTTATACTGTTTACTTTAGGTACAGACATTTAACCAATTATTTATTTTTATTTTTATTTCAATTTTCAATTTTATTTATTGCCAGTATGTTTTATATAATCTAATGATCTTATTAGTTATTAATGAGACCTTACATTCTACCATTATAATGGCGTGCAATATCTTTACCTAAATTCAGCAATTCTTGTATAATCGGAATCTCGGAAACGGCTCCAACGATTTTCATAAAATTTTGTGTGCAGGGAGTTTCGAGGGCAATAAATCGATCTAGCTAGGATTTATTTTTAGAAAATGTCTTTGTCCGTGATTTTAGGTAATGAAAAACTGCTACAATATCGTTAGAATAAGAAGGTAAATTTTGACAGTTTGTTAATGATTACAAATAGCTTAATTGGTATATTGGGCGGTCACAAAATCCTAATACCATGGTTTGAGCCCAGACCGACCGACCGACTTTTTTAATTTTTTTTTCAAGTTCCTTTCTTTTTTGAGAAAATCTCTTTTATCTTTTTCAGTATTTTTTAAAAACACGAAAATTTAAATTAAACTAATTGCACTCATAATTTTTTATTCAAATAACCAGTTCAGTTTTTTCTATTATGTTGCTAAGATCAAAAAATATTATTCGTATTTCATCAGTATGTAATTTGTATCTAAATATAATTTCCAAAACATACGAATTAAAAAAAACCAAGCGAAAAATACCGAGCAAAGCTCGGTCAACCGGGTACTCTTTACCTAAATACTAAATTATTATTTTAATTATTATATTTAAAAAAGCATGATCAAAAAATTATTTATGTAACAATTCAAAATTATTTTAGCATAAAAATTTTAAATTTAGATATTTTTGCGGTGCGGTGTGAAGTGAACCGAAATCTTCATACTATTAAATGGAGCCCGGCGAGATATCTCCCCTATTCCCTTCAGGGCAAAGTTACAACGAAAGTTTAGACGGCTTCTCGTAAGACAGATAATTTATTTACTTAATAACTAAACGGTAAATATAGTCTGTCACAGCTACTACCGTGGGATGGGCAAAATAAATTTCATGCTAATATTAAATTTCGATATAATAACGCGTCTTAGAGTAATCAGTGTGGTAAGAAGCAGGCAGGCAGCGAGGCCCCCGCGGTTACTTAATAGCTGTAGTGAAGACACTTGGTGGCTAGCTCACACAGCGGGTAGTGATAAAATATCACAGATTAAATTCAGATGTCCATGTAAACGACCTAACTTTTTTAGTAAAATTAGTGAAATTAGTGACCTTTGCCACTGGGTAGGTTACACTCAGTTTATAGTAACATAAAGTATTAAAATAATGTCCTCCAGACAGAATATCGGTTTGCGGCGGCCAGCCTCCGAAGGCTAGACAGGATTATAGTGACCAAGTGTAGGCGCAAGCACTCGTGTAGGTACTCTCTATTTATTCACTCTAATAGTCCGATGGGATAGTAATTCGATACGACCGGAGAGAGATCAGAGGAGAGTAGGACCAATGGCTTAATGTGCTTTGCGATACACGAGGGTGAGACACCGCCAATTTTCTGACTACGGGGTACTACTGAGAATTTCTTAATAGAAAAACCTACTAAATGTCTTTTGGACTGACCCAGGATTCGAACTCGGGACTGCTGGATCAGTAATTGCATTTACGACCAACGAAGCAGTCAAACTTACACGCTTAGTATAACTATAGTTATGTTACAATGAGAACTGTAGCGGAAAATTAATAGTAGCCTAATAGCCTTGCAAGGAAATAAATTCACATGAAAACGACGCTCCCGCGGACATAGCACACACTAACGAATGCGCGCGCGCGTCCGAAGCGACAAATTTCAACGTAATCTGTATAATATTACAATTTGCCGGATGAATTATTCAATATGGCGACCCCGGCCGATCTTTATTCGATTACAGTGAGATTTACATATGCATATAATGCGACTCGTAACCTGTTGTACTATCCATAATATTTGAAACTGCACGCCTGAGGGCTAATATTGGTTTTCATACCGATTTCTGCAAACTGCCGTCCGTTCGTATTATCCAGTTTTGTTCCAATACAAGTGACGTAGGTAAGCTAAGCCATAACGGTGGTGGCATTTTCCATCTAATGTTTAACGAGCTGTGTCCGCAATCATGTTCATATGGAACTAATTGAAACCTTAACTTAAACACAGGAAAAGAAATAACTCTAAGAAGAAACAACTCCAAGTCAAATAGTTTTAGGTTATAGACGAAATCAATGGATTTGAGAATTGCATGATTATAAGTGCTGATTATATAATTCAATGCTTTTTCTTTTAATCCCGGGCGTTTCGGGTAGTTTAAAGCACCAATCACGCACAAGTCACGAAAGTCACAATAAAAAATAAATTTAAATTAAACGAAATAGTCTAAATCTTTTTCTAAAGAAGAAAGTTCCTTAAATAGTAATGTTTATGTTTTTTGCATTTTGCATTGGGCCAATGTTTTTTAATCTGTAAAACTGAAAAAAATTGAATCATTCATTGAGTTTTACTCATGTTAATAAAAGAAAACATGAGAAGTCCGACATGCTTTGGAGCAGGGTTTAGTTACTCTTTCTTGCCCAACAACAAAATTGAAAGGAGATCTCTGTTCAACAATGGGACGAATAAGTGTATCTACATATAGGCCTTTATTTTAATTTTCTTGATTACATAGTGTGTTTATTATATAAAAAACTGTTTGTCTGTTTACATATAAAATTACATCAAAATGCCGATCTACAACATAATAGGAACTTTTTAATAAGGCAAAAGCTACCGAAATATTAGCAGCGGCTTAAGTAACTACACTCCCTATATTACGAGTATCTCGTGAATGTCGTAAGATGCAACGGATGAAATGAAAACTCAAACTAATAGAGAAACTATGAAACTACTATAGTTACCGTATATAGGTACTGTAAACCTCTATTAGGCGCGCAAATTTTATGATGATTAGATGTTTGAGCGAGTTTAATATAGTCGAATAAATATCAAGTTATTATTTCTTTCAATTTACCGGCTATAAAAATCCTAAAAATATAGGCTATTAAAATCCACTGATAAACATAGGAATGTTGTAGTAGAGCCACGCTGCAGCTATATAAGTAGCAGCACGAATAGGTCGGCTCGACCGAGGAAGGACCACGCTCTCACAGAATACCAGCGTGAAATAGCCGCCAAAGCCTGTTGTGTTTCGTATGGTGAGTGTAGAAAACCGGAGACCCTTTTTTACAGGAAACGAAGCATTCCATCTACGTCCTCAGGGGTGACGACGAAATGTCTATGGATCACAGCTTCTAGTGTGCTCATTTGTCACCCTTATCCTATAAAAAATAGGCCTCCCCCATAGATTTTCTTATAGGGGGGATATTTGACATAGTTGCCTCGCTGCCACCTGTTGTAGCATGTTGGTTTATTTTTATTTTTAGCCATCATTAGGAAGATGCTGATGCCTATCTTCTGATTTGTTTTCCTCTGTCGCTTCTTACAACACCCACGAGATGATATGGGATACCTATTGGATATTCTTAAACCGTGAAAAATGCTACTTTCAACTTGCTATCATATGAATTATGCTAAATGGTTAAAGAAACGTACGCAATGTATCGTCGATCTAGAGGACGTAAGCGTCGTATAGTTATTCTATTTTTCCATGAAGAAATTCTCAATAGCAGCGCAAAGTCAGTGTCAGTCAAGTGGACAGTGTTTCACCTCACAAGAACCTAAAGCCGTTGATTCCTTACCCGATCTTTCTATGAGAGTAAGGGTATAGGGAGTGAACCTGTGTTTGCACATGCACCTGGGCTCCATAATCCTGAGTATCTTGGATGGCTAGTCTTTTTGAGAGTGGCCGCCTTGACCGGGATTTAGTCCGCAGGACATTATTTTCTAGTGGAGGCTTCTCTACATTTCTCTTACTGCTTATTTTGAAGACGAAAATACGTCATTTAATTTACAAAAATCGATAAGATCGAACCCAATCTCGTGTTATTTTCGGCGATAAATCAGCATGACGTAAGTGTTCCAGTCTAAAATCTAGACCCAGGAAGTCTGTCTGTTTTAGTGCTCAGTTATTGTATTACAAATACTAGAATACATTTGGTCGTCTAGACATTCGAATTATTTAAAATTGTGACGACACATGACGCAAAAGTATCAACAATCGCAGTGAAAAACGTAAAATTGAAAAAAAAATCATTTTCAATAAACTGAAGCCGTGTAGTGGCGGTGTATGAATATCCACACCGCATGGCGTCCCGTGGGTATCGTAAGAGGCGGCAGAGGGAAACGGAAACAGGAGAATGGGTGGCAGCATCTTCCTGAGAATAACTCAAAATAATAAAAAACAGCGGTTGCCAACGCGCCCGCCAAGCGTGGCAACTATGGCGAAATCCCCCCTATGAGAAAATAAAGAAAATCTACGGGGGAGGCCTGTGTTCAGCTGTGGACTTCGTTTGTAACTGAGTTTTATATAAGAGAATATATTATAATACATTTATTTATTTACTATTCCAATCCAGTGCTGGTGGAGTGGATAGTGGTCACTATCCCACCTGAAGGTAGGTGGTGGTGTGACCGTGGAAGGAAAATGGGAGATCTCCCGCCGGGCAAGGTGTTCTGCCCTGGGAGCGGCCAACACTCCGTGTGATAGTTATGAGATGTTCTATATATGCTGTTTATGATTCGGAATGTTGATAGCGTGATTTAGGCTTCGGTGTGTTCTCGCTTGCGGCGCTTCGACAGCGCCGCCACAGTGGTATTATACACTATGAATAAGTGCATATGCCAAAATTTGCGCTAGTCTATGGTAGAAACATTATTTTTTATCTTAGTATATTGGTCAACGTAAACGGTTAATTTTTGTCTGTGATTCCTATTTTAAAATCTCATTCTGTAGATGTATTGGATTCGGTGGAACATTTAGCTTCTTTTTTTTTAAATATACAGTGTCACAGGTTCGATCCACGCAGTGACAACGTTTTCTTTGAAGTATAAGAATGTCAATCTTATTCTATAAAAAAAAACCAACAATCACACAGTCCACCTGATGGTAAATGGATACTTGGGCCCATAGATATCTACATTTTTAATCGAGGACTGAGAACTAAGATGGAATGCCTTGTATTCAGTACCTAAAAAAGGTCTCCGATTAAAAATTGCACAATGTGATTACTATGCCCTACAAAGTCTGAATCATAAGAAGATCCACGATACAGGTGAAATACCAGGTATGTAGGTGAAGTTTAACAAAATATTTGAATTGCTAAAAACGAACAAATATTTTTATTGTAGCGTTACCTTTTTGTAACAATAAAGTGAGAAAGAAATTACCTACATTTATATAATAAATTCAAAATTCAAAAGGTTATCTATACGTGGTAATGCCATACTGCAGATATATTATGGTTGTAGCACTCCAGTCAGCTCGAATGAAGTAGGCCTACATATCAGCGTAAAATCTTTTCGCATGGTAAGTCAATAGAACCGGAGACCCGTTTCGGAAACGAGGCATTCCATCTATCCTCAAGGGTGACAACATTTGAATTTTTATTCTTAATCGATGATATACGTAGATGTCTATAGGTCACAGCATCCACTTGCCATCAGATGGACTGCGTGCTTGTTTGTCTACCTACTTTGTAAGATCTATTTGGATTGACGATACCAGTACTAGAGTCTCGCACCCTCGAAGCTGCTGCCCGTCGCCAATCTGGATATTTTACGCCTAGCGTAAAAGAGATGGTAATACCGCTATCTGTCGGAAGCCATTAGGTATTTTTCTAGAATTTCCTGTAGTCGCCTTACGACACCCAATGGGCACCCACGACTTTGTCTGCAATTAAGGCGGCACTTGAAGTGTGCTTGTTTGTCACCCTGATTCTATATAAAAATTCGTTTCATACATAATGAGATAAAAACAGATGCCCAGCATGGGGATAATACGTTTAAAGGCTGTTAGTTATTTACATCCCAAGATCATCAAAAGTTTGCATATAGTTACTAAAATATCATTAATTAAGTACATATAGATCAAAAAGATATTTATTAACTTGAATACTGATAAAACAACGAAGAATTATCCTCGCGCAAGCCGATTGTGATCTGAATTCATAGAGTAACAAAACACCGGTGGAGCGAGTTAGTTTAATATTTAATAATTCACCCGGACTGTGCGTCCATCCGTGCGTCTAATATGTTCCGACGTGCACGCCGAGTGTGAGCGTGGCGTGTGGCTACGCTTGCAGCGGAAAGGAAAACGTTTTACAGAGTAGATAGTTGTTATAACAATTTAAGTGAAATGTCATATTCAAATCCACTGATTTGAAACATTTAGAACGCCAGTAGTGATTATATTTATTATTACCCATTTTAAGGAAAATAATCGATCTAAGTAATGAAAATTCTTACACAACCTTTTGGTTTAAAATAAACAAATAATTACAATGCAGAAATCTTGAAAACGGAATCTATTGGATGTAAAAGAGTTTAAGGAAGTTTCTTATTTATCACCATTATCTTAGTTATTTTTACCGCAATTAGCAACGCACCACCACCTGGTGTTTCAGTCCGAATTATAAGAGCGTCATTCTTAGAGAACGTAATTGTAGGATATGAGGCTTTTTATAATAGTTCTCAAAGAATGACTTTCTTTCTAATGTATTGGTTGCAAATGTTCATTAGCCACAATGACCATTACCAAGCGGACTGTGATCTAGTCGCTTAATTGTTGTTAGTGAAAGAGAAATTCATGATGGTGTATTTCGGCTCTGAACCTCACGTCCATTTACGATAGAGAAACTATAACTTATTGTGGGTTTTGGCGGTAGGTAGAAGTGGTGCCGTGTAAATGCAAAAGAACAATGAGAAAATAATCGGAGATGTCAAGCACGTGCCATGTCTAGCATGTTTTATTAGACAAAAATTGTTTTGTAAGGGTTTTTATACTACTAAACCTACCATGATGTTTATAAATGTTTTCATACTTGTATAAAATATTATATTATAAATTAATATTTTTAAAGTTCCGCTGGGTTTCCTGCTAGTTCTTTCCAGGGCAGAGGTAACCGAGAAGACCGAACCCGTGGCGAAGTAATAAATGACTTTCAATACGAATTACATGTGATCTGTATTGCATAAAAATTATTTTTTTCTATTCTATTCTAGCAGTGATTTTTTAAGGGCTGATAATGAAGAATATTAAGGTATTGGCGGATAGAACAGTCATCATTCTCTCTTAACTGATCTTTGAAATATGTTATTTTTAAAGCCTTAAGAAACACGCTTACAGTAGCGTCGCACGAGTAGTGTAGCCAGCTGTAAACATTTTGAGTAAAAACATGGTGGCCTTTATAAAACCGTCAGGGTGCATTGTCTGTGAAGGATAATATTTGATCTAGGATACAAAAACGTATTATGTTGCCGTAATTGACGTAATAACAGCGTAATAATAGGCGATATGTGCTCGTTATTGTAATTTATACGAGTGAATGACTTTGGTGATTACAAAGAAATTGCTAATAAGACTAACTATAGTTCTGAATTAGCGGAGCTCACTAGATGTAAGACATGCAGGCAGCCGATGGCAGGTGGAACAGGATCATATTTTGTGGCATTGCTTAGAAGTGGTCTTTGTCAGCTTATCAACAATAGACTTGTAAAGGGCTGTAATGATTGATGATAGTTCTTATAGATTAGCTAATTTTTTTAGCTTTTGTTTTACTGTAATGCCTCTTAAAAGTCCAGAGTTGGGTATAGGTTGTACAACGGATCTAAATCGCCACGCTTGGCGGACAGATTGGATATTGCAGTAGCAGAGTGGTAGTCTTAGGTGGTAAAGCCATGCTACAGCTACATGGTTGAACCACGAATGGGTCGGTTCGACCGGGGAAGGACCACGCTCTCACAGAATACCAGCGTAAAATAGCTGCTCAATGATGCAATGTTTCGTGTGGTGAGTGTAGAGAATGGGAGACCCTTTTTCTGGAAACGAGGCATTCCATCTTAGTCTTCAGGGGTGACAACGCATCTGCGTTTTGATTCTTTACTGAGGATAAATGTAGATAGCCTCGGGCCACAGCATCCACTTACCATCAGGTGGACTGTGCGTTCGTTTCTCCTCCTTATTCTATAGACAAAAAAAACTTTGATTTAAGAATATACTACTAACAAAAGTATTCCCTAATACATGGTGCCAGTCTTCGCGAAATTTGACATTTTATTTCGCATATTGAAACTACAATCGAATATTCGTGTCAATATTCGATTGTAGTTTCAACCTAAAACAAAACTTCTTTTTGTTAGGCCTGGTTTAGAGTTGTTTAGAGGTTTAGAGTTGTTGAGAATGTTGCTTACATTTAACCTGGAGGACCTTAGCACTATGCTCAACGACATCAATAGTGTCTCAGAGAATTGGGCTTTAAAGGGACATGGATAAGATAAATATTATCATAATGTGTGATATCCATGTCACACCTATGCCGGTAGCGGCCAGAAACACTGCTCGAAGTTGTTGACTGTAAGTCCAACTTCAAACATAAGAAGTCAAAGTTGAACTTACCTAGTTGGACAACTCAGCTGAGCAGCGTTGGGAAACTTCGGATCTTCGGAAGCGATCTTCTCGTCACGCATGCCACAAAACATGAAAGGAATGTGACGTGGTTTCTGCTCCCCTTCACTGCTGGCCGTATGAGGAAACTAAAGATGGTACAACGAGCCATGGAGAGCTAATCATATTCGTAATGAGGATATCCACATTAGAACCGGAGTCAACGACATATCCCATCAGGAAGAAATGTACTGACCATATAGCTCGAATGCGCCATAACCCATGGGGAAGAACAGTTCTCGAGTGGCAGAATCGTAGCGTACTGAATGTACGACAGGCTGCCCTGCCTTTAGATGGAGAGACGAAAGATGCAGGAAGTGAGTTGCTGCAGATAGCTCAAGACCGTGTTTTGCGGTATTTTGAGATAAGGCTCATGTTAAACAGTGGACTTATGTATGACTGTAATGGTGATGATGACGATAAACGTGAATACCGGGACAGTAATAAAATTGCTTTTTATTACTGTCTTTTCAAAAATATACGCTTATATATTCGATGAGGAATTTTTGAACATTTTATTTAAACTTCTACCCGCCTTGTTGAGAAGAAATAAAACAGTAGGAGTTAAAATGCATATTTCGAACTCGTAAATATACACAATTTTTATATGTTTTTTTTTAAATTGTTCGGAATTTAAAAACAAACACATAGCGGGGAACGTTCGCAAAACTTTTTACCGCTTCCCGCGATAATATAGGGTCGGCCAAAAAGCATTTCTGTGTCTTAAACCAAAAAAGGAAAAGAAAAAAACCGACCGTAACGACATTTCTCAACATCAACGCAAAAAAAAAGATATTAGGCGAATATAAGTAAAGAAGTCCTTAAAATGAGCCCACTATCGGTTCTTGACGTGTCTTATCGAAGGGTTATTTTTCAACACGATTTCGGCAAATAAGGAATAAAATGTGCCGCTTTAAAAGCATAAGGCTCAAATTTCAAAAATATTATATTATTATTATAATAAATCATTTATTTCGGACAACTTGTACATCCATATACAAGTATATATCCATAGTATTTTATTAATTGGGATTGAAAATTATACTCATTACAATAATAATAATAAATTAATTACCTACAGTTATATTTGTTACTATAAGTGACCATCAGGGGAAAGGCTTTGTCGTCATTTCTAGTAAAAGTAAAAAGGACGGGAGTATGTATGATGAACGAGCAACGCACGCGAACGCGACATCGGTTGTAACTTAGGCCGCGCATACTTTCTCATTCCTATACTAAAATAAACGATGTCTTACGTTTTATGTGTTCCTGGTATATTTAGATGATATTGTCACCAATTTTTCCAGTGAAAAAAAAAAGTGTTAAGTAGATGATTTATATTAAGTGCATGGCGTTTTAGCGGCTTCCGGAGCGATTATTTAACGGAGTAACGTTTTTAAAGTGCAAGCGTCTATTATGACGGCGTTCTGAATGGAATAATTCATTAGATTCGGCGGTCAAATGTCTTTTGTCGGTACTTTCAGTTTATAATAAGCTACTGGTTAATGGACGTCTTTAAAATGTAGTGGGTGCTCCTAGAAGTGCATTTAAACGAACATAATATGCACATGTTTGGCTCAATATTTTACATGTATAAGCTAAAAACTTTAAGCCGTCCGAATAATGAATTTGTAAATAAACTAAAAAGGTTTTGCATTGCACTTACTCATTGCACGGTTAGCTAAAGTGCTATAAATAAAATTAAAATTTAGTGTTAGAAATAAAATAAACGAAAGATAGTGATTAGCAAAACCAATGTGTACATTTTTGTTTTTTTGCAATAACAATTATTAATAATAATTAGACGGTGTCTATTTTCAGGTGGATTTTTTAAATCAAAATCTTATAGTTTATATATTAATTCTAGCACTTCTGAATACAAATATCATAACTACTATGTATTAAATCTAAAATATGCAAACAGTACAAGCGCACATGCGAAAAGTATTAACCACATTAACGCCTTAATTATCCAGCCTGACTTGGCCTGGGTGATTATTTTAAAATAGCCGCTTATAGCGAGTAGTGATTACGCACGATCCTTAATAGAAATGGGACAAAATATGTTATAAAAGCATATCTTTATCGCCGTTAGATCAACTAAAGGCATCCATTATTTTTTAATAGTCATTTAGTTGTTTTCCTTTCATTTAGTGCCAGTAAGCAATCTTCGAATTTTAATAAAAATATTTTTGATTATGTTTATGCTCCCAGTGTATTTTAAATTGGGTATTGGTCAAAAAATTCTCAGTAGCAGCCCATTATGAATGTTGAAATAGATCGTGATCTGTAATTTTGTGATTTGACTGATAATGTATAACTATGAATTCTGTTAACATTGTCAAAAATACGAAAGCAGATATCTAGTAGTATTAGCGACAGTAACTTGAGGTTCAGCCGGATTTGACGGTTCCGTGACGCATTGGCTTAGCATTAAGTCGCGGCGTTGAGGACCGCAGGTTTGAATCCCGCAAGGAACAAAAAAACAAAATTCCCTGATTAAATCACCGCTAGAATACCGCATACCCTAAAGTTGCTAAGATTCAAATTGCACCGCTCAAAGTTGTTTAGCAAGCTATGAAGAGGATAGCTCTCTTCGATTTTCACTATTGAAGAATGGTTTGTAGTTTGAGTGACAGGATCCGTAACAAATAAATATGCCACGGATATCTATATATATATATATATATATATATATATATATATATATATATATATATATATATATATATCAGCGTAACCTAACGAACACGGAGGACAACAATTACAATAATCTTCAGCAATGTAGGTTTTTCGACTCAGACGTTTTTCTTAACGTTCGAAGCACCCTTCGATTAAATCCTTAATTAAACTATATTTTAATTTCTAATTAATAAGTACTACCTGTGTGCCAATAATAGAAATTGAACTAGTTACTCGCATCTTAACTAGAACCGCTATTATATGGTCACCTATTAAAAAAACTAAAAAACTAACACCCTACCATATTTTGTGTTAAGGAAGTTTACATAAATAAAAAACTTATCCGTTTCAAATATGACATTCATGGTCACTCCAGTGTTTATTAGCGTTTGCGTGAGGCATGAACAAGTTCTTTGTGATTCAATTGAAAATTCAAACAAAAAGAATTATTAGATTGTTAACGTTAATGTGTTATTATTATTCGTATATATCTTGTACATTGCGTTACGTCGGTTAATTTAAAGTATATTTTTCATCATTTGAATCAAAATCAATAATTTATTTCTAGGTAATTAAAACTGTGCACGACGTTTTTGTCCAAGAAATAAATCAATTACACATCAATTAACAATATACCTATGCTATTAATTTAATTAATATCATAGGTACCTATATAATCTTATATATATATATATATATATATATATATATATATATATATATATATATATATATATATATATATATATATATATATATATATATATATTATAGAATGACGATGACAAACGTGCACATAGTCCACCTGATGGTAAGTGGATGCTGTGTCTCATAGACATCTTGTCACGTTGTTACCCCTGAGGACTAAGACGGATACGTCTCGTTTCCAGTAAAAAGGGTCTCCGGATCTCTACACTCACTTCATGCTGCTACGTCTCATATGTTTGTTATTTTACCCTAGTATTCTGTAATAGTGTGCTCCTTCTCCGGTTAGATGATCCATTCGTGCTACAACAACAATGAAGTGACGACCTGGTAAGAAATGCTTAAAGTTGATGGATACAGGTAGGTCAAGACCTTGTTTTATGACCTATGTTCAGCAGTGGATTTGTTAAGTCCTGTAAAGATGATGATGAAATAAACTTAGAAAGTTATCGCTTTGAAACTCGCCATAATATTGATAGTACATGATTATAACCATGTTCAATTACTACCGTGCCGTCACTGAAACAGAATTGAAAATTTTACTGCTGAATTACGACGTTCTCGACGACGTACACAAACATCATAGAGAACAGATATCTGAGATATAAGAAATATTTTGTGGACTTCATTTCCCTAACACAGCAGCAGAGTAGTAGCATTTTATCAGTGTTATCCTAAAACTTGTATTATGTACACGTAAGTACTAGGCATTAATAACGGTAAGGAGATGTCACGGCTCCAACCTTATCGGTCTTCACGCCTCTAATCAATTCGTTTATTACCCGTTCGGCTACCAAGCGGCAAAACGAAGATAAGGCGATGACTGGAGGGTAACTGTAACTTTCAAATTAATTGGCGCCCTATTGCTATAGACTGTTGTTTATGTTTCAAAACTCGACAGACTCTTAAGAATATTTAATTGTTTTACTACAGTGTTTTGTGTTGTGAGTTATCGCAAAACTAAATCAATATGTATATTTTTATAGCAGTTGAGTTGGTGCCTTGCTTTTGCTACTCTATTGCAAAAGGTAAAACAATTGTAGTTCTTACTGTTTACAATTAATTACTGCGTCGAAATAAAGACGCAACTAATTTAAAATTTTAGAAATTCCTATATTCAAATACACATTTTAAAATAAAAACTAATACTTGGAGCTAACGGGAGAAACGCCTCTACTCATCTTAACTGATTGCGGACCCTTAATGAGCAAACGTAACACTCATCTGTGAAACTATATAGGTACCTACTCCGCCCAGAAGATGGGCGGAGTAGGTTCACGGTTAAACAACTCCTTCTATTCATTAAAGGCAAATGGTGAAGAAAAATAATTTAAAAATCTCAAATCTTTAAAAATCTCATACATTCTGTCCTTTCTATCTTTCAAGTTCATGGTAATAAGTTATTTTAAACGATTTAATGAGAGGTACCAGCTTTCAAATAAAATAAGTATCATCAAATTCGGTTCATCTAGAAAAGTTCTAAGGTAACCCACATAGAAAAGGTACAGTCGAATTGAGTACCTCCTCCTTTTTGAAGTCGGTTAAAAATGTGAAGTTTCGGGTTTCAACTATGGTTTTACAAAAGTTCTTTCAAGTAAAGAAGAGATTGTGATATTCATACAATGTTTAGAGTTAAAAGTACCTACACTTCTTGGCTGAAGGATTTTTATAGGATTATGGTGACAAAGGTGCTCACAGTCCACCCGATGGCACTAGGTCAATGGTGTGACCCATATACATCTATATATTATATAAGATGCGTCGTCACCCCTGATGACAAGATGGAATGCCTCATTAACATTATAACGGATCTCCGACTCTCTACACTCACCATACTAAACAGAGCAGCATTGAGCAGCTATTTTACGCCGGTGTTCTGTGAGAGCGTGGCTCTTCATGTGTCGAGCCGACCCATTCTTGCTACAACTATGAAACTGCTGCAGCATGGCTCGACCACGTGTAAATTGTACACACTTGTAGCCAATGCCACAACAAATGATAAAGAATTACTATGGAAGAATTCAAACACGAAAGACTACTAAGTATGATGTATCCCTAAATAAATAAATAAAATTCAGTCATTACACCACAAGCAGGTGGGTGGTGCTCCGGTGGTTCCATGAACAGTGTGCTGGGGCACGTCGTTCCCCACAGGCGCGCGGCGGGCGGTAGGCGCCAAGGTCTGGGTTCAAATTCTTCCACGTATCAGTATTTTATTTGAATTCTATCTAATCGTGTCATAAATCTTCAGGTATGTTTTAATTTGAGCATGTAATAAACTTATTTTAATGGATAGTTCTGTGTTTATAAAATTAGTAAGTAGTTTTTGTGGATATAAATAGAATGATTTAAATAAAATGATGTAAAGAATAATTTATATGAAAAATAGATTAAATAAATCTTAATACCTACGGATGGTTTAATCGAATTGAAGTAATATGAACAATATATTAACACTGCTACAATTGAATCGCTTCTAGAAGTGTCTATAGGCTGTAACACTAAATTCTATAACATTACAATTATCAAAATTACTTCCTGACAAACAGCAAAAAGATAAAATTAATTAAGTAGTCGGAATTGTTCACGAGGCAACAAAGTAACAGATAAGAAAATTTACTGTAAATTGTAAGAAAGCAAATTGTGAATGTGCCCTTTGAAGTTTAAGTAAGAGAGAGAGATTATCTCTCTCTTTCTCTCTCTCTCTCTCTCTCTCTCTCTCTCTATATATATATATATATATATACACACACAAAAATCAAATGCTGTCCATTAGTTTCGCTGAATTTTGATGAAATATTTTGTTTGGGTTTGAATAAGTACCTAGGTGGTTTAGATTGACATTTAGGGTTAATATTACAAAATTACACCCTGTAGGTGGCGCTGTTGTCGAGCTCCAGAAACCAACCGTGCGGAGCTGGGGCGGATCACTGGTATGAAATACAATTTGATTCTTCGTTCACACAGATTCATATTAATAGAAATGTTACATACATTAACAGGATAGTTAATCTTATACCAAAATTATTATGATTGTAGCATGACTGGATCAGCTCGATCAGCTAAGGACCACGCTCTCACAGATTAAGAGGTTAAAACAGCAGCCCAAAGCTGCTGGGTTTCGTATGAAGACCCTGTTTACTAGATACGAGTTTACACTTATTATTAGATATTACATCTTAGTCCTCAGGGGTTCCTCATGTGCATTTTGATTATTAATCGTGGTTAGATGTACATATGTACAGATACCTGTGCCACAGCCTACCTGATGGTAACTGTATACCATCAGGTAGGCTGTGTGTTCAGTTGTCACCCTTATTAAAAAAACTCGGCTTGATCCTATACAGCATGAATAATGTTACATTATATCTAATTAGTGCAATAGTGTAGTTTGTCGACGAGACGAACACAAGACGTATGATCAACGTTAACAGCATAAAAGAAAAGTAACTGTTTTAGAAATGAGCAAATAACTATCGTGAAGTATAAATAACGAAGTAGGTGACAACATTAGAGATTAGCGTCAATAAGAGACGTTACATAAATATTATGAGTTATGTGAGTACTATCTAGTCAAGTGTCGGTTTGCTACGAATAAAAACTACAAGTGCTCTCGACGCGTCTAGTGTAGAGCACAGATTATAAACGATACAGAGCTATCTTTATCGATTTTTTTTAACTGAATTGACTATCGAACATACAGTCCATCTCATGATAACTGCTTACTGTACTCTGTTGACACTTGCAGCTAACTTCAAAAAAGGAATACCTGCTATAATGACGTTAATTCATTATATTTTATTATTCATTTTTTAACTCGACTGCCCCAACAGGAGGGTAATGTGTTTCGAGTGTATGTATGTGTCTATTTCTTTGGCACCTCATGTAGTCTAAATGACTAGATGGATTTTAAAGTATGGAGTGTTATTGGATTTGTCTTGGTTGTAGAAGTAGCTTAGAATATAATTTTCTTCTCTTTTCAGTAAACTTTTTTACAACGCAGTCAGGTTTTTTTTAATTACCGTTTAGAACCACTTGGCTTGTATTATTTAAAAAAAACAACTGGGAACACATTATCGTCAGGAGCTGCATAATAATGGTATTAGAACTGCACTTACCAACGCAAAATTTCAGTATGAAAAGAATTTTCAGTAATTGATTCATTTGGCGCATTATTGCAAAGGTCGGCAACCAGGCGATGCAAAGGCTGACTAGTAGCGCAGGAGAGTCCATCTCTTTCTATGACTGTTACAAGAGTTAACCTCAAAATTTCGGGGTGTCCGATAGATTTTGAAATAACTATCTCTAATATTTATCATAAAGTATTTTTATGGCATTTCTTTGGGGAGTTTATGTCCAGCAGTAGGCGTGTGATAGGATGAAATGATGATGAATGAATGATGATGATGAATTTTTATCAGACACTCATCCATGACCGGTAGTGACCTGACGGCGGGTTTATCAATCTGTCGGCTAGTAAAAATGTTATTTATTTTAAAAATTACCAAAAAGAAACCCAACGGGAAACATTTAGGTGCCTAATAGTTGATTATAGCCATTGTGTATGTAAATGTACATTGTAGAAGTAATTTTAACTCATTTCTGAAACAGTTGGGTAGCAATCAACTCAATCCCAGGGGCTATTATGAAGCATGTATTAATTGAAATTAATTACTTGTTACTCGTTATTTCTTTTTACTCTGGGACTTCGTTGTAAAAGCATATAAATTGCTCCATAAATACACTAATAGCTCTACGGAGCGATTGTAGTTGACTGACTGTATATCATTGTATGTAATTCAAGGTTTCGTAAGGTAAACGTTCCATACTTTTCTTTTGCGGTATCTATTTCTAGTGTAGGGAATATTTTCCATAAACGTTACGCTTGGTAGGTCTCTTGGCAGGACTCACGTTTTGCAACATTGAAGCCCATCCAGAAAAGAAAGCTTTGCAGTTCTGCATCGTTTACGTTTAACGTTAACGGTATGGTTATCCACCTATCGGAAGCTAAACAGTCCTTCTGACTTTTCTCATAGTCACCATAGACACCAAGAGAACAAAAATTGGGTGAAGGTTCTCCTCCTTAAGCTCTCGCCACACGGCACAAATTCCGTTACATTGTGGGCCCTTGGAAGTCAGTTCGGGTTCGTACCCAATCAGACACTTAACTAATAAGAAAACCAGAATAATAACGGGCTCTGTGACATTTCAGTTTTATTTATTCATTATTGCAACACCTTCAACTGGAGGTTACAAAGGGTGGACTTAAAGCCCTATGACATTCTCGATCAGTCAACCCTACGAAAGATAGAATAAATGTTAGGTGCAAATTAAGGACAAAAAAGTTTCAAAAAGAAAATCAGTTTCCATATCAGTCTATTCATCTTATTCCTCTAGGCATTAATTTTGTGATGTCCATGGGCGGCAATAGCCACTTACCATCAGGTGGACTGCTAATTAATTTCTTATAAAATGTTATAATAACAATTAAATTAATAACTGTTAACTATCTGTTAAAATTAGATAACAATTATATATCAGAGAAGGGTGGTGCTGCCTCTCTCATCAGTTACTCTGTGTAGTACATGAAATATAAAATACCCCAACTTTTCTCTGAGTGCACTTAGCAAAATGCCGTTACTAAAAAGAGAAGTGGGCGTCACAAAGTACCTTTTAAATTTTGATCAAGCATTGTTTATTCGTTAGGAATTGAACAAGTGGGATATTTATTGCAATAGCTGTTGCAATGACATCAAGAGTTATAAGGCCTTGTTTTCATTAACGCTGTGCAAAATACGTAAATTATTCAAAGAGCACTAAAACGTTTTTGAACACATTTGATTTCGACGTAAGAATTGTTATTCTGCGCTGGTAAAATTTATACGGAAACGGGAATATTAAAATTACAATTTATTTTGTTGCACAAAATAAAACCTACAATTTGTTTTTTTTTTAAGTTGCAGAGTAACACTGTAGCTGTAATATGGTTGCTGCATTAATAGGGTCGCGGAGTAGTAGCGCTATGAGAGAATCCACTAGTTAGTTCCACTCGTTCGAATCCACTTGTTTAGTTCAGTTAGTGTCCCCCATAAACTGCTCTTGTTTGTAAATCTACGCTGATGCTGACATGACATTGAGGACAAATGTGTGTCAGTAGACCATTGATGGGTTGATAATAAGTTTGATAAAGGATCCCGTGAACAGTGTACGACATAAGCCGACTTCCATAAAGTGCTGGTAGAGTTACAACTCTGTAAATTATACACGTGGTAGAACCACGCTGCAGCTATATTATGGTTGTAGCACGCATTGGTCGGTTCGACCGGGAAAGGACTGCGTTCTCACAGAATACGAGCGTAAAATAGCAGCTTAATACTGCTGTGTTTCGTATGGTGAGTGTAGAGATCCGGAGACCCTTTTTTACTGGAAACGAGCCATTCCATCTTAGTCCTCGGGGTTGACAACTCATCTACCTTTTGATTCTTAAGGGAGGACAGATGTAGATGTCTATGGGCCACAGCATCCACTTACCATCAGGTGGAATGTGTGCTCGTTTGTCACCCTTAAGCTATAAAAAATGACGCCATGATCAAAAAAATTTGTAAAATCGTTGGAAATTCAACAAGCTTTTTTTAATTTAATCGAAACAGTAGCTAGGGGCACAAATTAACTTGCCGAGTACTGACCACTGAGGCTTATAGTAGTCCACATTTAAAAGTAAAATTAAAAGGGGATATCCAGGTTACCACCAAATATTAAATTAGTTTATATTGTTAAACTGTTATAAACCTGACTTTTATATAAAAAGTAAGATAAAATAGAAGAAAGTGTAGAAAATAAAGCCGGGTGCGTTTACACATAGTATGTGACACATATAGTACAAATGAAAGTTAATATACTATATGTGTAGCAAGAAGATTCTTTCATAAAGTAAATGAATAACATAATAAATCAAATCAATTTATATGGCACGCATTTTAAAGTCATGATTAAAATACTAAAACTTCATTTAAAGACATTCAATGTTACGAACATATGCAACGAAAAATATTGCTAGTGAAAATAAACTTACATCGCAGAGAAAAATTATTATTGTATATACAAAAACATTTCTCTTAAGGGTGCCGTAATGAAAACTAATGACATCGCCACACGCGTGCGCCATAAAAAATTAAATTCATGGAGGTCCGGGAATAGGAGTGCTGTTTTGGATTTAATAATATAAAAATGTTTCAGACGTTCCTTCTTTTTTCTATCACGCCGGGACTCCTAAACATTGGTGAATTATGATTGTTTAATCAAATTTATCTCTTAGGATCAGCTGTTTCGGAGATACGAACTTCAGAAAGATGTTTACTTCCTTTACGTTTAGTCATGATTTAATTTTATAAAAAGAATAACATTGATTTGTAATTAGGAAATTGTTATAATGGCTGCGTTATTTGTAAGCCCATTTTTTAACATTACACTTTGTGTAATTATTTCTTTTAATTACGGTACATAAAGTGTTATTACACTTTATGTAATTATGTGAATACTGTGAATACTTGACACTGATTAAAACTTATTTCACGAATGTTATCGAGTTTAATTGAAATTTTTTAACTTACTTTTAACTCACAAACGTTGGAAATTTAACTTATTTTACAGATTTAATTGTTTATTTAGTTGTTAAATTAAATTAAACATTACTAAATCCATAAAATTTCTTTTATTCAATGACGCTTTTAAACCTATAAAAGATATACTGTTTTTAAAAGGGCAATCTATATCTGAATAAGTTTTTATAAAAATTATTTGTAAACAACTAAACAACAATGATAATAATATTGACAAAGCGGCTGTAAATGCACGTTGCATTTTTAATGCGTAACTTGCCAGTAACTGAGGTGAGAATGCTGTGTAAACAAGACGAATTAAAAATTAATTAATTGCTGAAGCACTCAACGTTTAACACAATCAACCATTAACCGTCACTTATATTCAAGTACCAGGCGTGCATAGATCTAAAGTAGGATATAATTTACTGCGTCGCCTAATGGAAGGAGAGCAGTAAAAGCGTCCTAAAACGTTTAGCGTATTTATAGATTAAGGGAAGACACCAGGTGTCTCACTCTGAGGAGGTAATTCGTTAATAGAGAAATACATACTTAGAAAGAAATATATGTCTATCAAAGATTAATTCAAGTTAATAATGAAAACATTCCAGAGAAGACATCTAGATCAAAATATTTACCAGGTACTAAAGTCGTAATTAGTTAGTAGTAAGTAAAATTCTTGATTATTTTATGCGGTGTAAAAGGATCTCTAGAGAAATTATCTTTTTGTCTTAAAGATTTCGTAGGACGAAGGGAAATACTAAGAAAGAGGATATATGTAATTACACTTTCAAGAAGAAAGTGCGATCATTATTTAAATAAAATTGGCAGAATAATCTTCTTAGTAGTATTTATTGATGTATTTATATAAATATATAATTATATTATGTATATAATTTATATGTACATGATTCATATATAATAATAACGAACCCGACTCGGCTTCGCACGGGTGCAATGTAGGTACTAATATGGGGGAGTGTGGATTAGTCTATACTACAGGATATCTTTGTATACAATATTTACCGCTGATTTTTCATGTAACAGTACGAACATGTTTTCTTAAGAGATTATTTTCGAAAGCGCGACATATAACCGGCCGTGTGAGAAACACTCAACGCTCAAATCTAAAAGCCTGCAACGTTGAATGTTTGACCCTGTGACTTATTAATGGTCATTGCAAAAGATAGCTTTACCGGAAATTGCAGGCGCTTAAATTGAAACGGTAAACTTTCATGGTATAAAAGGAATCCAGGAATTATTCTTCACCTTCTCCAGTACTCCATTGTGCACTCTATTATGAAAGTTTTAAGGGACTTTATCAATAATCGCGTACCGTTACATAATTTAGGCGGATTAAGTTTCCTTAACAAAAATATCAGGACACCCTACTTTCAACACCAGTTTACGTGGAGAGTCCAGACGGGTTTAAAGAATTCAGAAATTCTTTGAGAAAATGAATAACCTCTTCAAAATCGACTACAGCGTCGACCGAGTATTATATTTACGTCGGTGCATCAATTATTTTATTTTGTTTTATATGTATAATTTAATGTTAATTTCTATCGTCTACATTTCAAGCACCTACTTCATATCCTTATCTCTGCACCACTCTGGAATGAAGTTAAATAAATAAATAAATACTAGAAAGTTTTGTGGCTTCCTACAATAATAATAATGTCCTACAGACCAAATTCCGGTTACAGCGCTCAGTCTCAACGGAGACTATAGTCTCCCACTGTATGTGCACAGGAACACTAGTGCACTTTTTATTTCCTCACTCTCATAGACCGGATTTAACACGATTGGAGAGAGATCAGGCACAGGACCAACGGCTTTACGTGCTTCCCGGGGCTCCGATATAAATCACCGTCAATTTCTGGACTCCGGGTGCTACTATCTAAAAAGAGTTACTTGCCAGAAAAACCTGATAACTGAGTTTGGTCCATCACGGGATTTGAACCCGGGACGTCATGATCACCAATCGCGTTTACGACCACTAGACTAATAAGGTGGTCCACTAATTATAGTGTAGTCATTATAGAAAATCCGTAATCTAAAAGAGACCTTTTCAGGAAGAATTTTTGACAGATTAATAAAAAGCACATAAACGTCTCCAATGTTATGTTTATTCGAGATATGTTTGTTCGACTCCTTCCACCAAAAGCGGATATCATTTTAATAAAAGCGTTTAAAACAAAAATTGTTATACCTATATAGTATTAAAATATAGAAACATTTTAATGCATACGTGATTCATTCAATTTTACAACTACAACCCAATTATAACCCTACATAATGCTTTGAAAACAAATTAAAGAGCGCAAAACACAATTCAGCGTTCAACCCTTAACCCTCAGCACGACAATAAAATTACTCTCGCGATATTAACCCTTTGCCTACCCTCGTTGGGACTAAATGCACTTAGCTGTAAAAGGACCCTTGATCAGAAATCGTGATGGATCGGCGGTTACTGACAGACATAATTTGAGTACTTTTCTCTGAGAGCAGCGTTACTGATGTGAAATCGGAGAGAATAGAGAAGTAGCATTCTTTTTTTAAAATTTACTGAAATTATTGAGAAAAGTAAAAAAAAATAACAATTCATCTGGAAGCGAAGAAGTGTTTATCCCAAAAACTTGCAATATTTTTTTTCTTAATGAAAATTGATGAAATAAATGGTTTTTGATTACATCACTTTCAGATTTACATCTATAGCGAAAATCGGGGCGTGTAAATAATAAATAAATATAATTTTCATAAGAGACCTCAAACAAAAAAAAATATCTGTACCAACATTCATATAATAACTGTGCAAGTACGTTTTTATCGTATTTTTGAAATAATTCTGACTGAGCAAGATGTATAAATTTCAATAAGGCCCGTAAGATGAGAGTAGAAAAACAATATCCGCTAGTACTCCCGCGCACCTTACCCTCCCGAGATAAGAAAGTCTCTCCCTTGGGACATCTAGGAGCTTCTGCAGCAATTTAGCAAATACGTCAGGGCTGCCTGTGAAGGAAGGAACTCTCCGTAATTATCAATAATAATCATCTTATTTTTTAAGCCATAAAATTAATAAAAATATAGTTTCATTGGGAACGTACTGCACTGTTCTATTGATATAGGGATGATGATATATGATATTAAAGATGAAAATAACTATGGAGATAAAATTTAACAAAAATAAGGGTGACAAACGAGGACACAGTCTACTTGATGGTAAGTAGATGTTGTGGCCAATGGACTCTCTTACATTTATCTTATTTTAAAAATCAAAATGCAGATGCTTTTACAACCCTGAGCACCAAGTTGGATAACCTCGCTCCCAGTAAAAAGGGTCTCAAGATCTCACCACACGAAACAAAGCAGCCTCGAGCTGCTATTTTACGCTAGTGTTCTGTGACAGCGTGGTTCTGCCCCGGTGGAGTAGAACCATTAGTGCTACAACTAAAGGTACCCACTGACGATACGTCCATTTAGTAGACGTCCATATTGACGCATTTCATATAAAAATTTATCCAGATACGGTACCATTGACGATACTTCCGTTTGGACGCATGGCGTCACTTCGAACTTGGCAGTCGTACGGAACGGAAATAAATAATATTATGGATAATAATACTTTACTGGTGGCTGCAGCAGCGTGTATTTCATTAAAAAGACAAAAAACCTAAACGGACAATTCATCGTAGTCTTCAAAGATGACAACACATCTATATTTTGGTTCTTAATTGAGGATACATATAGATGTCAATGGATCACAGCACCCACCACCATGTGCTATGCTGTGTGGTGTGGTGCTGTGCACCAGAAGGACCGTGTGCTAGTTCGTCACTCTCGTTCTAGATATGCTGACTGAGGTAGAAATTAAAGAAATTAACATAATATATAATATTATTCATTGTAACTATACGTGGTAGAGCACCGTTGCGAATGAGAAAGGACCACGCTCTCACAAAACAGCATAAAATAGCAGCTTAATGCTGCATGTGGACCGTGTACTCGTTTGTCACCCATATTACAGCCCATAGTTTACATAATAAAATATATATTTAATACAATTCACAGTTTATGTT
The DNA here is from genome assembly GCA_036936625.1 of Parnassius smintheus behrii. Taxonomy (NCBI): domain Eukaryota; kingdom Metazoa; phylum Arthropoda; class Insecta; order Lepidoptera; family Papilionidae; genus Parnassius; species Parnassius smintheus. The sequence continues at coordinate 45,814,618 of JAUPFT010000021.1, forward strand.
TGACAAAGAGGGCACATATACCACCATCAACACCAAAATATAAACTGACTCAATAACTTCCAAAAAATGGACGCCGGTTCGGCAATTCACTGACAATTCGGACCGCTTCCATTTGGCGTGGCGCACGTTTTCGGCATTGACGGACGGCCGTGGATGACGTCCATTTGGACTGGACGCATGGATTTCAATCCGTTTGGAAATCCAGATTTGGATGAAGTCCATCCAAATCTGAATTTCCTGATCTGATGATGATCTGGACAAATGAGTGAGCCGTGGTAGCTCAGTGGTTAACGCTCGCTGTAAATATAACAGAACGCGAGTAACCCGGGTTCGATCCCTGCCGGCACCAATGAAATTGTTAATTGCAATTTTAAGTGCTGATTTACCATGTGCTCGGCGGTGAAGGAAAACATCGTGAGGAAACCTGCATGTCTGAGGAATAAGAAAAAAAATATTTCGAAGACATGTGAAGTTCGTCAACACGCATTTGGGAAGCGCGGCGGACACTTCCTTGCTCTAAACCCTCTCAGAAATGAGGGGAGGCCTGAGCCCAGCAGTGGGACGTATACAGGCTGTAACTTTTACTTTACCATCCAAATGGATTATGTTTTTACCATTCACGAAATGATTTTGGACGATTACCACTCCATTTGGATTATTGGACGTATCGTCAATGGGTACCATAATATAGCTGCACGGTGGCTCTACCACGTATAACTACGTCACGCCTATGGGATACTATTCTTTTGTAATCTATATAAGATCTATTAATGCATTGTTATTTAGATTTAAGATAATCGAGGACCATTTATTTAATGGATTTTGCGTTTTTTTTAAAAGCCTCCACTTGTTTTGAATAAAACATAGCCTAAATAACAACTGGCATTTTTATCTCTGTGTCCGTTAACGTTCATTACAATAACTGGTTAAGCCATTTCAAAGATTAGCTCGGTGAGAGACAGAAAGAAAGACAAACAAACAATTCTAATAACTTAAATAATAAATTTTAAAACACCCCGGAGCGTCCAAACAGGAGCTGAGGATCTTGAAACGGCTTAGTAGATTTTCTTAAAACGTAACCAAGAACACTCACGTTTAAGACACATTTCAAACGAAAAAACTTAATCAAATCATTTCATCCCTTTAGGAGCTATGATGCCACAAACACAGGCACACACTACAAACCTATAACACTTCTATGTTTTCGTCATGGGTTAAGAATGGTTATTCATGTCCTAATGTATATAAATAACCCCTCAGCTCAATATAAGGCGGTTATTATCGACAGAGATCATTAGAGACAGACAGTTCAATTTTTTTTTACATGTACGTGTAGATAAGGACGTAAAGCACTGTTAGGATTGTATTTATAAATTAAGTTATTCATGTCGCTATTGGCAACCCTAAATGGAGCGAGATCAGACAAACCTTGCCCGCGGAAACCCCGCATGTTTTGACTCCGCCGCTTCCCGAGCATAAATCACAAGCCTAATGTATCGAAATGGCACACGGGCACACCAGCTCATGTGTTCAACTACCCTTGTATGGCCTACAGCGAACTTTCGACTCTACTCCCTCGCAACTAAGTTCAAACTGTCTAAGATGGGACAACAATGGGATTAAAACTAGTCCCCCGTTCGAGATGACTGAACGCAAATGTGGAATTTAAAATCTAAGCAGAAAGGTGTAATATTGTGTATGTATAGGCGGACTATCGATGTTTGATACGTCAGGAGACTGGATCTTCCGGCCACATCACTTTTGTTGATGAAATTTATATGTATTACACTTATCTGTTCAGAATAAAGTTGAAAATTGCTTGTTTTATATATTTTTTGCAATTCGTAATCCACATGAAAGCTTTTGGATTAGTGTTTGATGACATCATTATTTTACAAATGACGATCGATTTTCGACGACGATTTTCTCTGCCCGTCGGGAATCGGAGGGTACGAAAATGTGCTGTTTTTTTGTGTTTTTTTTTATAATTTAACGTATTATTTATTTTATCGTTAGTATAATTTTGCAAGTGTAATTCGTCCAGTTGGTCCAGAAAAATTAAATTGGTAGTGATTTTCTTTTAGAAATTAATCGCAACACTGCTCAGTTTAGATTTTGTTGAAACATAATATAGTCACAAAAGAAAAATAAGGCATAAATGAAATTTCAAACAATGAAGGGTACAGGTGCGTTGTCACGCTTTAGGATTGACTTGTGGATTTCTCTTGTATAATAAATATAATATATAATAATTAATAAATAATACTGGTTTACTAGTAGAGCTTATCTATGATGAAAGGGATGAAATGATTTTTAAAGAGTTTGAGATACTTTAGAGCCGTGGTAGCTCAGTTGGTTAACGCTCGCAGTAAATATAACGCAAATAACCCGGGTTCGATCCCCGCCGGCACTAATGAAATTGTTAATTGCAATTTTAAGTGCTGATTTACCACGTGCTCGGCGGTGAAGGAAAACATCGTGAGGAAACATGCATGTCTGCGGAATAGGAGAAAAAATATTTCGAAGACATGTGAAGTTCGCCAACACGCATTGGGGCAGCGCGGCGGACACTTCCTTGCCCTAAAACCCTTTCAGAAATAATGGGAGGCCTGTGCCCAGCAGTGGGACGTATATAGGTTATAACTTTACTTTTACTGGTTTACTTATAACTGGAACTCATGACAGCAGTAATAAGTTTACGAGATAACCCGCGCCTAGCATAGTAAAACTTAGCTCTAGCCTTAACCTTAAAGACCTAGTATTTCGCATATCGACTTTGCTCAACTTTTTTATTTATGGAGAAGTTAAAACGTGGTAGAAGCCAGGGGCTACATCGTATTTTCGCTGCAGCTCAAATGGTTCGACTCGACCGGAGCCGTAGGAATGTAACCTTTACGTTCGTAAAGCCTGACTAATGCTGCCGTGTTTTGTATACCCACATGGTAGAGCTACGCTACAGCTTATATTATGGTTGTAGAACAAATTTACTCGACCGGGGAAGGACCACACTCTCACAGAATACCAGCGTATAATAGCAGCTTAGTACTGCTGTTTTTCGTATGGTAAGTGTCGAGATCCGTAGGCCCTTAATTACTGGAAACAGGGCATTCCATCTTAGTCCTCAGGAGTAAACACGCATATCCGTTTTGAATTCTTAATGGAGAATAAATGCAGATGTCTATGGGCCACAGCATCTACTTAGCATCAGGTGGACTGTGAGCTCGTTTGTCAACCTTATTCTATAAGAAAAAAAAAACCGGTGAAAAGAACCGGGAGCAATTTTTACTGGTAAAGATACATTCCTTTAGGAATTACAATTATCTGATGATTTTATTGATTCACAATAAAGCATAGAAGTAGTCTACGTAAGTGTGTCAAGCATCTTCTTATTATCGGCTGGACTGTGCGCTTTTTTATAGTCTACTTTTACGAAAAAAACCCTACTGCTCTATATGGTTTACATTTAATTCTATAGTCCGTTATCAACACAAAACCACAAATTCCTAAGTGAAAAAAATAACCATTTCATGGATTTCATCGTGTTTACTTGAACTTATATTACCGACGCGACGTTTCGAATTCTTTAACGGTCACGGGGGGACTGAGGTTTTCGACGTCCCAATGTCATAGTTAGCCCGGATACCTTCAGCTTATGAATATTAATTTTCGGTCTGATCTACGCAGAACGAGCTTAGAGTATCTTGAATCCTTGTGACATGCTTCGGTTTGGGTTTAATTTTATTAATAATAGAATCCCAAGCAAATTGCACCCATCCATTTTCTCGAAATTTTTGTATATAATATTTGTAAGAATGGGTGTTTTTTTTTGCGAGGATCTGAAGTATATCCAATCTGATGTAATGGTGGGAAATATCTTGAATAAACTGCAGCCTTTCCGCTTTCGTGAATTAAACGCTATAAAGTCCGTAAAATTAGTTTTTAGCTAGGCTAGGAATTTTACACGAATACTTGAGATTGAGTCTCAAGCATTCGTGTAAAATTCCTAGCTCATAATAACGAAAACATTATTACATCAAGCAACTAAATTATTTCCTAATAACCATTGTAAAATCTCACAAATCCTCAAAATCACATGGGACTGGTCCACCCTAATCCAGAAAAAACAAAGTTAAAAAATCTCGTCTCTGCCACCCAAACATAGTTCTTATTTGTATTAACTTAGGGACTACAGTAATCGCACAATTAATCTGCTTGCGGAGATCCGAGTGTAACATCTCCCTTGTTTCAATTTTCCAGACCAGCGGTCCCCGACGATCCGAGATTGGTACTTGCTAAGCTAGCAATGGCAGATGTGGCGAATGTAATTATTCATTGAATAAATCACGTTTTAATACATCAGGAGAGCTAAGCAATTATTGAAGTCATCGATGTGTAAAGGATGTCATTATTTGACGTTTTCGTTTTAGAATTGCTCTTTTTATATGCACCAGGACACTTAAAAAAATATAAAAGTTTAAAAAAACTTAAACAACATATATTGGTCATTAACTGTGATGATACTCATAATGATTTTATTTTGTCCTGGTGATCCTGCTCTCTCTCCATACAATATTTAATAACTTTATCCTGGTATCCAGGATAAAGTTATGAAATTTTGTATGGTCATCGGTCCTTGATACGAGTGCAATTTTTCAAGTCAATCAGCCATCTACAAGTGAAAATTACATTAAAAGATTCCATTACATATATAGATAGATAGATAGATACACACGATGCTAATAAAAACATCTTAAAATATACAAAATCGGACTTCCGCCAAGTTTAAATACTTTATTAAACAAATACTATAAAAATGAGTACCTAATTAAAGTATTAAGGAATTTATGGATAATAATATCCCCTGGAATTGAGGTAATCGCTACCAAGCCATTTGTAAATAGTTTTGTGTTGTTAACTGCTGTGTGATTCTGATGATTGTAAACTGTTCCAATATTTTAAAAAAAATTCCCTCTGGGTTAATTGCTGAATCTTCCCAGAGGTATTTTCCGAACCAATGGTAAATTACACATAAGAGTAACTAAAAAAAGGAGTAGTGATAGAACCATGCTGCATGCTGCAACTATATTATGGAATGGATCGGCTCGACCGGGGAAGGACCACGCTCGCACAGAATACCAGCGTAAAATAGTAGTTTAATGCTGCTGTGTGTAGAGAACTGACGACTTTTTAGTGGAAACGAGGCATTCCATTTTAGTCCTCAGAGGTGACAACGCATCTGCATTTCGATTCTTAATTGAGAATAGATGTAGTATATGGGCTACAGCATCCACTTTCCATCAGGTGGACTGTGTGCTCGTTTGTCACCCTTATTCTATAAAAACACTCAATAAGTATTATTTATAATCTATATTAAATAAAAAAATTATATTTCTATAACTATGAGGAGAAGTTTTGAGACCAGGCCGATCTTGGCCTTCGGAATAAAGCCGCTCTTCGGAGCAGCGGTCCAATGAAAGGAACTGGTACTGAGGTGCCTATGCCCAGGGATGAGGTCGGTAATATAAAGTTGCGAGCGGTAAGCCTGCTATAAATATCCTTTTTTTAACTACTCTCAGCTTGCGCTAGACTATTATTTAATTGGACAGGAAGTGGTGCTGCAGCCGAAGATGGTAAAACGCACAGAATTAATAAAAGCCTATTCACTCTTGCCTTAACAACATCCATGTTGTAGTTGGATGGAAAGACAGATGCTGGACAGGTGGAACTCATTCCACTCCTTTGCAGTAGGTATGCATAACGAATAATGTAGCAAACCGTTTAGTTTCCCGTAGTGTTTTCTTTCGTTTAGTTCGAATGCGTTGTAAGTCGGCAAGGAACTGTTTCACTTTTCTAAGCATACCAGTTGGCATTCTTTTTTAAAAGTGAATAATTAGCATTTTATTAAGTTTTCATTAATATCGATTCTGTAGATTTTTCAAAAATAAATCGATTTTACAATAAGTCACTAAATAGAAAGACGACTCTGAGGCCAGACCGAATTCAACGCACACCCATTTGTTTGTTTGTTTGTTACTCTGCAGTTGTATCTATAGTTGTAATATTCAACTCGGAGCCCCACGAGTTGCCGTAATCCCCCAAATACCCCCGGGAGGCGTAACACGAGACCAACGGACAAATAGATAAATTTGTACACAAATAACACTATGTTATGTCGCAATGTTTCTATTATTCCCAAGGCTATACTATTCCCGCAGTTTTATATTATTTATATGATCGATAGTCAAACTATCGACGTGGTGGTAAATAATTTCACAAGCAATATTGTAATTTTTAACAGTGGTAGAGCCATGCGGCAGCTTTGCTGTTGCACGTATGGGCCGGCTCAAACCGGGGTGGTACCACGACCTCACAGAATACCGGCGTGAAGTGGAAGTTCTGCTTCCGCGTTTCGTCTGGTGAGTGCAGGTGGCCGGAGGCCCAAATCCCCCCCCCCCCCCATCAACATGGTAGCGGAATTAAATAAAGATAGACTACCCCAGGAGGGTACCAGCACCCCTGGAGAATCCCTCGCTGAGCATCCACGACCATGTTTCTCCACTTCTGAGCGTGGGTGCTCAGGCTGCCCCGCGTATTCTGGGGGGGGCGAAATTCCGCTCAAGACTAAAACTGCTCGGGGCAAACGGAGCAACAAGACTAAGGCGACCCCTGCCACGCTGTCCGTGAATTTCTGCAATATCAGGGGACTTCACTCCAACCTAAACGCCGTCCACTACCATCTCGAGACGGCGAGGCCGGCTCTGCTCTTTCTGACCGAGACGCAGGTGTCCTCTCCGGCTGATGTTTCGTATCTCTCCTACCCGGGGTACAAACTGGAACACTCCTTTGTGCCTCGGGCTGGAGTTTGCGTTTACGTCAGAGAGGACATCTGTTCTCGACGCCTCGGCAGACTTGAAGGTTCGGACCTGTCCATCCTTTGGCTACGCGTAGACAGCGACGACCATCCGCGCGTCTACGGGTGCCTCTATAGGTCCCACAGCGGTAATGCCGAAACAGACCGACTCTTCGACCACGTCCAAATGGCTGCAGATTCGTTGCTACAGCAGATCCCCTCCGCAGAGATCGTGATCCTCGGCGACTTTAACGCCCATCACGCCGAATGGCTCGGTTCACGTTTAACCGATCATGCGGGGAGATCTGTTCATGATTTTGCCTTGGCATATGGTCTGACACAACTGGTTACTTCGCCTACGCGGATTCCAGATGTGGAGGATCATGCACCTTCCCTGTTGGACCTTCTGCTGACCTCTCACCCGGACGGATATCAGATTTCCGTCGACGCCCCTTTAGGCTCCTCGGACCATTGTCTGATCCGGAGTGTTGTGCCACTCACGCTGAAATCGCGGTTGCATTCTGCAGGCTGCCGCCGTGTTTGGCACTATAGGTCAGCCGATTGGGATGGGATGCGGTCTTTCTTTGCATCCTACCCTTGGGGGCGGGTTTGCTTCTCGCCGGATGATCCCAACGTTGTTGCGGATTCTGTTACTGATGTGGTACTTCAGGGTATGGAACTTTTTATTCCTTCCTCTGTGGTGCCCATTGGAGGCAAATCTCAGCCATGGTTTGGTCGCTCCTGTAAAATAGCATCATGCTATAAGCAGGAGTGCTACCAAGCCTGGGTTGATGCATCAACGTCCCGGGATGTAAACACCAGCGCTCTAAAAAAGAAGTATAATTCCGCCTCTAGGTCCTTCAAAAGAGTCATTGCCAAGGCAAAGTCAGAGCACATAGGCAGAATTGGCGAGAAACTAGTTCGCCTTCCTTCTGGAACCCGTGCATTCTGGTCTCTCGCCAAGGCTGTCCAGGGGAATTTCTGTCAGCCATCTCTTCCATCTCTGCACAGGGAGGACGACTCACTGGCCCATACTGCAAAGGAGAAAGCCGATCTTCTAGGCTCCTTCTTTGCGTCTAACTCGACTCTCGATGACGGGGGGAGTACGCCGCCGACCATCCCGCGGTGTGAGTGCTCCATGCCGGAAGTGCAGTTCACACAGCGCTCGGTTCGCAAAGCACTCCTCTCCCTGGACATCCACAAGTCGAGTGGGCCTGACGGAATCCCCCCAATTGTGCTGAGGACGTGTGCTCCAGAGTTGGCACCGGTTTTAACGCGTCTTTTCCGGTACTCCTACTCCCTAGGCGTAGTCCCAAAATCGTGGAAGACGGCTTTCGTCCACCCGATCCCTAAAAAAGGCGACCGCTCAGACCCGTCCAACTACCGGCCAATCGCCATCACTTCCTTGTTCTCCAAAACAATGGAGTCCATTGTAAACTGCCAGCTCATGAGGTACCTTGAGGATCACCAGCTGATTAGTGACCGCCAATACGGTTTTCGCCGTTGTCGGTCAGCTGGTGATCTTCTGGTCTACCTCACTCACAGATGGGCGGAGGCAGTAGAGTTCAAGGGGGAGGCATTGGCCGTTAGTTTGGACATTGCGAAGGCCTTCGATCGGGTTTGGCACAAAGCGCTTCTTTCGAAGCTCCCTTCCTATGGGCTTCCCGAGAAATTGTGCAATTGGATCACCAGCTTTCTTGCAGATCGGAGCATCAAGGTCGTTGTAGACGGTGCAAGCTCCGATTGCAAGCCTATTAATGCTGGTGTTCCACAGGGCTGCGTGCTATCGCCAACGCTGTTTCTTCTGCATATCAATGATATGTTGCATACCCGTAACATTCATTGCTATGCAGATGACAGCACTGGTGATGCTCTTTACACCGGCCGAGCCAATATTTCTCGGGAAAACGTCTCCGAGTGCCGGGACAAACTTGTGTCTGAAGTCGAGTCTTTGCTGAACAGAGTCTCGGATTGGGGACGACTAAATCTAGTCCAGTTTAACCCCCAGAAGACACAAGTTTGCGCGTTAACCGCTAAAAAGAACCCCTTTGTCGTATCCCCTCAGTTTCAAGGCACTCCCCTTGTTGCCTCAGCCAGTATCGGAATCCTCGGCGTCGACATATCGAGTGACGTGCAGTTTCGTGGTCACTTGGAAGGGAAGGCCAAATTGGCCTCTAAAAAGCTTGGCGTGCTCAGCAGAGCGGGACAGTATTTCATGCCGGCACACCGCCTGCAACTTTACAAGGCGCAGGTTCGGCCGCACATGGAATACTGTTCCCATCTCTGGGCTGGGGCTCCCCAGTACCAGCTCCTTCCACTTGACCGCATCCAGCGCAGAGCGGCTCGAATCGTCGACGACGGAGTGCTTTCCGATCGGCTCGATTCACTGGCGTTGCGAAGAGATGTTGCATCTCTTTGCGTATTTTATCGCATCTATCACGGGGAGTGCTCTGAGGAATTGTTCGGATTAATCCCAGCCGCCAAATTTCGTGAACGCACGACACGGCAAACGTCCCGATACCATCCACACCATCTGGATGCTTGGCGTTCCACCACTGTACGTTTCACAAGGAGTTTTCTTCCACGTACAACCTCTCTGTGGAATAGTTTATCATCGGCGATTTTTCCGGACCGATACGACCTGGGGACCTTCAAGAAAAGAGCTTACTCCTTTCTAAAGGGCCGGCAACGCACCCGCAATTCTCCTGGTGTTGCGGTTGATCATGGGCGGCGGTAGTCACTTAACATCAGGTGAGCCGCATGCTCGTTTGCCCCCTCTTCTATAAAAAAAAAAAAAAAAAAAAAAAAAAAAGTGAAAAACAATAAATTAATTTTAATATTTATTTTAATACAATACGGGAGACAAACGAGCACTCAGTCCACCTGATGGTAAGTTGATACTGTGGTAAACATCTACATGTAACCGCAATTAAAAATCACAATGCAGATGCGTTGTCACCCTGAGGTCTAAGATGGAATACCTCGAAACCAGTAAAAAGGGTCTCCGGATTTCTACACTCACTTAATGCTGCTGTGTCTCGCGTACGGCTGTTATTTTACGCTGGTATTCTGAGAGAGCGTGGTCCCACCCCGGTCGAGCAAACCCATTTGTGCTACAACCATAATATAGCTGAAGCGTAGCTCTACCACGTATAAAAATAATGATTTTATGTTTAAGATTTCGTCTGCGCTAGTAACACCCCTTCCTACGAATTTTGAGTCTTAAATTGGTATTCTATCGCAGGTTGTAGCCGGTGTTACGAGTAGGTACGAGTAAAATCCTACTTACGAAACAATTTATGGGGAAGACCTATGGCAGTGAAATTTCATCCATCAATCCAATACAGTCTGTATTGGATGGGTGAATGAATGGGCGATAAGGCAAACCAATCAACCATCAGAGGTGACAACGTATCTGCAGCCTTACTTGTTTGAGGGTGGTTGCAGGGTCATACGTGGTAGAGCTACGCTGCAGCTATATTATGGTTGTAGAACAAATGGACTCGACCGGGGAAGGACCACACTCTCACAGAATACCAGCGTAAAATAGCAGCTTAATACTGCTGTGTTTAGTATGATGAGTGTAGAGAACCGGAGACCCTTTTTTTACTGAAAACGAGGCATTCCATCTTAGTCCTCAGGGGTGACAACGCATCTGCGTTTTGATTCTTAATCGAGGATAGATGTAGATGACTATGGGCCACAGCAACCACTTATCATCAGGTGGACTGTGTGCACGTTTGTCAACCTTATTCTATAATAAAGGTTTTCATGGTCAGTAGGCACTTACCATCACTTTTACAGTAAGTTTGTTTGCTTTTTTAATTTAATAAAAGTGAGGTGTATTTATACCTACATAAAAGCTTATTTTCGGTGGCATAATAATGTTTGTAAATAATAATACACACTGAAAATATGCACAAGAGTTAATTATTACAAAACTAATAATTAATAATTTTTACGAACCTTATAAATTAGTTATCAGATCTCAGGAGGCTCCTATGCGAGTATACGATACCCGTACAACGGCCTGTTATCTGAGATCAATTCCGACGAAGGTTGGACATAAAGTCAGAGGTAGATACATACCTTGACGGACCGAATGAGCTCGAATTTCGTCAACACTTACCTGGAAAGATAAAACATATACATTACAAGAGACAAAAAAGATACGCGGGAGTACTGAGATAAGGGTTTTTTTTAAAGTTACAAATAAACGACATTTCAGTTTTTTGCGAAACGAGAACTTGTACGTTCGGTACGTTGATATAAAGCAGGTGTTTTAAAATACAATTTAATTTTCTTTAAACAAACACAAAGATACCAATGAAATAAACAAATAGATAATTAAAAACGATAGTAACAAATAATTACTATAATTGGATTGGATGGAGTTATTGTAATAAGTTATAAAAATGATGAAAATATAAATGTTAAAATGTTAGCAAATAGTCAGTCTGTAAAAAATTCACGAACGATTTAATTTGTTTTACGTTCATCAATTCACCATTCAAGAAAACGGCAGCACTGTAAAATGGCGGTGTAAGAATATAAACTACACCATATCATCCCGTGGGTGTCGTAAGAGGCGTCAGAGGGAAACAAATGATGAGAGCGGCAGCAGCGTCTTCCTGGTAACGACTAAAACTAAAAATAAAACGGCGGTTGCCAACCCGCTTGCCAAGCGTGGCAACTATGCCAAATATTCCCCCTATGAGGTAATATATGGGGGAGGCCTGTTTAGTACTGCTAGTGTTGCTAAGTGCAGTCCCCCGTGATTATGGGTGCTACAAAGCATTTCATATGTAAGACTTTTAAAATAACTTAATGTTAAACAAGATAAAACCCGAAACATTCCTATCCGTGAGCCTTATAGAAATTTTATTATATATTTATTATTAATTCGAAAGCTAAACTCATTTATTTACATGTTTTATACGTGATAGAGCAATGCTGCAGGTATATTGTGGGTATAGCACGAACGAAGAAGGGCCACGCTCTCACACAATACCAGAGCGTAAAATAACTTAATGGCGCTGTGTATCTTATGGTGAGTGTAGAGATCCGGAGACACTTTTTACGGGTAACGAGGCAACACATCTGCATTTTAATTCATTGAAAAAAGATGCACATGTCATATGGGACACAGCATCCCCTTATCAATAGATGAACTGAGTGTTTGTTGATCATACTTATTAATAAAAATATAGACTAGACTTTTATTCACATAAAATGTTAATAACTTAAATTGAAAAACCTATAGAGTACAAAAGACAACTCGTTTAATTAAAAAAAAATTCAAATAATTCGATCCAAATATTTTTAGGGGCGATAAGAAGACTAGTGTACAGTAAAAAATAAAGATTAGCAACAGGTTTTATCGGCTCCATTTGCTTGATATAAACTTAATTGTCACCTGCCTATAAATAACAGTCAAGTATTTTAACTAAGCAACCAGTTAGAATATGTTTTCTAAGATAATAAATAACTTAATTTGTTTTTTATTTGTGTAATTGAATTTTATTTTAGTACTCTTGTAAGTACTAGAGATTCAGGTTCTATTAGATGTTACCGACGTGAACAAAGAGTATTTCATCCATTACACTGTAAAATCCATTATACTGTAAAACTCTACTGCTCAACATAGCTTATTTATTAATTTTGCTATATGCAGTTGCTTTGCTTAGCAGGCGGTGGCATCTGCAGTGTTTTATTTTGAGTTGTTATGAGAAAGATGCTGCTTCACATAGATATTGGTCGCCGTGACCGAAAATCGTTCTGGAAAACATTATCATCACGAACGGGGAATAACCTCATTTTGTGAAGAAATGGCGTCCAAAAGACCTCGCTTAGACAATGAAAAGGGGGATGTCGTTTTAGAAACTCATGAACAGAGCAGCCTAATAAAGCATAACCCAATTACCATTGTTGATGAAATTGTCTATTACATCTGGTTTGCAAAGGCTGACAGAAGTTTAAACCCATATGAATGGTGGTCTTTGAGTACCAATAAGAATCGATTCCAAATTTTAAGTAAGCTTCCTAAACTATACTAATATAGCAAGCTCTGTTTATTCAGAAAGACTATTTTGTCTGAGTGTCTGAGTAGGTTTGGTTTACGAAAAAAAGCGCAACCGACTCGATCCCAGTCGTGCAGAAAAATTAGTTTTTCAATCTACCTCTTTTAGACTTTGCATGTTAATTAAAAAGCCTTATTTACTTCAACATGACTGATTTTTGCTAACTTTTATATTTTAATGATGATTATATATTAATACTAAGTGTGTCTTGTTTAAAAGATAAATACAAGTAATTATTTTGTCTATCTACAGTTTTTCTGTCCATTTAATATAAGTTTATTTTATTTAAACAACTATTCGCCGAATATCGAATAATGGACACTATTACTCACTATTTGACGAGTAACAAAAATGCCGAGTAATACCGAATACCGAATAATAGCAAATATTCGGAGCATCTTTAATTAATTCGTCCTTTAGCATAAATATTATATAATATAAAAGAAATATATTAGGTGAAAGTAATAAGGCACTTTCATGACTCAAGTACTTACTACCAATGGTACAGATATATATTTATATAGTACAAGACAAATATACAATTAATAAAAGAAAGGGAAACCTTGTTACGTAATTTCGATATAATCTACTAAGCTTCTATTCCGAGAAGTGACTGCTTCATAGATTAATTGCAAATGAGATAGGAAAGAACATTAATATTGAAAATATTCGAACAGCGGCAAGATAACAAGCTGTCACCTTACGGGACATAAAAATTCAACCTGCCCACATAAACTACGTCAACAGTCGCCTCCCTCTAACAAACGATGATCCACGACAGCGCGTCACCAAGCACTCACCGCTACTATAAACAAAAAAACAGCGGAACACCACTCCCGAGAATTCAACCCATAAATATATCAAAACGAAAACAATAGGAGACATCGAGACATCGAGATATCGAATCACACGACCCACGGACATATTTCAATAACGCAGATAAAAAAATACCCGAGTGAAAAAAGAACGAAACGACAACGACCAACGTCGAAAAAAATACGTGATGGGCATTAATTAAAATGGACCCACGACCAGGAATCCAGAAAAACAAAGAGGTTAAACAAACCTTCGCAGTGGGAGCCCCCGCAATGATCATCATCTCACATTTTTAATCATCGGACATAAAAATTGAAGTAGCAATCGAAAATCAACTTTGTATCGTTTCGGATTAGGGACAGAACGACTATCGGTGTGCGGTTAAAGAACTGTTGAAAATTATTTTTTGGTCGGATTGTCACCGTTGTCTTAATGGTATTACGCATTGAGGAAGGGTTATCTTGCGGATCCGATCTCTCGGGCTCAGGTACGGGACCAAGATTGATTGGCTCACGGCCGACATTTTTATGCCCAACATCTCGGGTGTCGTCGACTCGTACGGTAAAGAATTGGTTATTAAATTAGTTGTATCGATCATTTGTGTGCCGGATATTAACACCGCCGCACTGCATGTTGATTGAAGCTTTGAACGAGTTAGACATATCAAACTAAGAATTAAACGTCAAGGATAATATATGAAAAGGAGTCCGTCTTATAAATTTCGAGATTAGATTTTTTTTGTATAACTCTTATTGGAAGTACGAGAGGGAATATCGCAAATATCTCTATTATTAACGTGGTAGAGCAACGCTGCAGCCATATTTAAAAGAAAGTTCTTTAAAATGTACAACTGCTATAAAATGGTTGCAGAAAAAATAGGTCGGCTCGACCGGGGAAGAACCACTTTCTCACAGAAAATCAGTGCAAAATAAAAGCTTAATACTTTTGTAAGTGAACATTCTAAGTATTTAGGGCTGACAACGCACCTAAATATTGATTCGTAACCGAGGATAGACATATACGTGTCGTGTGTCGTGTGTGCTGGAGCCATTAACTAGTCTGTGCGCCCGTTCTTTGGTTCTACCCTATTAACTCTTATTCTATAATAGATTTTATTTATTACCAAAAGTCAACCGGACCCCCACGTGGGCACTAGTCCGAATAATAGTGGAAAATGCAAGAAACAATTAATTAAAACAAAAATGTTGTACAACCGACTTCAATATAAATAAAATGTGAATATCGTCAATGTAGTCGAAGTCAATAAAACATGCATTATCAAAGGTAACTCGAAAACTACTGGTCATATCTTGATTAAATTTAATGGAACCGCATGAAAAGCACTAGCTTTCAAATATAAAAAAAGATTAATCAAAATCGGTTTACCTAGAAAAAAGTTCTGAGGGAACACACATAAAAAATACAGTCGAATTGAGAACCTGTTCGCTTTTTTTGAAGTTGATTGAAAATGCCAAACCGAAATCTAGAATGGTGTGAGTCTCTGCTCTGCGTTCACTAATCTGCCTGCCCATATAGTGTTACGAGCTTGAGGTTCGTGACAATAAAAATTGCCGATAGAATTACCTAAATTAACACTTTAATTTACTTTATACAAATTAAAACTAAAAACACTAATAATTAAACACACTAATTCACTTAATTCCGCTCCGAAGCTTCGCTTGTGTCGCCGAGTTCACTCTGTCCGATCGCATCTTGCGCCACCTATTTATTTAAATTAGCAAAATATCCGGAATGTTCAAGTAAACACGCGCAAGGTACCGAGAGTTCGAGTATAGATTTTCTAGAAACTTAGTTCTTCGGGTGGCGCTGTCGGTTGAGAGATCTGTGATGTCATAAACTGCAACGCTCCCCTCGCTCTCGTTCCTGACACTAGATGGCGCTAGTTGTGCCGTCGACTGGAGCGCGTAACACTGCCCCCTCCTAAGACATGCTCGTCCCGAGCATTATCGGTCCTATAATAACGCGCCAAGCGATCCACATGGACGATCTTAGGAGTCCCTCTTGCGCCTTTCTGTATCCGGTAGGTCACATCGTTGATCCTGGTTACAATCCGGTACGGGCCGTCCCATTTAGCTTGAAGCTTAGGAGATTTCCCTTTGCTGCGGACTGGATTGTGCAACCACACTAATGAACCTTCGTTGAACCCTTCATTGTTCATTTTGCGGTCGTACCGGGTTTTCATTTTCTCACACATTTGCTGGCCCGATTGTCTGACGTGCTCATAAATGTCATTCATTTTGTTCCGCAAGTCATTTGCATAATCGGTTATACTGCGTGGGGCATCAGGTGGTATCCCGGTGATCAGGTCCGCAGGCAGCCGTAATTCTCTTCCAAAGTTTGCGAAAGCTGGTGTCACTGCTGTACTTTCGTGAACAGAACTTCGATATGACAACAAAAACGGTTGTATGTGCTTGTCCCAATCTCGTTGCCGATTGTCTACAATTTTTGCTAGGTACCTCTCCAATGTCTGATTAAATCGTTCCACCATTCCATCAGATTGCGGGTGATAAGAAGTCGTTCTTGTTTTATGAGTACCCATAACTCGGCAAGTTTCCTGGAATATTCGAGACTCAAAATTCCTTCCTTGATCGCTGTGAATCTCTAAAGGTACTCCAAAACGACAGAAAACTTCATGAACTAGTTTATCTGCAACTGTTGAAGCTCCTTGATTTGGAATGGCGAAGACTTCTGGCCACTTAGTGAAGTAATCCATCACAACCATGAAATACTTGTTACCGCTTTCACTCTCCGGAAACGGCCCCGCCACGTCAATGGCTATTCTCTCCCATGGTGCACCCACATTGTACAACTTCAATGCACCTCTACTACGAGTCTGAGGTCCCTTTACAGCCGCACAACTTGTACATTTGCGACACCAGTCCTCGACATCGTTTCGACAGTGGACCCAGTAAAACCGTTCTCGGATCTTCAGTAGAGTTCGTTTAACTCCCAGATGGCCTCCTGAACAATCATTATGGTACAGCTGTAGAACATCCGGTACTTTAGCTTAAGGGACAACCATTTGCAAATGACAGCTGTCTCCCCGAACGTTTTCCCATTCACGACACAGAACTCCATCCTGAAGCAGCAAGCTGTCCCACTGGGCCCAATAGCTTTTAGTGGTCGAACTCATCGCTAAGACGTCACTCCACTTGGGCTTGGGACCCGGATCTTCCTGCTGTGCATGTAGTAAGCTGTCCTTCCACTCGTTGCTGAGGTGGTCTGCCCTGAGCATCCTCACGGATACCACTTCCTTACTCTCTTGCCTAGTACAATGTTTGCAATCTTCAGGACAAGGTCTTCTTGACAATGCATCTGCGTTGCCATGAGATTTCCCGCTGCGATGTTCGATCTCAAAGTCGTATTCCTGCAGTAGTTCAATCCACCTCGCAACTTGTCCTTCTGGGTTTTTAAACTGCAATAGCCATTTTAGTGCAGCATGGTCAGTTCGTAAGTGAAACTTTCGTCCCAGAAGATATTTGCTAAAATGCTGCAACGACTTTACCACAGCAAGCAATTCGCGTCTTGTGACACAATAGTTCCTTTCCGGTTTTGACAACGACTTGCTGAAGTACGCTATCACGACCTCTTGGTCACCACTCCGTTGAGACAGCACACCGCCAAGTCCTATATCACTTGCGTCTGTGTCAACTATAAATTCTTTGCTTGCATCAGGGTATCCCAAAATAAGTGTTTTGCACAGACGGTCCTTGAGCTCCTGGAATGCGATATTGCAACTTTCATCCCAGCAGAAATGTCGCCTCTCCTCGGTTAGCTTGTGCAGAGGTTTGGCTATATCTGCAAAGTTCTTCACGAATCGCCGGTAATAGGAGCACAAACCCAAAAATGCTCTAACCTGCGTCTTGTCTTTTGGAACCGGCCAATCCTTGACAGCGGCGATTTTCTCTGGATCTGGATACCTTCTTCCGATACTACAAACCCCAAAAAGTTAACTTGCCGTTGGAATAGTGAACATTTCTTCGGGATCAACTTGAGGTTGGCACTCTGAATCTTCATGAGCACGCGTTCCAGGTTTTGAAGGTGTTCCACAAACGTACGGCCCACGATGATGATGTCATCCAAGTAGACCAGACAGGCATCGCCAATTAGCCCGGTAAGTACAAGTTCCATCAGCCTTTCAAACGTTGCTGGAGCATTGCACAACCCAAACGGCATTACTTTGAATTGCCACAGACCCTTTCCCGTCGAGAACGCAGTTTTCTCCTTGTCCTTAGGGTCAATTTCAACTTGCCAGTAGCCACTTTTTAGATATAAACCATTTTACTCCTGTAAGCATGTCCAGCGTGTCATCAATTCTTGGCAAGGGATAGCTGTCCTTCTTTGTAACGTCGTTCAGACGGCGGTAGTCAACACAGAACCGCATGCTGCCATCCTTCTTTTTCACCAGCACCACTGACGAACACCATGGACTAGAGGAAGGTTCAATAACACCATCCTTCACCATTCCTTCAATCATGGTTTCCACTTCCTTTTCACGTGCTACCGGCAATCGTCTTGGCCGCTGACGGATAGGCAACTCTTCACCTGTGTTTATTTTGTGTTGAACTAAACCAGTCTTTCCTATGTCAGCATCGTTTGATGAGAATACATCGGCGTACTCGAGTAACAACTTCTTCGCCTTGACCAATTCGTTCGGGGACAGAACACTGCGACAGTCTTCCAAAAGTGTGGTCACTCTCGTATGCAGAAACCTGCATCCTTGCTGGGGGTCCCACTCGATATATATTGGCACCGACGTAACCAATCCACTTCCTCACAAGTACCAATTAATGTGCCTTTTTCTATAATCTGGTCCCGGTCGCAAAGGTTCAGCACACGTACTCCTGAGATGTCAGTGGTCCTGACCAAGGTTCGAGCTACTTTCCATGGAAGGTCATTGTTTACCCTTTCCACAAGTACACAACGGTGAGCGTGCCCAGCGTTTCGGGGAAGACTAACCGGAACAATCGTTTCCGATCTCGGCGGAAGAACAATCTTCTTAATGCTGTACACGTTCCCTGGTAACGCACCTTCCATAAAAAGTTCCTCCTGTCCACATTTCAAAACACCTTGCTTAACGTCGATCTCACAACAATTATTCCTCATAAAGTCTAGGCCTAGGATGCAGTCGTCCATTATATCAGCCACGATGACATTATGCAGGTAGATCACGTTGCCTAGCTTCAACTCCATCTCCTTCTCTCCACGGACGGGTATACGCTGACCGGTGGCTGTTACCAAATTAATGCGTTCTCGGTTGTATGCGGAGTCCCCAAGGAACTGACTAATAAGTTGGGAACTAACAACCGTACGAGAGGCTCCAGTGTCTATGGTCAGTTTACACGGCATTCCGTTGACCTCACCCTTGATGATTAGACTGTTCCCATCGTGGGTTTGTGAGATCGAGATCCTTGGGGCTCTTTTAACATCAGCCAGCACCCGCCCCGCAGTTCTGGCTTTTACTCGTTTCCCTGCTGCTGCTGGGCGGTGCTGTTGGCCGCACTACCCTCCTGAGATCGTTCACCTTCCCTTTCTAGGGTTCGCTTAGGGCAGCTGGATCGAAGATGGCCCTTTTCCCCACAGCCATAGCACCTTGGGCTGTATCCTTTGTTGCGGTCGCGAACTGTAGCTGCTGAAACCTCCCTGACGCGATGAGAACGATGATCCTGCCGCACGGCTTCCACTTCCAGTGCATGGGCCAAGGCGTCCTTAAGCGTCTCGTGGTGCCCGAGCCTCACAGCAGCTCTGACTTCCAGGTCGCGGATGCCGTCTATGAATGTCTGCACCAGGTTCCCTTCAATGAGCGCAGGTACTGACCGGTATGCTTTTCGCACCAGCTTCTCCACTTCTAGAGCCCACTGCTGCAGGTTTTCGTTGATGCGCTGCACACGATCTTTAAGCTGCGCACGAAAGACGTGTTCCAGGTGAGCGTCGCCATATCTCGCCTCCAATGCCTCAAGGAGTTGCTCATAAGTCACTTCCTCACCGAGAGCTTCCAGAACTGTTAAGGCCTGGTCACGCAGGCCTAGTATGAGAGCAGTCATGGCCTGATTTTTATTCCAGCCGTTCGCCTTCATAACAGCCTCGAACTGGATTTTGTAGGCTGACCAGGAAGAAGTTCCGTCGAACGGTGGCACTTTGAACCCACGTAGCGAAGGTGTAGTAGCTACTACGGGAGCTGTAGTTCCATCACCCAGTTTAAGGTCGTCCAGCGTTTTCTTCACGTCAGCCACCACGTAATCAACCCGATTGTTCACTTGGTCGATTTGGGTTTTAGCTTCCTTGATATGGGTTTCAGCTTCCGACAGGCGGTTGTCATGTTGAGCAACCCTATCCTTCACCTCCTTTATCTCTTTCCTAAAGGTAGCATGAAGGTCCTTAATGAGGAGCATCTGCTCTTCCGACCGACGGGCCTGTTCCTCCTGTCGGCGGCTCTGTTCGTCCTGTCCGCCCCGCAGCTGTTCTTCCAACCGACGGACCTGTTCCTCCTGTCGGCGGCTCTGTTCATCCTGTCCGCCCCGCAGCTGCTCTTCCAACCCTCGGACCTGTTACTCCTGTCGGCGAGCCTGCTCCTCCTGTCGACGAGCCTGCTCCTCCTGTCGACGAGCCTGCTCCTCCTGTCGACAAGCCTGCTCCTGCAGCATCACCATCAGAGCACCTAAGTCAGGTGCCACAGACGTAGAAGCTGCTGACGGACCGACTTCCGTGGCCGGCGGCTGGCCCTCAGACACCTGCGGCGTTGCACCACCAAATCTCCTCTGGTCCGTCTCCTGCTGGCGTTGACTTCGGGTACGGACACCCTCCGTTTCCTCCTTAGGTAAAATCGGCATTATTTATTCCACTTCTGACACCAATTGTTACGAGCTTGAGGTTCGTGACAATAAAAATTGCCGATAGAATTACCTAAATTAACACTTTAATTTACTTTATACAAATTAAAACTAAAAACACTAATAATTAAACACACTAATTCACTTAATTCCGCTCCGAAGCTTCGCTTGTGTCGCCGAGTTCACTCTGTCCGATCGCATCTTGCGCCACCTATTTATTTAAATTAGCAAAATATCCGGAATGTTCAAGTAAACACGCGCAAGGTACCGAGAGTTCGAGTATAGATTTTCTAGAAACTTAGTTCTTCGGGTGGCGCTGCCGGTTGAGAGATCTGTGATGTCATAAACTGCAATGCTCCCCTCGCTCTCGTTCCTGACACTAGATGGCGCTAGTTGTGTCGTCGACTGGAGCGCGTAACAATAGTATGGCAATTTCGAAGTAGTTGGTGCATTTATGAATAAGCAAGTGCCCGGCCGTAGATGTTGATATTTAAAGGCTAATTAAGCAATATTACTTTTTTCGATAGAATTAAAACTACCTTTTCTGCTTAATTATTCCATTGAATATGATTATAAATAAAATATTTTTTATAATGATGATATATTATGTTATAGTATCTTGCATATGGTAGAGCCATATTGCAGCTATATTATAGGTGTAGCACGAACCAGTTAGCTAGCCCCGGAAAGGATCACTTTCTCAAAGAATACCTGCGTAAAATATTAGCTTAATGCTGCTGTGTTTTGTCTGGGGCGTGTAGAGAACCGGAGATTTTTTTTCTGGAAACGAGGCAATCCATCTTAGTGGTTAGGGGTGCCAACGCGTCTGTATTTTAATTCATAATCGAGGTTAAACGAAGATCTCTATGGGCCACAGCATACACCTACTATCAGGTAGACTGTGTGCTCGTTTGTCACCCTTATTCTATAAAAAGGTAAAGATTTACACTGACTCATTGATTACAAATTCTAATTAGTTGAAGAATTTATATAGAAGTTATTAATACCCACCCTGAATGGCTTATACATGTCATTCACGTCGTGGTTATGGTATAATATAATATACATATTACATATATATTTTTTTATAATTACATAAATTTTGTTTTATAGATTAATAAACAATCAAAGAAAATGTTTGCCAGATCTTGTGGCACCCGATAGATTTATAACCATCTGGTAAACTCACAGATGCCATGTGTTGAATGCATGTAGCAGTTGTAAGGGTCGGTGTCTAAGGATAAGGTACTAGCCAAGACGAAAATGCCACTCTTGCAATTCCAATCATTATGAGATAGTTTACCTACAGTGTTTGTCGAATACAAAAACATAATATTTTTTCAGTATTTTAAAACACACCATAGCACCACCCTTTACAGAAAACCCTTTCGAAATTGGAGAAACTAACTTCTAGCAGACGACAATAAAAATATATCAAGTCATAAGGCACTGAAGACAAATAAAAAGCATATTTTAGTGATTTTTGTACCAGACTATTTGTAATGACCTCCAACTTCAAAGGAAAAGCTTCCTCCGCCCTTCGACGATGATGTACCAAAAACCTCTGCCTATGTCTACCGCTATTGATGAAACCATCGAGATTTTAAAAAGAAGTAGTGTTATTTTTAAATGAAACTAATTTTTTGCAGATATTTTATATTTCCGACGTTTGAGTACTTTATAGCACCCATGGTCACGGAGGGACTGAGGTGTTCGATGTCCCAATATCACATTTAGGTACCCACGGCTACTTTCAGTTTAATATTATTAATTAGGTACTCAAAACGTCGGGAATTATAAAATAAGTCAATATACACGAAGAAGTCCGTTAAAAATAGTTTCATATAAATATGTAGGGTTAGCGTAAACATAAGATATAATAGTGTTCTTTTTGCCATGTAGTAGTATCAAATTATCTATTTTGAAGGTCGATTTCACAAGTCGAATTAATTTGACACTTTTTTTTCGCTTTGTGCAAATACCCGTTTTATTGTTATCTGACGGTCCATAACGTTTATTTTTATGAAGTTAGTACATCAGAATGTAAAATCACGGTGCGTAACTACTCAAAAGTGACAAAAAATCAAGATCAGGGTAACACGAATGATATACATGGGAACACGAATGAAACTCGCATAACACGAATTAAGTCTGCATGACACTAATGATATTGGCTAACTAAATCAGATACTTTACGATTATAATATTGGTTACGTAGTACTATTACGTTTTCTGTGGTATTAATCTTTTTTAATAATGCACAAGAAAATATGTATGTTAGCATTTTTAGGTGAGAACAAAAACAAAAACACTTTTATTAAACTTTTAATCAAAAGACATTTAAAAACAATACAAAACGTTATAACTATTAATAATTATGTAGGCATATATTTCTCATAAAAGAATTTCTACCTCACTTATTTATTTATTCAGTCATTTTGGATAGGTAATAATATATTAATACTTAGTTAAATCTTAGCTAGTTTCTTATTCAATCTTGTTGATTTCTTATTTTTATAATTTCAATTCTTTGATTTATTTTCGTAGTAACTTAATTATGTAATCAGTCTTGATCATGTTTTAAAGTTACCATTACTTTCTATTTCTCCATTTTTCTTATTCCGTATTCTCAAAAGACCGTTCATTAATAAAGCGGAGGAAAGCCTCTTCATGCCCACTAGACACCTTCTGTTGGGTGTTTATGAACGTTTGATTTGTCCAATCAAATTTTACATCTGCAAGTCTTTTAACAGATTTTATAATTTTGCGTGTTCCGGAAGTAGACGGATTATTGTTCCTATTATAATACTGGATGGATACATCGCTCAATACCGTAATTCGTTTGCTTGGTGGAATAACTTTTATATTTTGGACAACCGATTCGACGACACTCTTATAAATTTTATGTAATTGCATATGTTTATCCTCATGTTCGCAGATTTTATCCAAACACAAAAAACAGCTTAGTTTTCGGAACTCAAGAAATTCTGATCCAGAATTCCAGATCACTTGGTGAACTAACATAGTACCCTTAAATGGTGAAATATCCTTAGGAAGAAGAAGTTCTTTTTCTATAATTTCATGGTCCTCTACTACTTTTATCTCAACATTTTTAATATTTTCGCGAACAACTGCAAGGAATGTTGAAAAATCCCCGACGTCACGCCCACATTTAACTTGATGATCAGCTGTCCGCTTAACCACAGCGCCAATGCCGTCAGGGGCGCCTTTGCCATGACCACTTTCTTGGTAATTCCAAGTAACTAGCTTTAACGATGGGAAGGTATCGCGGAGCTGAGTCAATATGTAAAATATTTGTTTATTTCGGACTATCTGTTAAAATGTGGGCGGTGGTAATATAAGGACATTTTTCGAACACAAATTGTAACGCCTTCTGTAAGTGTGCCCAGACTGCAGGGGAATCATGCCGTGTACATTCGCTGACCGTGCACAGACAATGGTTAACAGTCTCCCTTCCTTCTTTGAGATAAGCTACAACGGTATGAAGAGATACTTGTCCCCGGCTACCCCCAAAGTGTAGACTTTGCACCTCTTCAGCAAATTTGTAACTATAATTTTCAGAAAAGTCCATGTGGAGTAATGTTTCGTCATGATTAAGGGATTCTTTCAATAGAGTAACAGCTTGATGTTGATTGAGGATGTTCACAGTATGAATAAAGAATTTCGGAAGGGAATGCTCAAGTTTAAATATCAGGTCTTTAGGCATTATTTTCCTTGTAAATTTTTTCACTATATTTATTTCTTTGGAGCTTAATTTCTTTTTATCTCTGCACCATTCATGGTACTCGATTTCGTCCGTATTATTAAATTCATTGTACGATATAACTCTGTTTTTACAAGTTTCACAATCTCTGCCAACGCACTTTTTATTGTATTTGTCGCAACAAAGAACGTGCAGCATATCCCGGTAATTCCTTATGTCAACTATTTTATTTTTCTTTAAAGCTAAAATCATTAGATCTATATTTGTATGTGCCATACATGCACATGTTTCCCTGTCATCTCGTGGCAAATAGACCCAAAATGGGCGTAGTCTTGTAAATGTTACATAACTAATCAGTATGTTAGGATTCTCTTCAAGAAATTTTTTATGCAAATTTTTAACAGAATCCAGCAGATACCGTTTTTGTTTTATTATATTGTTTCTTTCCTGCACCAATGCGGCTGTTAATGTCATCTTCATAAAAACTTTTGATTAATTCTTGGATGCTATCATTGCCTTGCTTAATCTTCTGCTGAAATCTGTCTTTAAAACACTTTTTACGAAACTCTAAACTAGATCTACGTTTCAAATTGCCAGAAGATTTTAAAATAACTTGTTCGGTTGTCGCTTCTTTGGCAGCATCAGGGATACTAGGTGTATGAATAGGAACTTGAGTAGGTAATGCAATGTTTTCTTCCCAAACAGTATATGCCTGATTTTCTTTTATTTTATTTGATTTCTTTGTTAAAATTCTGCAGCGCTTTTGGTATTTCTTAATTAATAAGGTCATTTCTCTTTTTTCTATCGCATGTTTTAACTGTAAGGCTTTAATTTTACTTTAGAATGTTCTTTTGTTACTTTCTTTATTTATCTCTTTTTTTACATTTTCCTCATACAAAGGATCGGAGAACTCTTTATCATTTATTTTTGTGTGAGCTTCGAGCACTTGAAAAATGGTTACTTCTTGTATCTTCCGTTCTTGTGCTTTCTTATCTAGGTATCGCTTCGAATTTTCTCTCCAACGCTTTCTTTGTGCTCTTTGTTCCCTTGGAGACATTTGGTTGATATTTTTTACTTTCTTCTCGCTTTTCCTTTTTAAGTAAGCTTCCTTTTTTTAGCCCTTTCAACGGCATATTTTTCGGGATCGCTTTTTATTCTTTTATATTTTTCCCTTCTTGCAATCCTTCTCCTTTCCAACTCATCTTCATTTTTCTTACATTTTTCTTTCACCATTTTAAACCTTAAACAATTTATCATATA
Organism: Parnassius smintheus behrii; assembly: GCA_036936625.1. NCBI lineage: Eukaryota > Metazoa > Arthropoda > Insecta > Lepidoptera > Papilionidae > Parnassius > Parnassius smintheus. The sequence goes on from JAUPFT010000021.1 coordinate 45,840,199, forward strand.
CTATAAGGAAAATCCATCTCATAATTTTAACAAATAAATTAATGGCACTTATCATAAAAAAAATGAGAGAAACCTCTTAAACTTTGCAAGTAAAAGTAAGGTTTAAAAGCAAATTTGATGACACATAAGCTAAAAACAAGAAAAGAAGCATAACCCTTCTTTTCGTAGTCAAGTGATATACCGTTTCATTCGTGTAGCATTGCATTTCATTAGTGTTACTCAAAAAAATGACACTAATGAAGTGACACGAATGAAATTTTCTACCAACAATCTAATTTATTGCGTCGTAGAATATTCTAGACGCCATTAAGAGCCCACAAAATATCCGCGTTATTCGTTGCTAATATACGTGCATGATAAAGAATCCATTGTTCAAATACTTATCATCACACTACTATAAACACGAATGATTCAGTTTTCGTACTAAGCACAGAAATTCAATAAAAAAGCGATTTCTTACCAGAATTAACGATGCACGCGTCTGCTATCACCGACCGTTCTCGTGCCACTAGGGTACTTCTTTACGTGCGTAAAAGTGGGGATAGCAGTAATGCACAGGTGTTCTTATAACGGAACGTTCATTAAGTCGACACTAATGATTGAAAAAAATGGTCACAAAATAAAACAGAGAGAAATCGTATTATATTTTGTATTAATTTAAAACTATTAGCGTAACTTAAGTATATGGTTATTAATGTGTAACCAGAATAAAAAAATATACGTTTTTACACAGTACTATTTTTCATAGTTAAAGTTTTGTTGAAAAATCGGGGAAATGACCGGTGACACAAATGAAAAAATAGATAGTTTCTTTTGATTATCTGGAATGTTACACATGTTAGTTTAATATTCTAAACTGTATAATATTAAGATGTTATGTAAGTATCGCATTATAAAGAAATAACGTATATTCCAACAATATTAAAGGAGTTATTTCATAAACCCACTTTTTACGGATGGTTTGAAATCGACCTTTGAATCGTCCGAGATTTTATCCGGCATATTTTTTTCTATAAAAAGTTTTAAAAAGGTTACGTCATCAAAACTGTTTGTAGATACAATAGAGGCGCAAGGGCGATGGGTGACAATACTTGTCAACACAAGGTGATTGTGTGGTCGCAGTGCGGGCGGGTGCGATATGCGCGCAGACAATAGAGAGGCGCTTAGACACCGAGTGACTGTTGTCTCTTTATTAAAACAAATATGAGGGTTTGGTCCATAAGGATCTGGGATTTATATAAATAAAATTAACGACTTCGTAATTTATCTACCATGTAGCCACTGCATCAAGTAAGGCTAAAGATGCGTGTTGAGGATTAAATTGGAACGCCTTATTACACCAGCACAATATCGAGAACATTGGTGCTTTGTTGAAAATAGACAAGGCATTCGCACAAATAGCAAAAGAGAAACCCTTTGTCAATTGCATAGCAACTTATTCATTATTATATGAATAGAAATATTATATTTAAACAACACAAAAGTTTAAAAGCATTTGTAACGTCTTGCCAAATACAAATTCGACGTCGATTGTAGCTGCTTAATTTGATTCTTCAGAAACATGCTTGGTTAAACGTTCATGGTTTACATTATTATCATCATTAGCAGGTTGTAAACTGTCAATTTCTAGAAACTATACTTACACTTTAGTAACTATAATATCAACTTACTATATGACCAGTTTAAGGATTAACGATAAAATTGCCAGGCAGCCCAAAGGTCACTACACACGGTAAGTGTTACATTCAACTCTGGCCAGTAACGATGATAATATTTTTATATCAATGTCTCTCTAAAATTGTATACATACATAATAATAATGTAAACGTTATTTATTTAAAATATAAAACAATCTAATTTGAATGTGTAGTCGAAACCGACTTATACTAAAAATTTCACGGGACCTATTTTTCAATCACGAGATAAAAGTTTTCCATCAAACAAATTATATACTGACTAAATAAAAAACAAACTATTTTATTCAAACAACTGTAATCCTCTGTTTATGCTGTATTTTATTCTGTGAATAAATTTTATCTGAAGATTGAAAAATCGATCCTAAAAGCATTTAAGAAATGTTATAATATTCGCTATGTGAAATAAATACTTTTCATTTCATTTAAAATAAAAGCTAGCAGATGCTCCGACACGACTGTGAAGAATCATAAACAATGACAACACGATATCTTCCAACAATGCCGAGATCATCCGATATCATACACCATTTGGATTACTCCACAATAATATATTACGTTACCGGAGTTTTTGTATAGAAAACATTCCGAATTTGGCGCTCAGACAAGCGCACAATGCTCAATGGGGATTTAAGACGGGATTTTGATTCAAAAGGGGACCTAAGAAAGACCGCTTTTGTTTCTGAGGACCTTTTAAATTTTGAAATGTTAAGGTAACTGAAGTTACTGCGTGTGGCGCCACTCAAAGCGATGCTTATATAATATGCACTTAAATAAACGTTGCCTATAACCGTTTTTATAATTAAAAATATTTTAATTTAAATAATGTTTAGTGATAAAAATAACTATTTTCCATACTTTATATTTTGAATTACTATTATTATCGATACATTTTATCATAGATATGGATTTTCATAACGTAAAAATGCTTACTTTATGGTTAGTGGTTTCCGCAGCCCTTTGACACTAAATTCAAACAAAACAAGCTAAGATGTTTTACTACTCTAAGTTTTAATATGGAGTGCCTCACAGTTTGCAATAATGATAGCTCTCCATACCCTTTTGGCCGGAACACAGAAGTAAATGAACTGCTCTTTGAAATAGGTAGTCGGTTCGTACCTACCTAAATCCTAAATCCTGGGTAGAAAAGGTGTCCTCCCATCAAAAAAGAGTTTTCGGAGCAGGACTAAAATTTTAACATAATGGTGGATCATCTTTTAATTCGCAATTCTAGTGTTAAATATTAATTAATATGTTAAATCACTTAATTATCACTAAGCAATTTGTTCAAAACTGCGTTTACCAAACCACCTGCTAAGCGAAACGGCTATGTCAAAATCATACTTATGAGTAAATCTATGGGGGAGGCCTATGTTTAGCAGTGGACTTTTTAGGCTGTAATGGTAATGAAAGCAATTTGGTTTTTCCCAATGATTTAAATGATGTTATTTGGACATGCCGCAGCTATATTATTATAGTTGTAGCACGAATAAGTCGGCTCGACCAGGGTCCAGGGACCAGACTCTCACAGAATACTAGCGTAATACTGCTGTGTTTCGTATGGTGAGTGTAGAGAACCGAAGATCCTTTTTAATGGGATTGACGCATTAAATCTTCAGGGGTGACAACGCATTTGCATTTTGATTCTTAATTGCGGCTCGTAAACGTGAATGTCTATGGCCCACATCATCTACTTACCATCAGGTGGACTTTGTGTTCTTTTGTCGCCCAATCCTATAAAAGATGTACAGTTTTATCGCTTATAGTACCTTTCATCAATTTCATTAACTCTAACGCTCACTTCTGATATTTGAAAAATACATCGCAAAGTTTTAGATAATTATCAACGTACTCTTATAGTCGCGCTTACTCGGGACCCGCTTGAACAAGGCTTACGCACTCGTGGATTTCTTTATCGCGTCGGCGCGTCTTTGTGCGAGGCTTGAAAGGGCGCGTAATTGTCGTGGCGAGCGATGGCGGTTTTTGTGCGCGATAAAAAGGCGGCGCTGTGTGCGCACTTCTTTATTTTAATTTAGAGGGCCTCTGAGAGAGAGGGAATTCGATTACATACGTTTTAAAGGCCCAGTTTTTTTTCACAGTTTGATCATTTTCAGATCACGTAATCAAATAGTAAGTGGTATTAACGAATGTATCTTCTTAGATCCAAAGTACAAATTATACGTTAAAACAAAACAGAATGTGTCAATTGTGTTATTTGCCTATCATATTATAAATCAGTTTGTAATTGTATAGGCTATGGGCTAGTCAACTATAAATTATTTCACAATTTTCCATCTAAATCCATATTTAGCGAAACGTAGGCCCGCCGAGCAACTCAAGTAGTCTTTCGACTTTTTTCTACTGTCTACTTCTTCAAGGGTTACAGGCGTGATGTACGTATGTAGGCGTATATTATGTATGTATGTTAATGATACAATCTTCAACACATAATTCTAAAGAAGAGTCAAACTTGAGATATCAATCTAAATCAAATAAAGGGCATTTGGAAATGGACTCTAGAAATACATTTTCCCTTTTATTAGACATGCAGGTATCCTATCGATAATTTTTTTCACCGTCGAATATTTGGTAAATCAACATTTGAAATTGAAATTTTTTGGTGATGACGGGAATCTAACTTAGTTTAACTTAGCGTACCGTGAATTTTTAACACCGAAGCTACCACGGTTCTCTACAGAATGCACGTGCACAAATTTCAGGCTACATTAATCATATTAATAATTTTTCCGTAAGGCAAAACGTTGTTACCCATTTAGTATGTAATAATGCAGTAGATATTCTAACGTAGTGTGCGTTTCAGGCCGACACGGCTCGTTAGCACACTGACTGAGCGACAGGCTGTACCATTGCAAGCCGTGGATTCAATTCCGCACCTAAAAAGTTTGTTTGGCTTACAATTTATAATGTATATTGTTCTGGATTTAGATGTTTGTCCATCTGTAACTCAAGTATGTAAAAAGTCTTCACTATGAAAGAGTTTTTTTTTAACTTAATTTAAGCTAGTTCTTGACTACAATTCCACTTGGTGCCCAGCCCTCGGTGGAATTTCCAGCATAGAAGAAAGGTTTTTTTATGTAGTAGAGCCATGCTGCAGCTATATTAGTAGTATAGTTGTAGCACTAATGGATCGCCTCGACCGGAGAACGCTCTCACAGAATATCAGCGTAAAATAGCAGCTCAACGCTGCGGTGTTTAGTGTATTATATAGTGAGTATAGGGAACCGTAGACCCTTTTTACTGGAAACGAGACATTCCATCTTAGTCTTCACGAGTGACAACGCATCTGACTTTAATTCGTAATCGAGAATAGATGTAAATGTCTATGGGCCAAAAAAGTAATGTTTTTAAAATCCACGAGTATTAAAAAGCGTTCCAAAACAACCAAAACGAATTTTGAATTCTTTACAATCATAAATCCAATAATTTGTATGTTGTGCGAATATAAGTTTTGTTTAAAAAAAATTATAATCCACAGTTCAGTAGTACTCTATCTGCTGAGCAGAAATAGTATTGTCGGTGGTTTATACACTTAGAAATAATAAAAAGAAAAAGAATCGATAAATGATGAAATCCAATCAAAAGGAAAAAGGGATTTCAAAATATGAAGTTGTTCATTGAAGTGAAACTAACAGAAGATATAGATTTGGATGAGTGGAGGAGACAAAGGTCGGCGCGGACAAAGCATCGGATAATCAAGATATCAGCTCTAGAGTGGTTTAAGCGATAGGAGTTGAGAGTTTAACATAAATATTTTTTTTTGAAATTAGTACTGAATTCTTATTTTTATGCGGACACTACATTGTATAAAAGTACTTTTACGGATTTTATCGCATTTAATTTTACTTGTTATTAACTTCTCAAGTCTCTTTAACAGCTTTAACCTTAATGTAGGTCTTCCTCTTGTATCGACAAGGAGATTTGTGAATGTAAATTACATATGGACAATAGCGAGACACGGGACAATTACTTGTGGTCTACAATTGCAAATATTTATTTCATGTGGGGCGCGTACCTGCAACGCAATTGCTTAGCCACTGCGGTAAGGAATTTAATTGTTGAGAACTAACAGGGCCACGTCGAACTACAAGAAATTAGCTTCCCTTGCATAAATTCGAGTGTTGTGGATTATATATTGACAGTTTTTAATGTAGTACATACAGTATTTTGTTTGGATAATATACCTACTTCAATTGTTGCGATTAAAAGAATTATTATATTTACGTAGATTCCAATTGTCGCAAGAAATATATGTTAATTAATTAAATCAAATTTGTTTCGGTATAATATATTTGCATGATCTAGTGTCTTTTAATAAAACTTAATACGAAATGAAATAACTCGCTGCTAGACAGGATGTCAAATAGTATTAAAAATAATTGTTTGAAGCAACTTTAATGAAACAAAAACACTTTAGGGGAACACAAAACGAGGAGAATTCACTATGTGATTCAATTCTTTATACAAGTTCAATATACAATTATGTATAGTAATATACAGGTTTAAAAATTATTGGTAGAGTCAAGTCTGTAAAACCGCTTCAGCTTATGCAATGCGCAAAAATTACTCTGCGCGTACGCAAAGCGTCGGCTTAAGGCACTGAAGCGCACGCGTGCAGCAGACCCGATGTAATGCAGGCGGCGCCAAACGCCCGAGCCTTTACGATACTTGTTTATATGCTTATATGCCTAGGTAGGTCAGACTACGGTTGTAGCACGAATGGGCTCGACCGAGACAGGACCACGCTCTTACAGAATACCAGTATAAAATGTGAGCTATACGAGATACAGCAGCATAAGTAAGAAGATGCGGAGACCCTTTTTACTGGAAACGAGGCATTTCATCTTAGTCCTCAGACGTGACAACGAATCTGCATTTTGATTCTTAATCGAGGGATAAATGTTGATTTTCATGTACCAGGGTATCTTACCATCTTACCATCAGGCGGACTGTGTGCTTGTTTGTCACACTAACTCAAAATAACAAACAAGTTTATTGCTGTTAAATAGCATTACTCCACTTGTAGCACGAATGAGTCGCCTCGACCGAGGTTCAATGCTGCTGTGTTTCGTATGGTGAGTGTAGAGATCCAGAGAACCTTTTTACTGCTAACGAAGCTTTCCATCTTAGTCATCAGGGTTGACAATCCATATGAATTTTGATTCTAGGATAGATGCAGATGTCTATTGTCCACAGTATCCACTTACCATCAGGTTGGTTGTGTGCACGTACACTTACTCTACAAAAAAAGATAATCATTATTTAGTTTGAACGACTCGTGTACCTTAAATGGCGCGAACTGTATGAACTTCAAATTCCTATGAAAATTTAAAAAGAGTCAACGGAAATAAATGGTAAATCAATACTTAAAATTGGCATTAACAATTTCATTGGTGCCGGCGGGGATCGCACCCGGGTGGCTCACGTTATGTGAAACTTACGGCGACTATTTAACCTATAAGCTATCAAGGCGGAAAAGAAATGAAGAAGAAGAAAGACGTGTAAAGTTCGTGTTAAAGACACACATTCTAATTATTTAAAATACGATGTTACTTTTTTACAGGAGAGGAGGCAAACGAGCATACGGTTCACCTGATGGTAAGTGATTACCGCCGCTCATGAACGACTGAAACACCAGGGGAATCGCAGATGCGTTGTCAGCCTTTTAGAAAGGAGTAGGCTCTTTATTTATTATTATATATTATTTATTATATGTTCTATTTTAGCAATTTTTGTGTATTTTGAGAATTCTATCCACGTGGACGGGTGTGGGACGTGGAGTGGGATGTAAATAGGCTGGAACTTAACATTTTTTTTATAAATTAATAAATCCTCCCTGCCTAGAACAGGCCCATACCGATAGATGTAGATGTCTATGGGCCAAAGTATAAACTTACCATCAGGACTATGTGCTCATTTCTAAGTTCTATTCCATATTAAAAAAACCGTACAAGTGCAGTCTAATTAGCGCACCAAGGGTTCCGTGCAAACTAATATGTACTGTTATGTCGTCTATTACGGGAATCGAATCTCGACTTTTTCCGAATTTATGATTTAAGTTTTTTCCGAGTATTCTATATTAAAATATTTATTATTTACCTGCTACCTACAAAATGACTACAACTTGTATTAATAAATTATGTATTTAATGGATGACGAATGCTGTAAATTAATAAAGGTAACATATATTTAAGTATCTTTATCCTTAGACAAAAATAAAATTGAAGGGTCTGTTTGTAATGTCAAAATAACAGTTGTTTCCTAAATGCATATAAACGTATATACGGTAGGTCTGTCTGTTCCGGCTGATCTCCGAAATGGCTGGACCGAATGTGACGGGACTTTCACTGGCAGATAGCTGAGTAACTTAGGGTAATTTTGTTCTTGAAAAAGAAGAGTTCCGCGCATAAAACTTCAAACCTAAAATTTTACATGCGGGCGAAGTTGTGGATAACGGCTACTATATAATAAATACGTAGGTAGGTATAACAGTGAACTTTACTAACTTATAAAGATGTTGTTTTTATCGAATATTTACATCGTAATCACATTTTCCCGTATAGTTAGTTATCCTGCGAAACAGAAAAGTTTCCGCACTGCATTATTTGCATACTAATTACTCTTATACCGTACGTACCGCTCGTATGCATAGACGCATTGCGTTTTTGCATCTTCTTTAGGCTATAAAAGCTGTAATTACGACAAAACTCATTTAGTTTTACAACATGTTTTTTCATTAGACACGATATAATCACATTAACAAGTCTTTAACCAGGATCGCATAAAATCCAATAGGTTACAACTAAAATCGCCATATATCTATAAGTTAAATGACACGCCCGTCGTTACGTGGGCATCGGCGACTACTGTGAATGCCACTAAACATACAAAGAAATCGCTTTTATTTTGCACGAAGCACATCATACTTTGTTTTTAAAATAAACAATGAATAAATTGATTGAGACTGGTTAGTGCGACGTGCGTTAATACAGTATTCGACACAGATGCTGCTAATACACTAATAAAGGATGTTTATTATAGGAGTGCGTATACCAAATTTTCATGGGATCGATTTTTTTACTACACTGGAGTGACAAACTTAAAGTCCACCTGATAGTAAGTGGGTTCTGCAGACTACGGACATAGGCAGATAATTTAAGCAAAGAAGACTACAGACCTCTGAGGATTAAGATGGAACGCCTCACATGTAATCATACTGGTTCTTCATACCCTTCAGAGCGGAACACAACTGTACAGGTACTGCTGCTTGCTAGTAGTAGATTGACAGATATTTAATACATGTGCGATTTTCTACAAAAAAAAATATCGATATGGCCTTTGTGTCGCGCCGACTTGACACGTGCCGCATTTTGTCAAAGGCGCCGTCGTTGCATCAAAGGTCGCCGCGTGCGTACGTACGTGGCGTACACCCAAGAGGAGAATTTTGTATTTAAAAACGCAGGGCCGTAGGGAAAGGTTCTTTTCTACTTAAATTGTGTATATTATTTATATTCGTATTTTACTGCAATACCCAGAGAGAATAAAAAAAATTATATTTTATTCTTAGAATAGAAAAGCATTTATTCAACAAACACAATAAATATAACAAATTAGAAGCAAAATTATAAGTGCGCCTCCGGGTGTACCGACACTATCTTAGAAAATTTGTCTATTTTCTAAGATAGTAGTAGTTTAATCTTATTTTTATTTTTATTAATTTCCTCTTCTGGGTTGTCTGGAAGAGATTGCTATGTAGCAATAAGACCGCCTTTTGTTTATCCCTCATTATTTTTTCATTATTTATTAATGTTTTGTTGGTGTACAATAAAGAGTATTGTATTGTATTGTATTGTATTGTAGTTAGTAGGTACCGACGACAATAGACTGTCATGTCTTTGGAATTTTTATTAATTTCTGAGATTTTCAGATCTAGGTCAACGATATTATTCTTCTCTGCTAGCAAAAATGCACCTTATAGATTAGCAATTTATATTGTATTGTTTAAATTCGTTTGCATTTGCAGAATCAATCACCTCATTTCATCCCATGAGTTAAAGTTAACGTCAAATATTTTTATTAAAAATTTTACAAGGCACTTTTTAAAAGACTATAGCTATGCCATCGCTTCAACAAGTCCCTACTGCTGAAGACCCTGTGAGAAGAAATGGCAAGAAAATACCGCTAAGTACAATGGGAATTTACAGAAACGTCTTATGGCTTGCGACAGATTTAGAAGAAGAAGCTATATGATGGTAGTAGCACGATTGGGTGGGCTCGACCGGGAAAGGACCACGCTCTCACACAATACATCGTAAAATAGCAGCTTAATGCTGCTGTGTTTCGTATGGTGAATTCATCCATTAACCTGGTGAGTGTCGAGGACCGGAGACCATTTTTAGTGGAAATGAGGCATTTGTAGTCCTCAGGGGTGACAACGCATCTGCATTTTAATTCTTAATCGAAGATAAATATAGATGTTTATGGGCCACAACATCCACTTACCATCAGGTGGACTGAGTGCTCATTTGTCAACCCATTTATATAAAAATTGATGACGGTATAACTATCACGTGTACGCTATACCAGAACCAACATTAATAGACCAGTGACGGAGAGCAGCGTCAAATGTCGTTTTAAAGCGATCGTCTGTCTGAAAAATTGATGACGGTATAACTATCACGTGTACGCTATACCAGAACCAACATTAATAGACCAGTGACGGAGAGCAGCGTCAAATGTCGTTTTAAAGCGATCGTCTGTCTGCATGTCATGAGTATTAGACTTACTTTGTCGTAACACGAATTTTTCATCACTTTCTTGGTAGTCTTTCCCCGGTCACTAGTTTTTCCTCCACCCTGGATAGATTAATTGCCGATGACAGTGTTAGACCTTACGAATATTATCGCCATACCAGTATGAGTATGTAATACAAGTCGATGGATTTCATAAACGTATTCGAAATAATGCAATAAGATTCGCAATCAAAGGTAAAAACGAAGAAAGGATCTGAGACAATAACAATACATCTAGAAAGACATTTACATCAAAACCCAGGTACGAGTTTGTTGGATATGACCGGTATTATAGTTCAGAAACTATTAGTAACTGACCACTTAGGTTCGCGATAGTGATTAAAGATTACTAAAGCAGAAAACACTAAGATATTTAAAAGTGCACAATTATAAAGGCCGGTTAATGGATGAACTTGGGTGTATAGTACAAGAATGTACATTTCCTAGTAATGAGGGTAAACGCAGCTATAAACATTCTTCTCTGTAAAATTATTCTGATTTGCATATGAAATACTGGACATAAAAAAACTTGCTTTACATTCATATAGTCACGCTAAAGATTATATTACACTGTTGGAATTTAATTGCGTTAATTTTTAAACTACAGTGTTCTGGATAACTTTAAAGGTATTTTAACCGGTATTAATATTATGTAGAAAATAGATATTTAACAATATTTTAGTGCTATCAACGTAATCATCGATGAATTTAGAAAAAAATAGACGCGGTAACTTAAGTGGAGGACATTTTACTTGAATTTAATGTGTCACGACAAACTTGAGCCCAGTCAGCGGAGGTAACACTATTAGAATGGTAAATTAGAGCATAAACTTTTAAAATTTTCTGACGATGTTTTCCTTAAGCTATCATGGGAAATTTTAAGAATATTAGTCATCTCTTCTTCCCTGTCAGCTTTTTGTAGTCATCTGCTAGATGTAGGCCTCTAAAGAGAAGCATCAGACGCCATGTATAACTTGAAAAAATTCACCACTCTGGACTGGGTTAGTGAACATGGGGCCGATACCTTCCCACTAGTAGGTAATGCTGTTTTCCATCACTAGTTGGAAGGATTTCAATTCTGTCAATTATCGCTAGAGCTTCGTTCGTTTATTAACAGAGTGTAGTATATGTAATACGTAACGGTTATTAACGTTACGTATTACATATATATATATATATATATATATATATATATATATATATATATATATATATATATATATATATATATATATATATATATATATATATATGTACGTTCTACCTACATTTTATTTTATTGTTACATATTTTAATTAATAATTAGGCATTTTTATTTGTATTTAAGGTCAGTTACTTAAAGCACAAAAGTAACGCAGCATTTACAAAAAAATTATGAGCTCTTCAGATTTTTGTACGTATTTCCTCTTTATAATGAACTAATAAGGGTCACGCTGCAACAACTTTACAGACAAACAACTTTTATAATTAAGTCAAATTCCAGAAGAAATTCCATGTCCTACGAAGGAAATTAAATTATGGACACAAAGTTATTTGAGTTAAATTATTACAAGATCGCCGTTCATAGAAGAACCAACAATAAATATATCTCGGTTCTAGCATAAATTATTTTAAATGCGTGCGCTAATTAAAATCCAGTTGTTTAAAAGACTTGTAGCAAGTAATTTTCTGCTGTGGCGGTGCACCCCGTCGTGATTTTATGTCGTATCAGATATTCCATTTTTAGCTCATATTTTAGTGGACAACATTAATAAAGTTTAAGAATAACAAAATACTAAATACATAAAATGTAAATTTATAAAAAAAATATTTACTCACAATTCTGATCGTAAAAATGTAATATTGATGTTATATTAAATATGTTTATATTTAATTAATATTTTTATCAAATTAGCTACAATATAAGAATATTTAAGAGCTTTTTTATAGTCAGCAGTTTATGAACATACCATCTTAATTAGTAAAAGACTATTTTTAGATAGTTGTAGTAAAGTTAATATCTTAGACATAAGTACAACTGAGATAATGACACAATAAAAAAAAACAAATTCACCTAAAACCAGTTGCTATTTGAATGGAAATAAGGATTCTAAAAATAGAAGTGGTAATGAGCTAAGAATATCTAAAAAAGATTATAAAGCATATCGTCAAATAAAAACAAAATTTTTTATCGGATCACGACATAGTCATAAAAATACGCAAAGCTAGAATCGGAGCGTCGCTTCGACTAGTACACAAGCTTAAGTCACACGAGCGGCGCGGCGGTCGATAAAACGCGAGAGTTACGAGCGAGCTGAAATTTATCGACAAATTTTATGTGACATCACTACATGCCGCAGGGCGTCGATAGACCCCGCCCATTTGAACGTACGTGACTGAGTACTCATTTTTCGTCTCGTTCCTGCATCACATGTTACATTTTTGTAAACGATTATTTAAAGCATTGATTGTTCGGTCCTAATTAGCACTAGACATCAACGGCAATAGCCTACGGAACTTTAATTAGGAGTAAACACAATTATTTTATTTTAACTACAAGATAATGATATTCAACTTACAAAAACAATTAAAAAGTCATAACTGCATTAGTTACGGATAATAAATTTATCCGCATGAATCATCAACAGTTAACAGGCGAATAAGATACAAGAAAATGACTGCCTGCTGGTTTAGTGATCGAAAGCGCGACAGCTGATCAAAAGGTCCCGGGTTTAAATCACATGTTGGGCCAAAATTCAGTTATTGAGTTTTCTGTCAAGAAATTCTCAGTTACATCTTTCTGAATTCAGGGTCATATAATCAGTAGGTATTGCACTTATGACCACTGAAGTGATCTTTATAGATTATTTTAAAACCTATTAATTCATTATTTTCTTTCTCCCTATTCTTGGATTATATTACGATTTTTTTTAAATAGAATAAGGCTTACAAACGAGCATACAGTATACGTGGTATGTTATGGTTGTGGAATGAATTTTGTGTGGAATGAATTGCTCATACGTGGTAGAGTTATGCTGCAGCTATATTAGTAGTACCTATAGTTGTAGCACGAATGGGTCGGCTCGACCGGGGAAGCACCGCGCTCGGTGCAGTCCTTTCAGAAATTATCCGGAACAAAAAGTCAAAGAGAGAGAGAGAGAGCAAGAACCCTATGGCAACCCTACTTGAATAACACTCGAATATATTTCATACGAGCTGTTCCCTGCGACTTCGCCCGCATGTAACTTACGGTTTTATTTTTCTTTTGCACGGAACCCTAATACTTTTTCTAAAATAAAACTAGTAAAGTCAAAGTACTTCGGAAATAACCCGGAACAAACAAACAAACAGACAAAAATTTTAAAATTATGTTTTTGTTATAAGTATCGTGTTTACCTTAATAAGCATTTAGTAAAAAGCTGTTAATGACATTACAAACAGACTCTTCAATTTTATTTATTTGTATAGATGTATAGTGGATAGATGCATAACATTTATCCGGAAACCTTTTACATAATAGCCAACTTAAATTTTTAAAATTCTGTTAACACATCAATTTTCATGCCACAAATCCTTAGCATTCATACAAGACGTCTTGTAACCACAAATCGCGACTAAGCGAGATAATCCCAAGATTAACCGACGATGATTTAACATCGCCAGCTGTCAACGGCTTCAAGTGATGAGAGAAAAAATGCCATAAATCCCGAATATAGAGACGACAGCTGCGTTCATATCATGGTGTAGCCAGTAAACTGTCCTTGAGAATGTGTAAAAAAAACTTTAAAATTGTAACAAATATTTTTATCTTAATCTATCTATCAGCCTGTGTGAATATATGAAATAAATATTTTTCTTTTATATAATTGAATTACTTAATGATCTTTAAATAGACAACCACTAACTGTATATCTTCCCGGCTTCGCACGAGTGATTTCTGGATCTCGACAACAGCGCCATCTCCCGGGTCCAATGGTGAATACAAAACATCTAGGAACCCTTTTAAACACACGAGAAATTACATCTAAATCCGTCCAGCCGTTTAAGATAAGATAAACAAACGCAGAGAAGAATTACATAATAATAAATTTACTAGCCACAGATCATAAACAATGATAAATAAAAAATGATCTGTGCTAGCGAGCTTCGCTAGCTAACCCCTGCGACTTCGTCGACGTGGAATATTTTACGATTGGATTTTCTTGTTTTTTTAAAGTTACTCCTTATAGTATCAGCTATCTTCCAGTGAAAGTCTCGAAAAATAGGTCCGGTTATTTCGATTTCAGAACCTAGTTAGAACAAACAGACAGTCAGACAAACAAACATTTTATAAATTTCTTTTTTGTTATAAGTACCGTATATACTTTCATATGCATTTAGTAAAAAACTGTTATTTTGACATTACAAAGAGTTAATATTATTTATTTGTTTATAATGTATCATCATCATCATTACATTTTTTCCCAAGTCCAATGCTGAACCAAGGAATGCCACAAAGCACGGTCCTGAGCCACCTGCATCCATCGCCTTCCTACATGACTTATCAGGTCGTTAATCAATCTAATGGTGGGTTGCCTTACACTTCGCCTGCTGGTACGAGGCTGCCACTCGCGAACCTTTTTAAATATTAATAAATCTTGCGGTCATGTGGGGACGTAACGGAATCCATCAATGCACTGCACTACATCCCGTGAATCCCGTAAGCGACGACTATGGGGAATATCAGAAAAAGTTTTAACTTTAAAAGTTTTTCCGATAGATAGATAGGTGGTATAACCGTCGGTTAAAGTTACGCGTAAAATTCAAAGAAACGTCAGAGGTGCGAAATATTTGGAACTGAGATTGTCAATCCGCCTGCATAGCGTGACAAATGAGGTCAATTCTCTTTGTTTTTATAGAATAAGCGTGACAAACAAAAACTCAGTCCACCTGATTGTAGGTGGATACTGTGGCCCATAAATATGTACATCTACCCTTGGTTATTCATAAAACAGGAGAGGATTATTTCCAGTAGTGTCCTAATTTTTTATAGAATAAGGGTGACAAACGTGCAAACAGTCCACCTGATGATAAGTGGACGCTGTGGCTTATAGAAATTTACATTTATCCGCAATTAAGAATCAAAAGGTAGATGTGTTGTCACCCCTACGAACAAAGATGTAAAGGCTCCTTTCTAGTAGGGTCTCCGAATTTCTACACTCACCGTACGAAACACAGCAGCCGACCCATTCGTGCTACAACCATAATATAGCTGTAGCGTGGCTCTACCACGTATAAAACGTATGCACGTACGTTCGCCGCATAACTCTAAATAGTGGGGTAACTGGGTAACGCCACCTAAACTCATTGTTCGTTCAAACTACGCAACTGTAGCACCACCATGATTACTTATAAAAGTCTACTGCTGAACATAGGCCTCCCCCATAGAGACAATCAATGGGGGATACATTTCACATTTGGCGAAGATATTGGGTAATAAACATACTAAACAATATAGGGCCTTCTCCTTTGTTGAAGTCATCATCATCATTATTAAAAGTCAATCGTCTTTAGGTATGTTTTATCAAAATCGTTTCTTCCTTTTGAAAACCATCAGCTTTTTTGTTTTGTGGGGTTTTGAAAATTTTCAATTTAAGTTATTTATTTTTAGTTATCATTGAGAAACTGTAAACCTCGTTGGTGTAGTGGTGCGACTGCTGATCGTGAGGTCCTCCATGGTTTCGAATCCCGGGTCGGGCCAAAAAATTAATTATTGAGTTTTTCTTTTAAGAAATTCTCAGTAGTTGCCCGGAGTCAGGAAGTTGGCGGTTTATCACCCCCGCGCCTCGGAATAGCACGTAAGGCCGTTGGTCCTGAGCCTGATCTCTCTCCGGTCGTGTCGGTTTATCGTCCCATCGAACTATGAGAGTGAGGGAATAGAGAGTGCACCTGTGCTTGCGCATACACTTGGGCACTATGTTCCTGTCCTGCGCAGATGGCTTGCCTCCGTTGAGGCAGGCCGCCGTGGCCGAAACTCGGTCTGGAGGACATTATTATCATTGAGAAGACGCTTCTGCCCTTCTCCTGATTCGTTTCCCTCTGTCGCGTCTTACGACACATACGGGATGATGTGGGGTAGTGGACCTTAAACCGCGACTACATGGTCTAACAAAGAAAACGACAATATCGTATAATCATCAATGCACAAGATGCATTCACACTCAACGGTCGTGTCTAGTCAAATGTGTAAGCACTGTTTTATAATGTAATTTCACGCTTCCGGGGTGTAGTGTTCCGCAATGATCCTACTTAGGCGTTTCGAATATCGCCACGTGGCTGCCACACGTACCCCTACATAAAATATACTTAGATCAGAGGGCGACAGAAATTTTTTAACGCTTCTGAAAAATAGATGCACGAAAATAATCAATTAAACGGTCTCATGATCTTTTGTGCGACAAAAGAGCACACAATTTACTTAACAGTAAGCGGATGATATGGCCAATAGCCATCTTTATTTATTTTCTTTAAAAATTACAACAATAATATCTTGTCACCCCTGAAAACTTATATGGAATGTCCTTTTACCAGTAAAAAGGGTCACTCACCATACGAACCCAAAGTGTAACAGCACAGCATGGTCTACTGTCTTTTTCTTTTTATAGATATTTATATCCTCGATATATATGCTTGATTACGAATCAAAGTTTTTACCCATGATGATTAAGATGAAATGCGTCATATCCAGTAAAAAGGGTTCCCGGTTCTTTACACTCATCATACGAAACATAGCAGCATTAATCTACTATTTTACACTGGTATTCTGTGAGAGCGTGGTCCTTCCCGGTCGAGCCGACCCATTAGTGGTACAAATATACCACTAATATAATAGCAGCATAGCTCTACCACGTATAAACCACATCTTTGGCGACAGAAATAGAAACGAGGTTACCACCAGGTGGAACTGTACTCAAGCAAAGGCTTTTAATAAAAAAAGAGGGTGGTCCTACCCACAAGGCCTCCTAGACAGAAAAAAGAGTTCTATCACCTGATTAAATCGTATCGTATCGCACTTATGCTTCCCATCACCCACCGTTGGGATTTGAGATCAGCATATTTTTTTTAAGTATTTCCAGTTTAAACTGTGATAAATACCCACCTGGTTATTTTTTTATAGGATAGGGTGACAAACGAGCACACAGTCTACCTAATGGTAAGTGGTTGCTGTGGTCCATAGACATCCACATCTATCCTAGATTACAAATCAAAATGCAGATGCGTTGTCACCCGTGAGGACTAAGATGGAATGCCTCGTTTCCAGTAAATAGGGTCTCCGGTTCTCTACACTCACCACACGAAACACAGCAGCATTAAGCTGTTATTTCACGCTGGTATTCTGTGAGAGCGTGGTCCTTCCCCGGTTGAGCCGACCCATGCGTGCTACAACTTTACTACTAATATAACTGCAGCATGGCTCTACCACGTATAAAGTTAAGTTTTGTAATTGTATCCTTGCATTTATAGTGCTGCTTTTCATCTCCTGTCGATGGGGGGTTTTTGTTTCGACGGCTTCAGTGTTGTGATGTTAATCTTTGTGAAATTTATGTATATGTACTCGTTTCTACGATAAAGGAGAAAATCTTAGGGTGACCATAAAGTTTTACATTAAAAAAGGAAATGATTTTATTTTAGATCGGCATTTTTTCAAGTTATTCTAGTCCAAGCTATTCTGAATAAGAACATTACATCTAGGACCCTACCACTGACTCGATTGATAAATAACGCAGCATCACAACACCAGTAAGCACATCGCAGACGAGGGAGGCAGTCTGTGAGCCGGAAACAATACGCGCAATCTAATTAGTACACCCTACGTACACGTCACCGATATTTATGTTCGGTGAGTATCACGTGAGGGTGATTTTATTGTAACTATAACCCTGAAATGTCTAATCTCTATGACAGGGTTATTTTAAATTGCAAAATTATATTAGCTAAAGTGAACATAACACGTCAATAGGCAACAGTAGACAAATCGGTTAAGGATAGAGACTGCAAACTTAAAAGTCGTAGGTTCGAAACCGCCATTCGACAACTGTCACAAGTATTTTAAGGTTAACATAATGATTTCTTATATTTACGCGAACACTACACATGATTAAAACTACTTTTACGGATTTTATCGCGTTTATTTTTACTTTTTATTTTTAACCCGGAGTACCTTCAGAAAGTACTCCGGGTTTAACAATGACATCGGGACGTCAGTCATCTCAGTCCCCCGTGACCATGGGTGCTGGAAAGCGCCCGAAACGTCGGGAATTAAAAATAAAAAGTAAAAATAAACGCGATAAAATCCGTAAAAGTAGTTTTAATCATATTTTAAGGTTATTTGGAGTGGTAACAGGAGTATTAGCAATGTTCTGAGTTCGAATCAATGCATTGTCATTTCTGAGAAGTAACATGGAATTGCTCTTCAAACCCTTTCAGGTCAAGGTTCAAAATTTTTATTCGAAATAGATTAATTTAAAGCTCTTCACCCATCATATAAAAGTCCACTTCAAAACATAAGTTTCCCCCATAGATTTCTTCATAAGGAATAATAAAATAGATTGAAATATACACAGATGAAATATCTGTGTATACCTTCATAGGTGGTGGAGTAACACTGCAGCTATATTATGGTTGTAGCACGAATGGGTCGGCTCGACCGGGGAGGGACGTTATTGGCTAGGACGACTACGCTCTCACAGAATACCAGCGTAAAATAGCAGCTTACTGCTGTTTCGTATTGTGAGTGTAGAGATCCGGAGATTTTTTTTTTTTACTAGAAGCGAGGCATTCCATCTTAGTCCTCAGGGGTGACAACGCACCTGCATTTTGATTCTTAATCGAGGATAAATGTAGATGTCTATGGGCCACAGCATCCACTTACCATCAGGTGGACTGTGTGCTCGTTTGTCACCCTTGTTATATAAAAAAAGTTACCATATTTGGCGGGCAGGTGGCGGAATGATGCTGCTGCCGATCTCCTGTTCTACTTTTCCTCTGTTGTCTTTCACGACACCCACGGGACGATATACCACGGAGTAGTGGACATGCTTACACCCCCACTACACAGGGTATTTAAAAAAAATTATGAACGTCAAAATCTAGATGAAGTATTAGTAGAAGAATATAAATACCTGATCACCAAAAACCATTGTTAAATTTATTATGTAAATGGAGCTATTTGAAGCCTTAGCAGTAATGTCGTAGAACATAGTAAACAAAACGCGTCATGAAGATTAATTTCGCGGTCTGAAATCACTGTGGTGCGGTGTTTAGAAACATTAGCTCGGTTAAATAACTTGCGGTCAGGATCTAATCTTACTAAATACCTTTAAAGACAGCTTAAAGAGCTAAAACTAGATCACGTTCGGAGCCTCATATAAAACTTTGAAGTAAATTTAAAAAATTAATAAGGCTTTTTTAACAATTTTTAGTCTGTACCTAAATAAGAAGTTAATTTTGAATTTGATTTAAAACATGTGTTCAATATGTAGTATTTACGTGGTAGAGCCATGCTGAAGTTATATTAGTAGTATAGTTGTAGCACGAATGGGTCGGCTTGACCGGGGCAGGACCACGCTCTTACAGAATACCAACGTAAACGCTTTTGTGTTTCATGTGACGAGTGAGAGCTGTAGACACTTTTACTGTATAGTTATATACATATATATTATACATTCCATCTTAGTCCTCACGGGTGACAACACATATGCATTTTGATTCATAATCGAGGATAGATGTAGATGTCTATGGGCCACAGCAACCCCTTACCATGTGGTAGGTACTGTGTGCTCGTTTGTCACCCTATCTTATAAAAAAAATCATCTAAAAATTCAGCTTTAAAAATAACTCTTCTTTTCCCTTAGGTATTGCGATTTTTTATTTACAGAAAACAAATGTATGCTGCAGATGTGAGTGGGTAGAGTCGGCAAGGGACACCCAACACGAAAGTTTATCGCACGAATTGGTGATATATTAAAGATGGACCGATTTCAGAGTACCAACAACTGACGAGAATGTGTGCGTAGGTATATGGTTACAAAGTAAACGAGAGAGGTGTATCAGGATCGTCCTGAATGGAAATCTTTAGCCTTTGGCTACCCCACTGAGTTACAAGCTTGCAACTGTATGATATGATTGCTCACTGAACTACTTATTCTTGAGTCCGGGATTCGAACGCGAACTAGCGTCGACATTGTATCTGTATCTGAGAGGGTTTTAGGGAGGTAAGATTCGCGCTGCAACTAATAATAATAATGTATTCAAGACCGAATTTCGTTCATGGCGACCAGTCTTAACGAAGGCTAGCCATCTGCGCAGGACAGGATCATAGTGTCCGAGTGAATGCGCAAGCACAGGTGCACTCTATTCCCTCACTCTCCTAGTCCGATGGGACGGTAATCCGACACGACCGGAGGGAGACCAGGCACAAGGCTTGAGGTGCTTTCCGAGACTCGGAGGTAAAACACCGCCATCTTCCAGACTAAGGGCTAGTACCAAGAAATTCTTGACAGAAAAACGCTGTAATCGATTTGGTTCGACCTGGAATTCGAACCCGGGACCTTATGATCTACAACCGCGTTTACGGCCATTATACCAATAAGGTCACACATAGTAGAGTCGCTGCGTATATTTGTCCCACAGCTGCCACACCCACAAGTGGACACAAGTGGTGGGCGTCCTAATCTTCGCTTGAAAACACAAAACCTTTCCGCTAGATCAGTTGTCGGTTCTTTGAGTTATATGGCCGGCCAATTGCCACTTCAGCTTACTGATCCCGGTAAATAAATTACAATTAGGTACCTTACTTACACCAAAAATAATCATCCATTTAACGCTTTCTATGAACAACAGTTTTAAGAAAATATATGTCACATCTCGTCACCAACGACATTAAGCACAACTCCGTCAGCACTTAAGGAGATAACAAACAGGAGTGCAAACACAAAGCAGCCCCGAGGGGGTGCAGTTCTAATGAAATCGGAATTAGATTACCCGGGGGCTAATGACCCGGGGGGGAGGTAAGTGGATTATATGGAATGCACTCTTAAAGTGATTACGTGCGCCCGTGTCCGATGATTTGTGACCTGCTTGGTAATGTAGCTTGAGTGCTGTATTTAATGAAATTTAACGCATACAATTCAAAAAATGTTTTTAATAGAACGAGCGCAATGTGTCTACTTGATGGTAAATTAATGATATTGCCCGTAACCATCTCTATTTATTCTCATGTTAGATCAAGAATCGAAATGCAGATGCCTTGTCACTCCTAACTAAATTGGAATGCTTCGTTTCCAATAAAAATATCTCCAGTTCTCTACACTCACCATACGAAACAAAGCAGCATTAAGCTGATACTTTACGCTGGTAATATTTTGTAAGAGCATGGCACCTCGGCCAACGCGACCTATTCGTGTTACTACCATAATATAGCTGCAGCGTGACTCTACTCTACGATATTATTTTTTTAAATAATACTTACGCGGCATGTTGACATTCCTACGATATATCGTTCCTATATTGTGCTAGTAGTCGTGTAATTTTTCCATACTTGATTTAAAAAAAACCATGGTACAGTCGCAAGTGAGCTTTCAACTGAATGACTCATTATCGTCATCATCATTACAATCCCTTCACAACTCCACTGTAGAACATAAGCCTCCCCTAAGGAATGTAACAAAGCACGGTCCTGAGTCACCAGCATCGATCGACTTCCTGCATGTCTTACCAGGTCGTCATTTCATCTAGTGGGACGACGCCCTTAACTTCGTCTGTCGGTACGAGGCTGCCACTCGAGAACCTTTCTTCCCCATCGGAATAAGCTAAAGTGGTAGCGGGCCGGCAATTTAGCTCGAAGAATCGACAACCGATGGAACAACTCGTTTACAGATAATTTGTTCAGTACACCGCTATTCGTAAAACACACGAGCAGACAAATTTATAAGTCCATTGATATGGAACTACATAAATTGATCATTTTAACGAATTTCTTTACCAATAAGTAATTTTCAATCAAGGGCATTTTTAACTTGACAAATGATGTAAGGTTTATTGACTCCACAGCAGAAAGTAAATACTATACAATACTCCGTCGGCACACGCAAAGAACAGCCTGCGGAGCATTAATGATGCTGTATCATTGATTGATAAATCAAGGAGGCGCACGACGTGTAACCATCTACGAAGATTGCGAAGTAAAAGTTAAATGCTTGAGCTTGAGAACCGTAGCAATTGTAGCTTTATGTACGGCTTTGAATTATCACACTTAAAGTTAAATATTTTTTACTTTGGGTTAACTGGTTTTACTTTATACTTTGGGTTGTAATATGACTTGGCTTAAGGAGACATAGTTATCAAAAAGTTATTATTAAATTACGTACTAAATAGTACATAAAAAGTAAATAAATAAGATAACAGATGCGTTTTTTTATAGAATTAAGATGCCAAACAAGCACACAGTCCACCTGATGTGTAAATGGACGCTGTGAGCCATAGGCCTGGATTAAGAATCAAAATGCATATTTTTTTTATAGAAGAAGGGGCAAACGAGCATGCAGCTCACCTGATGTTAAGTGACTACCGCCGCCCATGATCAACCGCAACACCAGGAGAATTGCGGGTGCGTTGCCGGCCCTTTAGAAAGGAGTAAGCTCTTTTCTTGAAGGTCCCCAGGTCGTATCGGTCCGGAAAAATCGCCGGTGGTAAACTATTCCACAGAGAGGTTGTACGTGGAAGAAAACTCCTTGTGAAACGTACAGTGGTGGACCGCCAAACATCCAGATGGTGTGGATGGTATCGGGACGTAATATGCGTTGTCACCCCTGAGGACTAAGATAGTATGCCTCGTTTCTAGTAAAAAAGGCTCTTCAGTTCTCTACACTCAACATGCGAAACACATCAGCATTAAGCTGCTATTTGACGCTGGTATTCTAGGAGAGCGTGGTCCTACCCCGATCGAGCGGACCTACTAATGCCACAACTATATTAAAACCGCAGCGAGGCTCTCCAACCCAATTTTTTCCGAGGCTTCTGTGAAATCACTGTATTGAATATGCGAGTACCAAAGATTGGGAAACGTTAAATATCAATATGTTTACCGAGGATGTTTGTACTATCGGCATTTTCACACAGATGAACTTAAACAATTACCGTACGTCTAACCTCCCGTTATTAAACCGAACCGCTCGTGATATATCATACGAGGCGCCCGCGCTGTGCACGCTATAAATTATCATCGTAATGATCGAGCCGTGATTTATAGATACGATAAATATATCCATGTGTATTCGAATTGAATATCGATTGAAATGAGGCCGGTACTGGATGGTAATTAATACGGGTATGGAATTAATATCGATTTCAATTTGAAGTAAATGTGGCTGTTTATTAAAAACACGTATGGAAATCTTTTATTTTTTAAAAACATTACTTCAACATTAGGATAGTTTTCCGTATCGTGGTGGCATTTTACATACATAAATTTCACACAGACAAACATCCAGGCCCGGTACAATTATTTGCCATACATACAAACACTTGTTTTGTGCGGGATTCGAATCTGCGACTCTGACCACTGCAGCCAATGAGCCGTCAACTTTGATAAATGAAAGAATAGCTCATTTTAACTCTTAAATGTATATGGATTAAGTCCTTGTTTAAAAATTTCATAGAACGAGTGAAACGAATTCGATACCTACTCAACGGCGGCACTGAAATTGTTAAAACAATAATTTAAGGCGTAATGAGGCGTAGACAGTAGCAGACAGAAGGAAATTGAAACAGGAGATGGGCAGCAGCGTTTTCTTAATAACGACTCAAAAGAATAATAAAAGACTGCGGTTGCCAACCCGGCTACTTCGTGGTAACTATGACAAAATCTCCTCCTTGTCCTCACAAGACAATCTATGGGCCTGAGTACAGCAATGGCGTTCAATAACCTGTAATAAATAGAATAAATGAATGATGAAGTCCGTCAATGCGTATTGAGCCATTTTTTATAGTATAAGGGTTGCAAACGAGCACACAGTCGACCTGATGATAAGTGGTTGCTGTGGCCCATAGAAATCTACGTCTATCCTCGATAACGAATCAAAATGCAGATTCGTTGTCACCCATGAGGACTAAGATGGAATGCCTCGTTTCCAGTAAAAAGATTCTCCGGTTCTCGACACTCACCGAACGAAACAGCAGCGTTAAGCTGCTATTAGACGCTGGTATTCTTTGAGAGCGTAGTCCTTCCCCGATCGAGGCGACCCATTCGTGCTACAACCATAATATAGCTTCAACGTGGGTTTACTCTATACTATTTTTTTATTTTTAGAAGCTGGGGCAAACGAGCATGTGGCTCAGCTGCTGGTAAGTGCTGCCGCCGCTCATGACTGCAACACCAGGGGAATTCCAGATGCGTTCTTTACTTGAAGGTTCCTAAGTCTTATCGGTCCGGAAGAATCGTCAAATTTAATATTACGAAATATCTTATAAAGAATTTTATAGTAAAGTATTTGCAATTACAGTAAATATAGATAACATTACACGATAGGTTCATTGAAAAACAAAACACGATTCGATTAGAACAATACAGACTGTCACTGCTAATATGTTATCTGGCGTATAAACTGACTAGCCTTATCACTAGATCTCTTAGTCTTAACGTACCTACCTACTGCTCATGTATAAAAGAGACTTTTGCAACCGAACTATTTAGGCGTCCAAGGAATGACGCGGAGAAAGGCAGCTAAAACGCGGCCGGTTCTACATTGGCAGCATTTTAATGATGTGGATACGTTGGGAACTTTATACGTCGCATATTCTATGGCTTTAAATTCGACTTTATTGTTAATGACATAAAACTTAAAATATACTAGTTTATTTGTGATGGGTAACTTAAAGACTGAAGAATGAAGCAATTAAGACTCGCACCTAGTTTTTGCGAGGCATGTCGTGTTGAGGATCCTCGTCAATTATACAGTAAGCAAAAAGGTTAAGTTATTATGTGGTAATTCTTAGCTAGAGTTAGATAAAAACTGTACGTTTCAAGGCAATTAAATGAGATATCAGTGTTGCGATAGGGTATTACAATTTCTTAATGTTAATCAATAAACTATTAAACGCTATAAAACGTCAGTTTTCAAGCATAATTTTTTTTATAGAAGAGGGGGCAAACGAGCATGCGGCTCACCTGATGTTAAGTGACTACCGCCGCCCATGATCAACCGCAACACAAGGGGAATTACAGGCGCGTTGCCGGCCCTTTAGAAAGGAGTACGCTCTTTTCTGGAAGGTCCCCAGGTCGTATCAGTCCGGAAAAATCGCCGGTGGTAAACTATTCCACAGAGAGGTTGTACGCGGAAGAAAACTCCTTTTGAAACGTACAGTGGTGGACCGCCAAGCATCCAGATGGTGTGGATGGTATCGGGACGTTTGCCGCGTAGTGCGTTCACGAAATTTGGTGGCTGGGATTAATCCGAACAATTCCTCAGAGCACTCTCCATGCTATATGCAAAAGATAATGCAAAGAGATTCAACATCTCTTCGCAGTGCCAGTGAATCAATCCGATCGGAAAGCACTCGGTCGTCGACGATTCGAGCCGCTCTGCGCTGGATGCGCTCAATTGGAAGGAGCTGGTACTGGGGAGCCCCAGCCCGGAGATGGGAACAGTATTCCATGTGCGGCCGAACCTGCGCCTTGTATAATTTTTAATATGTTAACCATTTACGTTTATATTTTGCATTGCCTTATGTTTAATCCGTTTCGTTATATTTATGTTACAATCAAAACTCATTTCTAGTCAAAACTACTTTTAACCGACAATATTTTTTTGTTGTTGACATAATGGAAGTGACAAACTAAGTTAAGATCCACTCTTTTTTAAAGAATAAAGAAGATAAACGGGTACACAGTCAACCTGATGGTAAGTGAAAGCTGTGATCCATAGACATCTACATTTATCCTTAAGTAAGGATCAAAACACAAATACGTTATCACCCCTGAGGACTAAGATGAAATGCGTAGTTTCTAGTAAAAAAGGGTCTCCGGATCTCTACAATCACTCAATGCTGCTGTGTCTCGTATGGCTGCTGTTTTACGCTGGTATTCTGTGAGAGCGTAGTCCTTTCTCGGTCGAGCGACCCATTCGTGCTACAATCGTATTATATCTGCAGCGTGGCTCTACCACTTGACGGTGGCTATTGCAGCTCATACACCAGCAACTAATAAAGAAGGTTACAGGATGCGTTGTCACCACTGAAGACTAATCTGGAATGCCTCACAGCCTGCATTTATACAGGCTCTTCATACTCTTCAGAGCGAAACAAAGCAGTACAAGAGCTGCCATTCGGTGGTAGAGATAGGTAAGATGGTGGTATCCACTCAGACGGTCAGCCGGCCGAAAAGTAGTACTACCATCTGGTAACATTCAAAGGCATTTTTCACTTTTATAAAGACAGGTAAATGGATACAATTTTAGTACTAAAAAAATATTTATATTTCCCATATAATAACAAATATAGATTACACGGGCAGTAATATTATAAAGGCCGACTCAATGTTTTATTGTCAGTTTGGGCTCTATGCTTTTGCCTGTCTTATAGATAATAACAAAATTAACGTCAAAATTAATGCAGTAAAACGTAATGATTATATACCCTTTGGCATGCAGTTCAATCTATGTCATACAAGCATTTTTGACTTGAATGTCTAAAAATATTGGTTCTATCAACCAACATTTTTAGGTTTTAACTGAAAAACATCGGTCAACAGTAATTTTAGGCTCGGTTTACATTTTGAGAAGTGACAAGTGCGAGTGACAAGTGCAACTGACAAATGACACGTGCTTAGTGCGTATTTTATTCGCAGTTATCTTGTCACTGCCTGTTCAAACGCACTAAGCGCTTGTCATTAGTCAATTGCACTTGCCACTGGCACTTGTCACTTCTCAAAATGCAAATCGGGCCTTAATTAAGTCTGGTAGTTGATATCACTTATGACTATGAAAAGTAAAAAAAAAAGTTTGATAATTTACAAAACACTTATCGTCGCCAATCAATTTTAGAACAAACTACTTGGTCCTAAAATTTTCATAAATAGTCCACTTTAAGCAACTAAAAATAAGAAAATAATTTCCATCGCGGTACCATCCATATCATTTGGAGGACTGGAGGTCTACCACTGTGCGATTTAAAAGAAGTTTTCTTCCTCACACAACTTCCTTGTGGAATCGACTACCTTCAAGAAAAGAGCCTACTCCTTTCTAAAAGGCCGACAACGCATCTGCGATTCCCCTGGTGCTGCAGTTGTTCATGGGCGGCGGTAATCACTTACCATCAGGTGAGCCGTATGCTCGTTTGCCCCCTCTCCTTTAAAAAAATATTCTAAAAACATAGTTTACAGAAGAATTAAAGCCGCGACTTCAGAATGTGAAATTATTTTATTATTTTTAAATATTTAAAGTTGATTTAAATTTTTTATTTAAAATATAAATTTAGTTTCCCACTATCAAGTCATGTTGGCGGCTGTCATAGAACACATCGTCATTATTTAACAAATCTCTCTCCTTTAACACAACGATATAAAAATACGAGGGTGGATTGAAAAGTACTCGGCCTAACACAGATCCATTCAATTCTAAAAATCAAATCCACCCACATTATTTAGTTCAGTTCAGACTAGTTCATTGTGTGAAGTTCGAAACGTGTGCGATAATTAGTTGTGATTTTATAAATTTATTAACAAAGTAATCGGACATAATTTCCGCGAATGGAGCAAATCGAGCAGCGTGCCGTCATTAAGTACCTCCATAAGAAGGGGCTATCATCAAAAGCCATCCATGATGACATGGTCAGTACATTACGCGATTGTGCTCTGTCATATTCATCCGTCAAAAAATGGATAGCAGAATTTAAGCGTGGTAGAGAGAGTGTGAAAGATGAACCCCGCTCTCGAAGGCCTTCGACGTCAACTACTGACAAAAATATTAAAAAAGTACTTGATTTAATAATGGGAGACCACAGATTAAAAATTAGAGAGATAGCCGAGATTATAGGCATCTCTTATGAACGAACTCAAAACATCATTGTCAACGAGTTGGGTTTCCACAAGGTGTCTGCGAGGTGGGTTCCGCGACTGCTTTCAGTTGAACAAAAAAGGACGCGATTGACTATTTCACGCGACTGTTTGGAGTTATTTGAAGCCGATGCAGATGATTTTTTGAATCGTTTTGTTACTATGGACGAAACATGGGTTCATTATTGTACACCGGAAACAAAACAACAATCAAAACAGTGGAGAAGACCTGGTTCACCACCCCCTAAAAAGGCTAAGTCGATTTTGTCGGCAAATAAGGTGATGGCTTCAGTATTCTGGGACTCGAAAGGTGTGATTATGATTGATTATATTGAAAGGGGTCAGACTATAAACTCTGATTACTACTGCACTTTACTACGTCGTTTACGAGAGGAAATAAAAGAAAAACGTCGAGGAATGCTTAGAAGAAAAGTCCTGTTTCATCAAGATAACGCCCGTGTTCACACGTCAGTACAGTCAATGGCTGAAATTCACAACTGTGGCTTTGAACTGTTACCGCATCCGCCGTATTCACCTGATCTGGCACCATCAGACTTCTTTCTGTTCCCTAACCTAAAAAAGCACTTGGGAGGTCAAAGATTTTCGACAAACGACGAGGTCGATGCAGCTATAGACGCATATTTTGACTCTAAGGAAGAATCATTTTTTTTCAACGGTCTAAATGCTTGGAAGGGGAGGTGGCAAAAGTGTATTGAACTTGATGGTGATTATGTAGAAAAATAAAAATATAACTGATTTAGTATGTGTTTATTTTCTTGGTTAGGCCGAGTACTTTTCAATCCACCCTCGTACGACCTCCAAAGACTGTTGCATAAATATGAACTATGGTACGTGAGGGTAATAAGGTCATCCGGTTAATGGTCACTTCTTTATATTTCTATAAACAGAGCCGTGTTTGCATAGATGGCTGTGTGATACGATAGTTCTTCTTCGGTCAATCAAATAATAAAAAGGCAAAAGGGCGCAGCTTAATCAACGCCATTTTGACATTTGACATTATAGTAAATATTTTAGTATAGTGTAGTGTAGTTAGATTTTTTTAGGTAGATTTTGCGAAGTGCCAAAGCTTGTTTGCTATTTTTTGATATATTAGTTATAATATTCGAATTTGTGTATTTGTCTCTATACACTTAAATGTGGGTATTGTAGAAATTCTCTAGAATTATCATCATTATTACATCCCTTTACAACAAGAAGTCTATTGCTGAATATAGACTTTCCCGAGGAATGTCACAAAACATGGTCCTGGCCAACTGCAACCATTTTTAAACGTTACTTCTACACTAGGATTTTCTCCTGTATAGTGGGGGCAGTTTACAAACATGAATTTCACAAGGACAAACATCCAGACCCGGAAAAATTACTTGTAGGGCATACAAATACTTGTCCCGTGCGGGATTCAAACCCACGGCCCTCAGCGATGTAAGAAACACTGCACTGCGCCGCCACGGAGCCGTCACGACATTGAGTGGGGGGCCGCCCTAAGCTTCGCTTACACGTGCAAGGCTGCCACTATTAGTTTCTTTCGGTTTTTTCTTCAAGCTATGTAGCCGACCTATTACTTTAGTTTAGTAATCCGTTCCGCCCTGACCTGATAAAGTCCAGGTTGTGTGTTGTAGATAAGGGTGACAAACAAGCACACACTTCACCTGCTGGTAACGCTGAAGTGCTGAAGCCCATAGACATCTTCATCGAATCTAAATACCGATGCCGTGACACTTTTGACAACTTAGAAAACTCTTTTAAAAAAAAAAGATAGGATGCCTTATTTTCATTAAAAATGATATCAGGTTCTCTTCAATCAATACATGAAATACAGCAGCATTGAGCTGCTATTTTACGCTGATATTCTGTGACAGCGCGGTCCATCTATAGTTGAGCCGACCCAGTCGTGCTACAACCATAATATAACTGCAGCGTGGATCTACCTCGTAATAAACTTTTACCTGGTATACTTGAAATCGTGTTTTCAGCCTATGAAGTAACCTTATAGCTTGCAATGGACGTAATAAAGATCACTAGGAATATCATCGTTTCCAAGATAATGTTTATTTACTCTAAAAATAATGCAAAAATGTTAGCTTTAAAATTATCAAGACATCATCCTATTGCAACATATTTATCGTTATAGTCACTTTTAATTAAAGACCCATTGCCATTTTTTACTCCTAAAATATGACCGTTGTTTAACAAATCTGGATACAACAAATTAAAAATAATACCAATTATCATTACAATACGGTCAACCAATAAACGACATAATTAATAGCATCATAAAATACTTAATAGATCGTTAAAATGGTTCTAGTAAATGCTTTAATAGTGTAAGCTTCCTCCCTGCGATGGACATGTGTTTTTCACCTCACCAGCACGGCAAACGAAGTATTAAAATAAATTTTGATCACCGCAACTCGGAGATACCATCTCGTTTCATTCCACGACTAAAAATGCAATGTTTTAATCCCGTAGCGGCATCGAAGCCCGATGTGAGAAGGAGATAACTTCTTTCGAGATGTTCTTGTATATTTTATTTTTTCAAATTTTTCGAGTGTTTTTAGTTACTGAGTTATGTGAACGGCACGGCAGCGCAGTAAAATTTCATTGGCTATTCGAGATTCCGACATCGTCGAGATTTTCGTTTTAAGGTTCAAATGAAGCCACTGTGGTTTTTTTTTTAATTTATTTAGTGTCGTTGTTATTATAAGGCTGCGGACAACTTGGGAACTGTAAAACTTTTACATCAGGTTGAGAGGTGCTTTTTAATTTTATGTGATAAATTTTGAACAGTGATACAAAATCCTAATCGTTTTATTGAGAAAACCTAAATAATTTTATGGCATGTTAAAATCTTAACTATAAAATATTGACTGGACGCAATTTTTAGGAATTTATTGTAAAGACTTCTATGTATAGGAGGTACGCAATTTAAAAAAAAGCAAAAAAAAACTGTATCAGCAGGGGATCACGCGGGCGCGTAGCGCAGCAGCGGGCGCGCAGGCGGGTAGCTGGCAGGATAAACATACCACGCAATTGTATTTTAATTTACGTCAGTTAGGCCCGGTTTAAATTTTGAGAAGTGACAAGTGCGAGTGGCAAGTGCAACTGACAAATGACAAGTGCTTAGTGCGTGTGAATAGGCAGTGCCAAGTAATAAGTGGGAATAAAATACGCACTTGTCACTTCTCATTTGCCACTTGTCAGTTGTCACTCGCCCTTGTCACTTCTCAAAATGTAAACCGGGCCTTAGGCTCAGTTTATATTTTGACAAGTGACAAGTGCGAGTGGCAAGTGTAAATGACAAATGGCAAGTGCTTAGTTCGAATTTTATTCACACTTTTCACTTGTCACAGCCTGTACACACGCAATAAGCACTTGTCATTTGCCAGGTGCACTTACCACTCGCACTTGTCACTTCTCAAAATGTAAACCGGGCCTAACTGTATTTAGGCAAATACGAAATAAAGTTATATTACAGAAATGAAATTCAAATCACAATGACAAAGTGCACACATAAATAATAACAGTGTATTCTTAGTCATTATAAACAAAATCACATCACATTGTTGGACATAACGTCCCAATTTAGATAGAGCTTAGAGCATGCATAAGCAAATGTATGCTCTAAGCTCTATGTTTGTAACAATATGTTGTTATGTTTTTAACAACAGTTTAACTACAGTTTTTGGATGTACGTCAGTTAAACTGCTCATTTTAACTGACCGTGTGTGGAGACCATAAGAGATGTCGACAAGGGAAAGCACGCGGGAAGTCTATGGATGCCGGTGGCTCGGGATTTCTTTGAAAGCTGTAATGTTGATTATTTTTATTTGTTTTTAAAGCGATGATAGCGCAAGGGAGTCCATCGCTCCAAAGGGTATCGTAAAAGGTGACTACTGAAAAGGAAATATAGACCCCATCGCCTCCGATAGGTACATAGCGGTAACCAATCCCATAGAGACATTTTATTGTGCAGTGTGCACCCAATACAAAGGACAATGAGAGCATCCAGGACTTTTCTCTACTACCACGATGGTGCGGCACCACTTTGCTTTGGAATGAAGTGGAATATTTGACAGATTTTATAGCGGGAAATTAAATCGGAAAATGTGGGGGGTTAATGTTGCCTTCTGTAAAGCATTAAATTAATCTTTAAATTAATTAGGTTATAGATTTATACGATATAGAATTCAAACTACTGATATTCCTAAAAGTGGAAATTTAAAAAAAGTTTAAGTTGTACAAAAAATTAAAGACATCCGATCATTGTTTTGTGTATTAATAATATTATAATACTCTAGAAACTGATGAAGGTATATTTAAAACTAACTCCTCAATTAAATGTCATTGTGTAACAAGAAATTTCACCTCAATGTCAACTAGCGACATCTACTTAGCGGAAGATTAGCCCTCATCGTACAAAGGATATTGTATGGAGTGACGGATTGTTCACTCCGGCAGTACAAGGCACATTGTGATATGATTTTCCAGCATTCTGACTTTCCCATAGATTAGAAAGTAGAAACACACATTATAGTACGTATCGAACCCGGGCCTTTGTTTGATGGATGAGTGCGTGTTATAATTTTTACTTTGTGTTTAATTTCTATTTATCAAGTTGATAATTAAATGTGCTTAGTTGCAACGGGATAGTGTGTTTCTTTCATTTTTATTACCATTTTAATATTAGTTCTTGCATTATCTTTGTTTACTATTTATTACGCAAATAAATTGTACGTAATCTATGTAGTAAAGGCATGCAGTAACTAAATTAAGGGCACAACTAAAAAAGAACCACGCTCTCACAGAATACCAACGTAAAACAGCAGCTTAATGCTGCTGTGTTTCGTATGGTAAGTGTACTGAACCGGAGACCCTTTTCATTCGAAACAAGGCATTACATCTTAGCCCTCCAGGTGACAACTGCATTTCAATTTTTAATCGAGGATAGATTACCATGTCTATGAGGACAGCATCCATTTACCATCAGGTGGACTGTGTGCTCGTTTGTCATTCTTAGTCTATATTTAAAAAAAATTTGGTCGATTGCTCTGGGGTTCTTTTGACCGACATCTACAGAATGACAGCTCTGCGGCAACACTGGTGTAGAATCATGTTATCATCATTATCATCATTACAGCCCTTCACAAGTCCACTGCTGAACATAGGCCTCCCCCAAGTAATGCCACAAAGCACGGTCCTGAGCCACCCGCATCCATCGACTTCCTGCATATCTTACCAGGTCGTCACTCCATCTAGTGGGGGGTCGCCCTACACTACGCCTACCGGTACGAGGCTGCCACTCAAGAACCTTTCTTCCCCATCGGTTACCGGTTCTTCGAGCTATATGGCCGGCCCATTGCCACTTCAGCTTACTAATCTGTTGGGCTATGTCGGTCACTCTGGTTTTACTGCGGATATCCTCATTTCTGAGTCTATCACGCAGAGAAACTCCGAGCATAGCCCTCTCTATAGCTCGCTGAGCGACCTTGAGCGTCCTCATACGGCCAGCAGTGAAGGACCACGTCTCAGATCCGTAAGTCATCACTGGCAACACGCACTGGTTGTACAATCTAGTTTTTAGAGATTGAGGTATACCTAACGAGAAGATATGTCGTAATTTCCCGAACGCTGCCCAGCCGAGTTGAATCCGTCGATTGACCTCTCGGTCGAAGTTGGACTTACCTAGTCGGACTATTTGTCCCAGGTAAACGTACTCGTCAACAACTTCAAGCATAATGCTCCCAACAACTACCGGCATAGGTGTGACATGGACATTAAACATGATCTTTGTTTTGTCCATGTTCATCTTAAGACCTATCCGTTGGGAGGCACTATTGAGGTCATTGAGCATAGTGCTTAAGTCCTCCAGCGATTCTGCCATAAGGACTATATCGTCGGCAAATCGAAGGTGAGTGATGTACTCGCCATTGATGTTAATACCGTATCCTTTCCAGTCCAGTAGCTTGAAAACGTCTTCCAAAGCAGCGGTGAAGAGTTTCGGGGATATAACGTCACCCTGTCTTACACTTCTCTGCAGTTGGATAGGTTTCGAGCTCTGGTTCTGTACTCGGATAGCCATCGTAGCCCTAAGGTACAAACACTTCAGCACTTCGATATACCGACAGTCAACTTGGCACCGCTGAAGGGACTGCAGCACCGCCCAAATTTCGACGGAATCAAAGGCTTTCTCATAGTCCACATACGCCAGGCAAAGTGGCAAATTGTACTCTTCAGTCTTCTGTACAAACTGCCGCAGGGTATGTATGTGGTCTATGGTACTGAAGCCTTTTCGGAAACCGGCTTGTTCGGGAGGCTGGAAGTCGTCGAGTCTGCGTGCGAGACGATTCGTAATGACTCTCGAAAACAGCACGTAGACGCGGCTCAGAAGGGAAATCGGTCTGTAGTTTTTCAAGAGAGCGTTGTCGCCTTTCTTAAAGAACAAGACCACCGCACTTCTGCTCCACGCCTCTGGAGTAGTGCCACCATGGAGGACGGAATTGAAGAGCTTCTGAAGGACTTCAAGTACCGGTGTTCCACCCGCTTTCAGAAGCTCCGCTGTAATTCCATCCTCGCCTGGGGCCCTGCCGTTTTTAAGGTGCTGGAGAGCCATTCTAATCTCGCTTAGACTGACGTCCGGGATATCATCGGAATAGTGTCGGATAAGACTTGCTCTTGGATCGTTACTCACACTTGCGTGTGTCTCCAACGATCATGTGTACAGCTGCCCATAGAACCTCTCAATCTCACTCAAAATCTCAGGTGTCCCGGAAACGATGCTGCCACACTCAGTCTTCAGCTTTGACAGTTGGCTCTTACGGGCAGACAGATCTCTGGCAAAGACTTTGGAACCCTGGTTCCGCTCGATCGCTTCTTTAATAAGAGCAGTATTAAAGTTGCGTAAGTCTCGCCGCATGCATTTGGAGATCTGTCTGTTCAGTTGCCTGTATGCTGTCAAATCTGTTGACGATTGCAGCCTCATCTCCCGTCTAACAGCCATGAGATTAAGAGTGTGACCGGAGAGTTTTTGTGTTCTTCTGCGGCGGGTCTTGCAGAACTTAGCTCCGACCGCATGGACAGTTTCCACGAGCTTGTCATTCATATCGTCCACTG
The DNA here is from genome assembly GCA_036936625.1 of Parnassius smintheus behrii. Taxonomy (NCBI): domain Eukaryota; kingdom Metazoa; phylum Arthropoda; class Insecta; order Lepidoptera; family Papilionidae; genus Parnassius; species Parnassius smintheus. The sequence continues at coordinate 45,875,901 of JAUPFT010000021.1, forward strand.
AATTGCAATCTTGTAGGCACTGAAAGCGGTTGTGTAACTCGAGCTGAAAGTTTTCGGGACTCTGGATTAAAGCACGAGGGGGACGGAGCGTTGACTTCATTAGACGAGACCTCTCCAACTTAACGTTTAGGTTCAGTGTGCCTCTAACCATTCGGTGATCGCTGCCAGTTTTCACCCTTGCGATCACTGAGACATCACTGAAGAGTTGGCGTCTGGTCGTTATAATGAAGTCAATCTCATTTTTTGTCGAACCGTCGGGGCTCGACCAGGTCCACTTCCTGTGGGGCCGCTTCTGGAAGAAAGAGTTCATCATAAAGAGTCCCTCTTTCTCCATAAAGTCGGCCAGCTGCTGGCCCCTTCGGTTCCGTTGCCCTACTCCAAATTTTCCTAACTTCAGCCCACCGCTTTCTCTTGTGCCTAGTTTTGCGTTGAAGTCTCCCATCAACACCGTGTAGTGGGTTTTGGAGGAATGCATGGCTTTGGAAATATCCTCATACATTTCCTCCACCTCCTCATCGGGATGTGCCGAGGTTGGTGCGTAAACCTGTATGACCTTCAGCGAATACCGTTTGGTGATTTTGAGTATCAGGTACGCGACCCTCGTCGACACACTCCCAATCTTTACAACGTTGTTGACGAGAGACTTGTGGACGATAAATCCGACACCTCCTTGGGACAGATGGTCGCCCTCCCGGTGATAGAACAAGTTGCCGGATTCGAGAATCACCGTGTCCTCCCCCTCTCTTCGGACCTCGGATAATCCTATAATACTTCAGCGCAACTTGTCTATCTCTTCTTCCAGCTCCAAGATCTTCTCGTCAGTCCTCAGTGTGCGTGCGTTAAATGTTGCCAGGTCGAGTCGTCGTAGGTGGTTCGATTGGTAGTTCGATTGGCGGTCTCATTGGCAGACGTTTGGATTCACAGTTAGTATAATTTACAGGGTATGGGGCGTTCCATCTTAGCCCTCAGCAATTTATCTGTAGCCCGTATCTTTATATAAAGTTGGCTGCCAACGTCTATGAACTGTGACTTCGATCGAAAAAACAAAAAAAAAATAAGATTACTTAGAATCACCAAATCAAAATTGCATCCTCCAAAACAAGAAACATCACCCGTTAATCTAGATTAAAAAACCATACAAAATAATTAGCCAGACAAATGGTCTTAAGCGCCTAACTTACACACAATGGTCGCATAGCATAATTTGATTTATAACCCATTGTCCGTTCGTGCGTTTCATATTCATACGTTTTTTGCTCGACGACTCATCCGTCCGTGTGTGCGACACTAACAGCGTGATGCTTTGCGCTCCGGAGGAATTTCCTTCGCCAAAAACACAAGGAATCCATGTTCCGAAATGTTGTTGAATATTCAATATAACGAAATTATTGCTAATCAATTCTCGTGTGGCCTGATATTGTGTGTAAAACAAACGGAGAGTGGGACTTTGAAAAGACATTATGTTATTAATTTTAAAACGATCATAATTATATTTTTTTAAATCTATTCATTCCTTAATATATTACAGAATATCAAAATTTCACAGCTCATAAACCTCTCCCATATATTATCTCATGGGGGGGAATATCTACCATGGTTGCCACACTTGACAGGCGTGTTAGCAGCCGCCATTTTTATTACGTTGATTTGATATTCAAATTATTAAAATGCCGTCTTCAGTTGATTTCATCTGAAAATGCAGATATTGTTCAAGTTCCGCTGGCGTCACTTCACGTACGTTGGCGTAACTTTTATACATAGTAGAGCCATGCTGCAGCTATATTAGTAGTATAGTTGTAGCACGAATGGGTCGGCTCGACCGGGGATGGACTACGCTCTCATAGAATATCAGTTTAATGCTGCTGTGTTTCGTATGGTGAGTGTAGAGAACCAGAGACCCTTTTTTACTGAAAACAAGGCATTCCATCTTAGTCTTCACAGGTAACAACGCATCTGCATTTTGATTCGTAATCGAGGATAGATGTAAATGTCTAGGAGCCACAGCAACCACTTACCATCAGGTGGACTGTGTGCTCATTTGTCATCCTATCCTATAAAAAAACGATAGAATTGTAAGGGCTTTAAACACAAAGCTGAATAATGAAGATAGGTTTTACGAGACTGCGTGCTTAGGTACTCTGTACCTGGAACTTGTCAACACTCATAAAATGAAACGGGGCGATAAATTCTCTTACGTCACACTCACCAGCAAATTCCATACTTAAAGAAGTACACTTACGGCCAAATATTCAAACGCTACTCAATTTCAAGATGTCGGTAAGTCTGTGGTGTCTGAAGTGATAGAGACAGCACTAGACTTAACGACATATTAAAATTGAGTAGCGTCTATGTATTTGGGCACAAGTAGTACACAAATAATTTTGCTCCACAACACCATTCCATAATTGTAGCTGCAATTTATTAAAAGAAAAGTGTGGTTAAACTGAAAAGGACCACACTAACAGAATACTAGCGTTAAAAAGCAGATTTAAGCTGCTGTGTTTTGTTCGGTGAGTGTAGAGAATCGGAAACCCTTTTCACTGGTAACGAGGCATTCTAACTTAGTTCAGAGGGATGATAACGCATCCACATTTTTATTCTTAATCTTGAACAAATGTAGGTGTCTATGGGTCACAGCATCCACTTACCATCAGGTGGACTGTGTGCTTGCTTGGCACCTTTATTCTATACAAATTTAAACAGGACGTTGCCAGAAGCTAGGATCCGTCAATCAAAAGGGTGCACCGGTTGCAGATTAGGTTGGCGCCAGAAGAAACACGAAAACAGTGCCTTAAAAGTATTAAAATGTCAATTGTAAAATACATAAATAGTACAAGTAAGTACACATAAAATCTTGACTAAATTTAGATTATAATCGATATTTTCTCATACTTTCATTACTTAAAATTTTATTAATCTAATTACATCTAATGTTTGGAATAGTGAACATCTTGTTCATTCCCAAGCAAACAAAAATAGAAGCAGACAGAGCGTCGTGCGGGTTACGGGTTGGCTAAGTAATTTTAGGCGTTCTCCGGTGCCTAATAAAAAGCCACGGGCGTGTATAACATCCATGTTCAATCACCGACGACACATGTACTTGATGTATTAAACATGGCGACAAGCGCGCGAAAAAACAAAGCGTCCAATGTCTGTGACGCTGTTATCATTTATAATTTCACAGAGGCTGGCGCGAAAGTTGCTTTGATGTACGTTCGATGTATAAACGTGTACCGTATGTACGTGTCTTTATTTTGGTCTTTGTTTTCTTTTTCTAAATACAATCATTCCAGCCAGCATTCATCCTTTTTAATTGCCGTTTACTATTTTTTAATTAACGGCACATTTCTTTAGTGCGAACATTATTATTTTTTTACTAAAACTAAAGTGGCAAACGGACTTACAGACCACCTGATGGTAAGTGACTTCTGGAGCCCATAAATACCTTAAGCCACGTTACGTTTCGTTACGTGTTCGTGTCCAAGATAGACTTTCTTCGTGGCTTGATACCGTAGCTGGCGTTCACAAGGTGGTGTCTTATCTCCTCTTTTATTCGCAATCTTTATTAATACGATTACATCCCAAATATCTTCTCTCTACCACTTGTATGCAGATGACCTTCAAATATATTTACAAACAACCATCGAAGATCTTGCCAAAGCTGTTGAATGTATCAACAAGGATCTGGCTTTTATTCTCGATTGGACACGATCTTATGGGTTGACGGTTAACCCTTCGAAACCGCAAGCTACAATTATTGGGAGTTGAAGAACTATTTCCAAAATTAAAAAATGTCAAATTCAACCCGTTGTATTTAATGGTATTCTTATTCCATATAATTAAGTAGTTAAAAATTTAGGTATCCTTTTGGATTCCAGTCTGTCTTGGAAACCCCAAATTAATGCAGTGAGCCGAAAAATGTTTGCGGCTTATGCTTCACTCCGAAGGCTTAACTACTTTTTACCCATTTCCACCAAAATTACACTTGCACAATCCTTACTACTCCCTATCCTCGACTATGCTGACATTTGTTACCTTGATATCACCGAGGAGCAACTTAACAAACTTGAGTGACTCCAAAATATCTGTATGCGGTTCATATTTGGGCTTCGTAAATATGATCATGTCTCCGAATACCGCACTAAACTCAAGTGGCTCCCAATCCGTCTTCGTCGGAATACTCATATACTTTCTGCGCTCTACTGTGTCTTATTTAATGTATCAAGTCCTCCCTATCTGAAAGAACGTTTTAAATTTCTTAGCTCTTGTCACGATTTTTCCTTACGGTCCAAAAAAACCTTTCGCTTCAATGTCCTATACACTCCTCGACTTTTTATGATAAATCTTTTGCTGTTCTTAGAGTAAGACTCTGGAACTCCTTACCCCAGTCCATTAAAAGTGCTCAATCTTTAAATGTGTTCAAGAAACAAATTAAGGAACACTATTTGTCTCTTTAACTCCTCTCTCTTTCTCATCTTAGTTATGGTCACTAATATACCTTAAGTATGTTGTCATTTTACAGTATATAAGTTGTATTTTTTTTGTCTAATTTAGTGCACCCCACCCATTAATCTTATTTTTATTTTTATTAATTTCCTCTTCTGGGTTGTCTGGAAGAGATTGCTATGTAGCAATAAGACCGCCTTTTGTTTATTCGTCATTATTTTTTTCATTATTTATTAATGTTTTGTTGGTGTACAATAAAGAGTATTGTATTGTATTGTATTGTAAGCCATCTTAAAATTAGTAAGGCTATAATAGGAAATAGGTAAGAGTGTACCAACGAGTTTTGGCGGGTGCTTGACACAGCGGATTGCTGCTCCCGTAATATTGTTTAAAAAATGGTTTGAAGTTAATATTAATACGTAAAAGTGGTGTAATTTTGAGTATTACATTTCTACGCATATGAAATATCCGTGGAAAGGGTGAAACAAGTGCTTCGATGATGTACCTCATGATAATGTGTCTGCTTAGGCGTCTTGAGATGCTATCGCCATTAACTGTCTGCTGGCCCAAGCTGCCGCCGATTTCCCAAAAACTTCGCAACGTGACGTGACGCATCAACATATGGCAGAGCAAATGTACTTTAAAGGATAATTTCTCATTATTTGATACTGGCTAATGTACAATCATACGAGTTCATTACCAAAGAAGAAAATTTTAATGAATAGATAATTTTAATAAACAGAAAAGGAGTCCTACCGTCCAGTAAACTCAAATGCTCTGAGATGTTACACACATACACCATATTATATATCTATATTATTGTGTCTCTGTCCGTATATCAAACTTTTATAGGTATGTTATTAAATAAACCTTAACATTAAAATATTTTTTAACCCGTTCAAAAGTTTGCCTAAATCATTATAACGTACTGAAGATGTCTAATATTCTGAAATTCATACAGCGTTCAATTCATTATCGTTTTCCGATGCAATGAACCAAGTAAGTCACTGTCTTGAAAGGCTTATCAGGTAACGCATTTTCTATTACAGTAAAAAAATAGATTATATCTATTACATTTAAGCCAACCAAATCTTCCGATTTTAAAAGGAAAAAAAAAAACAAAGAAATAAAGCAACAAGAAATGGCTCCGTTGAAAACGCGCGCTCAACAAAAACCGAGTCGGACGCGTAGCGTTCACATCCCGCTGCTCGACCGCACTCACCTGCCGCTGCCGTCTTTTTGCGAGCACCGCTCCGCTGATTTACTACTCATTGTCTTTCACGTTGATACACGATCGAACTGGAAGAAGCCGCCCTGTCCGTTTAAACGAAAAATAACCAAAAAATAAATCTGCCGTATAGATGTGGGAAATGTTTTAGCCCATTTATGTTTAAATGCATTCTAAGATAGAAAGAACTAAATATCAAGTTTAAGGCACTTTTATGCATTAGAGAAAAGATCCATCATTTATATATGTTACAGTCAAAACTTATAACCGGTATTGACTGCAAAAGTTAGGCAAGTTAGTTTTGACTAAGGACGCTGGTCAAAACCACTTTTAGCTGCAAATTGTAAAATAGTAATTGCAGCCAAATTATGTCGGTTAAAAGTGGTTTTGACCAAGAAAGTTAGACAAAAGTACCTTTTGACTTTTCGAATTTTTAAAATTAAAAAGTTCAAATGTTTCAATGTAATATTTTTATGATTATAATGTACACGACTTTAGCCCATCCGCATATCCCAGCCTACTGATACTGATATGGCGAGTTTGGTCAGAATTTGAAATCAGGAAAAACCACTTTTGACTTCAAAAATGAGTTAAAATTGTTTCTGACTAAAGGCTTCAGTTAAATATATATATATATATATATATCACTTGGGCTGTAAAATATTATTTTCTTAATGAAATTGTTTAATATCGACTACGGAAACAAAAAATTATAGTATCCAAATAATTTGATGGCGGTGTTAGCATTACCGCTACAGTCTATTAAAATTCCACGGCTTAATATAGAGAGAGCTTAATGTAGATGTCTATGAGTTACAGCATCTACTTACAGTCAGGTGGACTGTGTGCTCGTTTGTTACCCTTATATTAAAATATGTAAAAAAGCTCATATATTACAGATTAAAAAAATACTGGAGACGGGACGCAGCGCCACAGATCCAGCACCATATTCTGCGACCACAGTGAGCTTCATGCCCATCAGTGTGTTATTCCATGCATTCCTACATCTTTTACAGCCTATCAAAATTCTACCGTTAAGCATAGGGCATTAATTGTAATCGTTGAAATGTTAATAACGTGCGTAACGAAATAAAAGTCAAACGTTGCTTATTGTTATGGAAATAAATCGTAAAACTAAAGTGTAAAATCTAAAATAATAGGAATGAGCAAATGTTAGTCACGAATAAATGCTACCACTTTAAAAGTCAAAAAATATTCTCATCCAGTTACTTTATGTCCGCCTGAAACTTAAAACATCAGGTGCCACGTCAATAAGCCGAATAAGGTAGTGACAAAACGAGCGGCCGGCCCCATTGAATTTAGTGAATGTGCGCGCACATTAACTTTATGTTGACTGCGTTTTTAATTGCATCGATAAACTATATTGTCGTACGTAATTTGATGCCAACTTTCCAATTGTAAAAACTTAACATTTCATTTGTGTGTTTGTACATAAAATTAGGTACATATTTTAAATTTTTATGACGTAAAATATGTGCGAATTATGCGGAATTTGTTGTTTTCTACCAGGCATTTAATTAAACTGCGTATTCGTAAGCAAGTTGCTTAACAACTAAATAAACTTCAGAAAAATCAAACTATTGGGTTCATATTTCGTTCGCGCAAATATGATCATGTCTACGAATTCCACTCAAGGCTCAAATGTTCACCCTTCCTTCCTTCGTCGGAATCTGCAAACTATTTCAATTCTGTGTATTGTTCAATCTTATGACTCCGAGCTATTTGGAAGAAAACTAAGTTTCTTGGTCTGCTATGGCAGACAGAGTTCTACGGTCAGTCGGAACACTTGTTCTTGCGACACATTCATATCGAATCAAATGCTTAAGAATTTCTTCACGGTATAAGTCATCTGCCCATGAAACAAATTTTCTCCAGAAATTCATCGGTCAAAAACACTGACTCAGTCGCTCACAGTCCAGTAGTAAAAATTTTCCTTTACCACCTTATTGTACTTGCCTCCTAAGCTTTTCTTCATGTAATCTGTTTTATTTTTATGTTGTGTGATGTACAATAAAGTGTAAACAGTACAGATGTTACATAACATCATATTTTTACATTATAAATGCCTAAAGTGTGATTGAATCATTTAATAATTTTTAGTGTAAAAATTGATTTGGACTACTTGAAACGGAGATATACAGCAAAACACGTATGAAATGAAAAAAAATATAAGGGTATTTTGATGACGAAATTTATGAAAACATTTAATGATATAATAACTAAACCGGGAATGTTAATTCTTTATACAGATTTAATTTGAGAAATGTGTATTTTAAAAAATTATTAGAACGATTTCTTTTGACCTTTAAACATCGATAAAGCATCTCAAATATTAATTGCGAAAAACACAAATCAAATGCAACATCTCATTGCGAATGTCGGCTCGGCAAACGATGTAATGGCGACTAATAAATCCGTAGTTGTACGGCAATCGCGTGAGCATGCAGTATTTAACTTATTTGACCATGATAATTACAATCAATAACACAACTATGAAATATAAAACTGAATAGGGAACTATTAATCTAGAAATATCGAACAGGATCGAGCGATGACTACAAAAATCCGTAAATACACAACCCAACTGCACAAAATACACCGCTAATCCAATGCGGTATGGCTCTAAATACAAGAAAGAAGGTCGAACTTAAATCGTTTGGATTATGAATTAACATTGAAAAGTAAAACGCGATAAATAAACTTTAAGTAGCGCTGGAACGATGCGCGGAAAAGAGACAATAAAATAGGACGATACACAAGAGAGAAAAGAAGATGGTATAAGAGCAACAGAAGTATAAGATCTTAAGGGTCGAACAAAACAAACATTGGGCGGCTATTACAAGCGCCCGCGGTGAGCGCTTTGCCGACGTGCGGCCTTGCAAAGTCGAATTTATTGTTCGTATTTTTCTATACACAATGAGAAAAAAAGTGTTGTTGTTTTTTAATTTATAATATATTTTATCCCACTATTTTAAGGCCTTCAAGATATACATTAACAACTTTTTAGAACAAAATTGTAAGAATCATCCTACTCATCATCGTTTATCAATACAGCCCTTCACAAGTCCACTTTTGAACATAGGTCCTCAGCCTCTTGCATCGACTTTCTGCATGCCTTACCAAATCGTGACACCATCTAGTGGGAACCATCGTACACTTCGCTTACTGAGATTGTCGGTTGTTCGAGCTATATAGCCGGCTCATTGCCATTACGGCGAACTGATCTGTTGGACTATGTCGGTTACTATGGTTCTAGTGCTAATAATTCATTACGAATTATATAACGCAGAGTAACTACGAGCATATCACTCTCCATAGGTCACTGCGTGACCTTAGGTTTCCTCATACTCTAGCAGTGAAGGACCACGTCTTAGATCTATATGTCATCGTTGTCTTTGTAGGAATAGAAGTCTTTTTTAAATATAAATAATACTTGATTGAGATCTCGCTTGTAGGTAAATTAAAGATTGAAATATTTAAAAAAATAAAACTAGAATCTGAGTTACCGACACAGCTTATTCGTATTTTATGAATTGATTGTGGCTACAAACAAAACAACTTCCGATCGATGGAGGTCGATATGGATTGGACAGGTACGCCGAGAAGTCAAAGGTGACCATACATTTTCTTTGATCAGCATCAGAAGCTATGTGAAGGATGACCCTGCTGCCGGTTTTAGATGTATGCATTCTTTGGATATGAAATATGGGATATGAAATGTGTAACGTATATAACATGTTAAATACCTTCAAGCATGATTGTAGAAAACTGGAGACCCTTCTTGCGTACGTTACGTATACGAGGCGTTTCATTTTAATTTTCAGGAGTGATAACGCATGTGCATTTTTATTCTTAGTTGAGTATAAATGTAAGTGTCTATGGGCCAAAGTATTCACTTACAATCAGGTGGAATATGTGCTCGATTGTCAATACTTTTAAATTAAAAAAATGCTCAAGCCAGCTAAACATAGAATGGAACGACCAATATAGTCGAGAAAAACAACATAGATTTTTGTTGTAATTGTACATAAGCCATTTGGGATTACGCTTTAGAACAAGCGATAGTTACTTTTGAAGAAAAAAACGAACTAACAGTTCAGCTGATGGTAAGTGGCCGTGGACCGTCCAATTATCTTTATACAAAGAAAGAAGAAAAAGAAGTTGTATTAGCCCACTTTTTGCATTTGACTGACTTGAAAGCAGCACTCGACTAGTTCGCACAATAAAATTTACTGTTTAAATTCGTCACCAGCTCTTTGGCTATTAGAACACAGATGTAAACGCGACTGGTTTATGCATAAGATTTTGTATCATAGTCGTAGTTTACGAGTGTTTTATGTCATTATTCTATCATGGTAAAGTGTTATAGTATAGTGAAAATAGTATAGTAGAATAATAAAGTGTAAACAAGCTCAATGCTTAAAATAGTAATTACGAAACCCGGCAGCGTAAGACAGTTTACTTGTCGAATTAAGACAAATCTAACGACACATCATTATGTTAAAAATTATTAAGCCATTTAGTGTACAGAGCGTGTCAAAGAAATTGACATTCATATATTTTTTTTATAGGATAGGGTGACAAACGAGCACACAGTTCACTCGATGGTAAGTGGTTGCTGAGGCCCATAGACATCCACATCTATCCTCGATTACGAATCAAAATGCAGATGCGTTGTCACCAGTGAGGACTAAGATGGAATGCCTCGTTTCCAGTAAAAAGGGTCTCCGGTTCTCTACACTCACCATACGAAATACAGCAGCATTAAGCTACCATTTCACGCTGGTATTCTGTGAGAGCGTGGTCCCTCCCCGGTCGAGCCGACCCATTCGTACTTACTTACTTACTTACTTATCGTCACGCACAATCCCTAACGGGGTAGCCAGAGAGAACAGATCGCCAAGTATCACGATCCTTACATACCTCTTTCGCTTCTTTCAGGTTCATTAACTTCTTCAAACATGCACGTCTAGGTATCCGAGTACTCTTGACCCTCCCCTCTTCGAGCAATTTGCTCACATGGTCTTCGAAAGTTAGTCTCGGTCTACCTCGACACCTTTTAATATTTACTTTCGCTCTATATATTTTCTTCACCATTCGGTCTTCACTCATTCGTTCAACGTGTCCAAACCATTGGAGTACGCCCCTATCAATTTTTGTGATAAGGTCAACTTTCAATCCTGCCATATTGCGAATCTCTTCGTTTCGCTTTCGGTCGGCTATGGTAACGCCACACATTTTACGAAGAGATCGCATCTCCACTGCATTCAACTTGCTTTTATGCTTCTTCTGGCATACCCAGGTTTCGCTGCCATATAACAAAGTCGGTACCAACACTGCGTTATGTATTGCAAGGCGTGCACTCTTCACCACGCCTTGCCTTTCGTGCCACAACTATACTTCTAATATAACTGCAGCATGGCTCTACCACGTATAATATATACATAGATATTCACGAAAACCATTACCCTCCTTCTGGGGCAGTCGGATAAATAGCTGGCGTTTCGTTTTATTAATTCAAAAGATAAAATTTTGGATAAATTACTTTATTACAATTTAGTATACTGTTTGATATTTGTAATGCTAATTCATTATTTTCCTATCTGATTAAGCTGACGTTTCAATATTTTAAAATAATTTAATGAACCGAAAATAATAGCGGAACACGCGGCAAGCACCAGGAGTTCATAAAACAAAGGGCTCAATATCAAATCGTGACCGTTAGCGGGGAGGAAGTGGTCGATCATGCCCCTTTTCTACACAAACTGACGGGTTACCTATGTTTGTCCAAGAAATGTGTGAATGAAAACGTATTCAAATATTTAAGCCGAGTCGCGACATTTATATATTCGATGCCCCCTCTTGACCCGCAACTTTCGCAAAAGCCAGCTATCGGAAACGCCAAGATACGTTAATCAAGAGACTGAAAACAAAGTATTTAGACTTTGTTTAAAGGAAAGTCACAATTTACTAGGAAATTGAAATCTGACTGCGGTTCTCATCTTAGCATATCATCGCAATTTACATTGCCGCGGAACGGAATGGAAACGAATTTTTATAACAAAATTGTACATAGTAAGTACAATATAATATAATACAGTGACGTGCAAACTAGATATGAGCCAAAAACGAAGTCGCGCGTCTTCCGGAGAATTCTCGCACAGTCGCAGCAGTCTGTGGAATTTGCGTTTTTTTTAAGTAATTACGTTACGTTTTCGTTTCTTTTAAAAATCATGAACCGAAATATGTCTTTTTCTTCTTCCGATATTCTTCCTTTTCTCATAATTTTATTCCTCTTCTGCCTCACAAATGACAAATATGAAAATAAATATTCAATTTCTACCCAGTGAAAATAAGGTTATGAAGTATTTAAAATACTAAATGATAATATGCAATGATGATTATGTAATATATTTATCATTATAATCACGACACAGCATTAAATGCTTATAAAACAAGTTCCTATTATAAATTATAGTATGTATGATATATAAAGTAAATTACGCTCCCGCTTTAATTATAACATTCATGGCCACACACTTTCGTGTATTTTGATATGTCACAATTCACACTATTATAAAGTACAAAAAGACTTTTCCGCCATTTTATTAATCCATTTAATTACGTTAAAGGTAGTGAATTAAACAAGACATTTCTCTACATAATGCGTGGTAGAGCCATACAGCTATATGGTTGTAGCACGAATTGGTCAGCTCGACCGGGGAAAGACCACGGTTTCACAGAATACCAGCATTAAACAGTAGCTTAATTCTGCTGTGTTTCGTATGGTGAGTGTCACGAACCAGATACTCTTTTTACTGGAAACGAGGCATTCCAACTTAGTTCTCATAAATATATGGGCCACACCATCAACGAATGAGTGTGCTCCTTTGCAACCCTTATTAGTATGAAACAACAAAAATAAAAACATATTATAAGTGTTGATTGATTTGTTTTGCCTTGCTGTTAAACATCTCATTTGCAGCCTGGAGTCAACGATGTTTAAGTTAGCGATGTTTCACCTCCGTGACTCGGAATTTAAACAAATTAACTCGCGGCCCATCTCTACTTTGTAGAGGGTGGCACCTGACCGTTTTTTATACTATAAGGGTGATAAACGCGCACGCAGTCCACATGATGGGAAGTGGATGCGTGGACATCAATCTTCGATTAAGAATCAAAATTCACATTCGTTGCCAACCCTGAGGACTAAAATGGGATGACTCGTTTCCAATAAAAAGTGTCTCCAACTCTACACTCACCATACGAAACACAGCAGTATTAAGCTGCGATTTTACGCTGGTGTTCTGTGAAAGCTGATCCTTCCCGGTCGAGCCGACCCACTCGTGCTACAACCATAATATAGCTGCAGCATGGCTATACCACCAAGGTAGAAAAGGAGTTCGACCTATAGCTTAAGATATATGCTAGATGGTAGAATTACTGTCACATCGTACCTGTACTGCTGTGTTACGGGTCTAAAGGGTATAGAGAGTCAGTAGATATGTAGTGTAGTAGATAGTGCCTAGGTTGTAAGGCAGTTTTTGTTTGAAATAAGGTTCCAGTTCTACAGACCAAATTTCGGTCAAGGTAAGGCAGTAAAATATAATAAACATTCCAAATTAAAAAAACAAAACGCTTTCAAGGGACATATTCCACTCAAAATTTATATATTTAATGAGCAGCGCCTCTTTTAGAATAAAACAGCACAATGTATTAAATTAACGTAAAATCACCAACTATTTTTAATGTTGCAATTTCAATAACCATACATCGCAACACGCGCAATGGGCACGCGAAGCAAGCCACAAGCGTTGGCCTCAAATTGTTTAGACGACAGGCAAGTAAGTAATAGTACGTAATCTACCATCTCTCTTCCTTTTTTATGTATATAAAAACATATTAAATTAAATTAACTTTAATTCAGTAACATATATCGTACAGTTTAAACCGCGTCCGGAACGTCCTTTAAAGTAAATAAAATACCTGTGTTAGGATATTCTGCTCTTCCAAAAAGATGTGTGTGTGAGCGCACGAGTGTGTGTACATGAGAGAGAGAGAGAGAGAAAGAGAGAGAGAGAGAGAGAGTGTGCGTGTGTGCCTTAACTAGAGTTTATAGCTTCTGTATGTGTGATATGTGTGATAAGCTGATAAGTGAAACAGTGATAGCATAGTAATAGTGTAATTTTTTTTAGTCCTCTAGTTTGTAACATGTATTGGTGTTTGTTGTAATAAATAATTTTTCTTTTTTTCTTTCAAGTATAAACGTTACGCCATTGATAGAAATACCACATTAACACTGCGCGCTGCTAAATTACATTGCGGATACTGAATTTATAGCTTATGTTCCGCAAAGTGAAAACAATTGAATTCTCTAAAATGAACAAATCTCTGAAGGCTAAAATTATCACTCATTTATGTTATGTAATATATCATAAGGACAAACATAATTTTGGTCACGGCGGTCAGTCTCAATGGATCTAGCCATACGCGCAGGACGTGACTGGATTAAAGTGAAGGAGTGTGAGCGCAAGTACAGGTGCACTCTCTATCTCTTTACTCTCATAGTCTGAACCGAAGGGACAAAAAATCGACACAACTAAAGAGAGATTGGTTTTTTTTTATAGAAGAAGGGGCGAACGAGCATGCGGCTCACCTGATGTTAAGTGACTATCGCCGCCCATGATCAACCGCAACACCAGGAGAATTGCGGGTGCGTTGCCGGGCCTTTAGAAAGGAGTAAGCTCTTTTCTTGAAGGTCCCCAGGTCGTATCGGTCCGGAAAAATCGCCGGTAGTAAACTATTCCACAGAGAGGTTGTACGTGGAAGAAAACTCCTTGTGAAACGTACAGTGGTGGACCGCCAAACATCCAGATGGTGTGGATGGTATCGGGACGTTTGCCGTGTAGTGCGTTCACGAAATTTGGCGGCTGGGATTAATCCGAACAATTCCTCAGAGCACTCCCCGTGATAGATGCGATAAAATACGCAAAGAGATGCAACATCTCTTCGCAGCGCCAGTGAATCGAGCCGATCGGAAAGCACTCGGTCGTCGACGATTCGAGCCGCTCTGCGCTGGATGCGGTCAAGTGGAAGGAGCTGGTACTGGAGAGCCCCAGCCCAGAGATGGGAACAGTACTCCATGTGCGGCCGAACCTGCGCCTTGTAAAGTTGCAGGCGGTGTGCCGGCATGAAATACTGTCCCGCTCTGTTGAGCACGCCAAGCTTTTTAGAGGCCAATTTGGCCTTCCCTTCCAAGTGACCACGAAACTGCACGTCACTCGATATGTCGACGCCGAGGATTCCAATACTGGCTGAGGCAACAAGGAGAGTGCCTTGAAACTGAGGGGATACGACAAAGGGGTTCTTTTTAGCGGTTAACGCGCAAACTTGTGTCTACTGGGGGTTAAACTGGAATAGATTTAGTCGTCCCCAATCCGAGACTCTGTTCAGCAAAGACTCGACTTCAGACACATTTTGCATTTACTGCTTTACGTGCTTTCTGCAGTAAGAGGGGAGGGGTGGAAGAAGCACCACTAAAACCACCGGACTGCTACTGATCGACTGAATGAACTAAATTTCTTTACAGAAAAATCCAATAATTAGTTTTTCGAACCCTCCCGAGATTCGATCCCGGGACCACAACATGATCAGCAGTCGCGAATTGTGTACTTATTATGTTAACGGTTATGCAAATAATTTTTGACAGGGCGTAAAACAAACTAACGGCCATGGTAAGTATATTAGCCATTGATATTTCTGGATTTCGATTTTTCCAGATCGATACGACTAACTAAAGAAAAGAGCTTACTCCTTTCTAAAAAGCCGGTATCGCACCTGCAATTTCCCTGGTCTTGCGGTTATTCATGGGCGGCGGTAGTCACTTACCATCAGGTGAGCCGCATGCTCGTCTGCCCCCTCTTCTAAGAAATGATACTGCAACCGATTTTATTTTAAGAAGGCTACAGATAGGGTTATCACTTAAGGACATTCGTGGAATGTTTCATGACCTGTGATAAATAAGATAGGGTTATTTAAGTACAAAAAATCCTACTTATGTTTTTATAAGGTATAATTGCATATAAACATTTTTATTTTGAAGATGATGCGAGTGAGTATTTCAGTTTCTTTATTTTTCTTTTTTTTTCATAGACAAATCTATGAAGGAAACTATGCGAAATTATTCATGTGGTAGAGACACACTGCAGCTATTTTACGGTTGCAGAACGAATGGGTTAGCTCACTCAATGTGAGCGTTATTTCACACTGGTATTCTATGCGAGTGTGGCATTGTAAGTAATACTACTGTGTTTCTTTTCTTACCTGTGTTCGTTTTTTTTAAGTTAACTATATTATAAACCTAAGTAAAGTTTTAATATATGCGCTCTTTGGTACTCTGACGTCACTATACTGTGTATAATAATGGCCTCCAGACCGAATTTCGGTCTAGGCAGCCAGTCTCAACACAGACTAGCCATCTGCACAGGACAGGATTATAGTGCCCCAGTGTACGCGCAAGCACAGGTTGTAGTGTATGTGCCCTACTAGCATATATGTACTTACTCTTAAGTTTAAGGAGAGTATAATTAAAGATTTGGTACCAATCACACGTCACCTTCATTGACATCCCTTCCTACATTACATGGCGACCCTGCCAGGCGGTGCGCGGCGACAATGCACGCGCACCGCCGCGGCCTGAATAATTAGTAAAAGGAAAATGGAAAAATTAATATAAAACTAAAGGAACAATTTTCAACTATTGAATTGACACTACCGGATGTGACAAGTAAGCCGAAACGGAGACATAAGAAGTGGCGACAAGGTTATTATTTCTTTAAGAAGATATGCTAATAAAATCTATTAAAAAAGAGGAAAAATGTTACGGAAAAAACGGGAAAGATCAACTTCAGAAACAAATATTATGACGGCTTCAAATATTACATGAAGATTACATTACAAGGTGCACTCTCTTTTCCATCACTCATAGTCCGATAGGACGGTAATCCGACACGACCGGAGAGAGATCAGGCGCAGGACCAATGGCTTTTCATGCTTACCAAGGCACCTGTGTGAAACCAGCAACTTCCTCAACAAGCTGCTGCTAAGAAATTCTTGATAGAAAAACCCAATGACTGATTTGGGCGAGCCCGGGTTTCGAAGCTGTGACCTCATAATCAGTGACCGCGTTCAAGATCACTGTACCAACGAGGCAGTCATACAGGGTATACACACACGTCGGGTCAACTGATCGTTTACGTTAAGTCTTATAATGCTAATGCGACAGATAAGATAGATTGGTTTCGGTGAATGCAACTTTACTTAGCACTTAGGTTCCGGCAGCTGCGAGTACCGGCATTTAATCAGTTAGTGTGTGCTCATCTTTTAAATGTCACAGTTAACCTGTTCCATGGGAAACCTATGCGTGAACAACACGGAAGCAATCCATAATTAGTTAAAGATTGTTTAATTTTTCATCGGAAAACTTGAAACCATGTAATCAACTCGAACTAGACTTCTGGGAATATTCTATTTTTATGGTCTCTTTTAAAGTAATTTTCAATTGTAGTTCCTTACATTATATTAAAATTCCTCATACATTATATATTCTTATGTTAATTTATTTCTGTCAATAAAAATTATTTCTTTAAAAAATTGTATTTAAAATTGTGTTATTTCAATGCAAATGTATGTTGCAGAAGTTAACGGAAGAGTCGGCAAGGGACGCCGTAGCCCTAGACGAAAGTTTATCGACCAATTTGGCGATATATTGCTAATGGACCAGATTAAGAATACTTTTAACCGACGAGAATGTATGCGAAGGTATATGACCGTAAAGAAGGCGAAAACGGTGTATCAGGATCTTGCCAAATGGAAGATCGTAGTCTCTAACAACCCCTCTGGGTAACAGGCGTGAGTGTTTATGTTTAAGTTAAAAACCTTACCCTCCAGATGGGGATTTTCCCTTGTATCTTGAATGTGTACTAAATATAGAAATTGCTCAAGGCTGAACATGCAGACCCCGGACAATTATTTACAGCCCATACAAGCACTTATTTCGTGCAGGATTCAAACTCGGGTCCCTATAGCGTCTTAACTAAATAATTATACAATCCACTACGGGAGCCGTTTTTTTAATATAGAATAGGATGACAAACGATAGTTGTAGCACAAATGGTTCGGCTCAACCTGGAAGGGGCCTCGCTCTCACAGAATACTATCGTAAAATAGTAGCTTAATGCTGCTGTGTTTCATATGGTGAGTGTAGAGAACCGGAGACCCGTTTTACTGGAAACGAGGCATTCTATCTTAGTCCTCACAGGTGACAACGCATCTGCATTTTGATTCGTAAATAATCGAGGATGGATGTAGATGTCTATGGGTCACAGCAACCACTTATTACCAGGTGGGCTCGTTTGTCACCCTTATTCTATAATGATATCGTTAAGGCTAATTTAGACAATGTGATAAAAATGTTCGTACAGAGGCAGGCTAGGATTCAGTGTAACTTGGCGTCAGCGACCACACAAACAGTCAAACAATTTTTGTTTTTATACGATTATTTTATTTAGTAGATGAGATTCTTATACCTATGTTTGTCGCCAAGCAGTATACCTGCAATGCTATGCTTGAAGGTTTAAGAGCCAGTATAATCACTCGAAGCCTATTAGACACTCTATCTTAGCCCGCAGAAGTAAAAACGCATCTGTAGCCTTCTTTCTTTGAAGTCGAACCATGAATTCGTTTCCTATTCATTTTATTTTTTTGTTTTCGAAACAAGTACCCAAGACGTAGCAAGCGGCTACCTCTTGATCACGCAATCGCACACGTTCTAGTCTTGACGATGTATTTGTTTTCGTGCATTGGTAATAAACATGTGTAGAAAGGTTAGGCAGCACCGTATTGTATTAGGGCTGCTGCAGAAATGAGTCGTCTCTTCCCGAGGAAAGAACACGCTTTCAATACCAGCGTGAAATAGCAGTGTAGTGCTGCTATGTTTCATATAGTGGTAAAGGTAAGTGATAAGAACTGGAGACCCTATTCACTGGCAACAAAGCAAATATTAGTATCGTTTTTATTTATATTTATGTGTAGCCTGCGAAAAGAATTATGACATCTGAATACGTGGCACAAACACACAGACAAGCAGGCAGGCACGCCGGCCTCATTAGCAGCGTTATCGTGCGGCCGCGGGCGCGGTGCATAAAATTATGTCGGTGCATTAGTTCATAACGTAAGGTTCACATGGTGTATAAATTTGTTCGTTTTCTTTAAGTTTTTTAAACTGATTATAAGCTAGTACTTAATCATAGTCCCACCTGGTGGTAAGTGATTTCTACACGTCCTTAAACTTTCATTCGATATTAAGATAAAATAAAAGTAATAATCATACAAAGACACTAATTGTTAGTCTATTTTTGTGGTGGCTATCTCCGTGTCAACCGTAATTCTAGACTGTCTCCGAACGAAAATAATTTTTTTTATAGAAAAGGGTGACATACGAGCACCTAGTCTATCTGATGGCAAGTGGATGCTGTGGCCCATAGACTGACACATACATTTATCTTCAAGAACTAAAATGGAATGCCTTGTTTCAAGTAAAAAGGGTCTCAAGCTCTCCACAGTCACCATACACAGTAGCATTAAGCTGCTATTTTACTCTGGTACTCTGGAAGAGTTTGGTCCTACCCCGTTAGAGAAGACTCATTCGTGCTACAGCTATAATATACGAACAGCTGCAGCGTGGTTTTACCGCATGTGTTATTTAAATAATAAATAAATAAATATCACTCTATTGCCACAATTAATGTTAACATATAAACTAACATATATACTAACTAAGTACTTAATTTTAATTAAATCTTAGGCAAACGGAGGTGACTCAGCTTGCTTACATGGAACTAAGATCCCATGAAGCGCTGATTTTCAGGCACTCCTTCCTCCCAGAAATGTTACATGGGTGTCGTGAGAATTGCGAGTTCCCCAATCACCACCATCATTCACTCAACTAATATTGGAATTTAACATATTCTGGTTGTGAAATTTCATAATTATTTATTAATAATTCTTCCATTCGTGCGTGCTAGTGTGAAAGTTTTATTTCGTTAATCTTTTAACTGTAAAATAAAGCAATCTCGATTGTTAAACGTCCATTCGTGCACATTTCCTATCCTATTAAACATACGCTATTTGGCATGTCTTTCTTAAGATAAAACTAGTGAGATGTTGTGAGCGTGCTAACGAATGATTTTGACATAAAAGCCATTAGAATATACGGGCATAGCTAATAAAATATAATTACAACCAAGAAAAGTAGTATCTAGTAATCTCACCCTAAGATCACTACACTTTTGTGCTCATCAATGATTCTTAGGTTCGAATACTCATTTTTGTGCTCACCTATGATTTTTAGGTTCTTTCCTAACCGGAACAATTATTAGGGCTAAATTCTTAATTGATAGTTTACGGAATTTTGAGATTTGTGATTATGTCTTATGACTTGAACACTGCGTCTAAGCTTTACAGAATGTCTATTAAAATCTTTCTTGCACGTGGAACATTACGACTCCAACGAGTTGAGAGAAATAAGAGTGGGTATCACCAAACCGCAGAGGAGAGGAGATGAGAGGAGATGTGTTTTAATGGTGTAGCGGGCTGAAGTAGTGTCTACTTAAGGTGACTTTTGAATGTAAAGACATCAACCCTCTCCTTTCTTCGATGGACACTTGTCCTACTAAATTATTTTGGAGTAGAATCTCAAAGATCAGTATTAATAAACACAATGTCTCTCTTATTTACAAAGATTGAAACTTATAATGTTAAAAACTTATTCAATGACACATGAGTAATAAAGGATTCAGTAAATATAGTAAATTTGAAATTCGTTCCACGACATGAAATGACGGACATAGCAAACGTATCGTATAGGGAATTAAAGATGTTAAAAATTATTTAATGAAAATCCGCTTTATGAATTAAAATAATGTGCCTCACCTAGTTCTTCAAACCAGGTGAGACACATCACTTTACTTGATTTCCGCAAAAAAAACTCCTAGTTCTATTAATTATCTCTAAAAATAAAGAACATGTAAGCCCACGTTAACACCACAATCGCGTTTCGCGTACGGACGGATGGGCGCTTTTAGCGAGCGACAAGGCTTGGACGCTTAAACGATAACTCGCTAATAACCTGAATAAATATACCGCGTACACCCTCACCATTGAGTTGTCAGACCGTAATTACAGTTACATAGGGAATATATAAGGTATTACACGATATGAGGTATTACATGGCTATGAGGCCGTATAGGGAACTCTAACCGCTAAATAAGCTACGGTGTAGAAGTTTTTAGCAGCGTTTTAGCAGCGCAGCAGATATTCGGATTGTAGCAAGAGTAATTAACTGCCAACTGATAGCTTAAGGGAGCCGGAACTGATGTGGCAATAGCCTGGCTAAAATAACTGAAAGAGGATGGAAACGGTGCTTCATAAATTATTTTTTAATATACATACTACATACATAAATACTCACGCCTGTCACCCAGGGGGGTAGGCACAGACTACGGAATTTTATTAGGCACGATTCTGACTCACCTCTCCCGACTGTACATTTATATACCTACGCATACATGCTCGTCGGTTAAGGGTAAGCTACTCTTAATCTTACTTACTCTTAATCTGGCAATAAACTTTCGTCTAGGTCGTCCCTTCCCGACTCTTCCGTACACTTCTGCCACATAAATTTGCTTTGCCAGTCTTTTCTCGTTCATTCTTTCCACATGATCAAACCACCGAATCATTCATTTCTTAATCCTGGTTACAACATCATCTTGCAAACCACACTTTTCTCTTATCTCAAAATTTCTCACCCTGTCATTCAGGTTCAGTCCAACCACTCTTTAATGACCGCATTTACAGCATTTATCCTACTCTCGTACAGTGCCATCAGATGGACTATGTGCTCGTTCATCACCCCTCATCATTCTACAAAAAATGAGATGATATTGAAATCAAATGCGCGTGTGCGTGAAAACATATTTGTTTGAATCTTTATTACATAATAAAATTTGGTCATGTGTAAAGAATGAATGAGGAAAGAGTGACAAAGAAAATTTATGTTGCAGAAGTGAATGGCAGAGTCGGAAAGGGAAGTGAAGGAGGCGAGAGAGGTGTATCAGGATCATGCTAAATGGAAGTCCGTAGTCTCTGCCTACCCCTCTGGGTAACAGGCGTGAGTGTTTATGTTATGTTTTACGTAATAAAAAAACCTTCATTGGATTAAAACATACATGCAGTTGATGGATACAAGAGGTTTTACATTTTTTTATATCTGGTGATACCTGGTGGTTGTGATCTTGAATTGGTAATAGTCCTTAGTCAACTCAAATGGTTCAAAACCATTAAACATAAAAAAGTTAAAATTGACTTCAAAGAGTTAAAAAGATAAAAACAATATCCACATAATTTACGAGAAATTAAGACCCTTGCTTCAGAAGCTATGTCACAGGTCACTGCATCTTAGAAATTACGCGGTAAAAGTAAACTATTTAACTATTTGCAGTTCTTTTCCTCAAGGTTCTTACATTTTTTAAGTATAATATTTCTCTATTTGTAATGCTATTTACTGAGATCAAAAATATTTCTAATTACATTAATAAGGCTGCAATTTCAATTTTCCTTCTACAGACTAAATCTATTGCTTGGATTACACAAGCCAATTAAGATTATAGCTACTAAATAAGTATCTTATAGCATCGTAATGATAATGCTTATCTTAAGTCGCACCACATATTACCTTAACGTTCGAGATCCAAGCGACTCTTGCACGATTAAAGTCAAACCACGGCCGTTGGTGTTTCGATTTGCAGCAGTTTAATATCTATACCGTTTAGCTTTATCTAGCTCATAAAAATAACAGCTAATTGTTATTAATAAACATAAATATTTAATAATCAATTTAATGATTTCTTATATTTATGCGAACACTATACAGTACAACGTTTCGGTAAGTCTGCTGCAGTTTGCGATTTTGATAGACCACAAATATTCGCGAAAGGAGATCGATTCCTGCCATGGATTATACGTGAGGTTATTTAAATTAAAAAGACATCCTAATTTCAATAGAAAAGGAAGCTGGGAATAACCACCTGCTTGGGATCCTGTAAAAACTAAGCCCAAGCATACCACTGCATAACTTCAAGACACAATAAGTTCATTATGCGTAGATCTAACCAAAAGTAATAATTAAAAAGCTGAAGGTATTCCGGGTTAACTCTGACATCCGCACAATCCCGAAACGTCGTGCATTAAATAAAATCAAGTGTATTAAACGATGGGTAGTGTTCGAATGAAGTATATTTTTCATCATTGTCCTTTTTACTGCGTTATACCTGGCAGCCCCCGAAGCAGTATCTAATGTTTATCGAATGTGTGTCTGGCTGCCACAAAGCAAAATCCTAAGGCACCTGCACCATGACGGCTCTATGGCGCAGTGACTTAGCATTAAGTTGCGGTGCTATGGACTGTGAGTTCGAACCACGCACGAAACAAATATTTTTATGAAAAATATTGATGCGGATCCCGTTGTGCTGTGTAATTTGTCCTTGAGAAATGTATGTATGTGAACTGCCTCCACGATATAGGAGATACCATGAGATACTCCTTTATAAAGCGAAAACAATGCGTTTAACAATCTAAGGTCCATCACCACTTACGATTAGGCAGGATTGTAGTCAAGCGCTGGTTAGTCATGGGTAAAAAATATATAATTAAAATGGTTTTTTATAACTATGTTGAACGAAATATAACTTTTATATAGAAATTGTTGTAGTACGAGGGTGGATTGAAAAATACTCGGCCTAACCAAGAAAATAAACACATACTAAATCAGTTATATTTTTATTTTTCTACATAATCACCATCAAGTTCAATACACTTTTGCCACCTCCCCTTCCAAGCATTTAGACCGTTGAAAAAAAATGATTCTTCCTTAGAGTCAAAATATGCGTCTACAGCTGCTTTGACCTCGTCGTTTGTCGAAAATCTTTGACCTCCCAAGTGCTTTTTTAGGTTAGGGAACAGAAAGAAGTCTGATGGTGCCAGATCAGGTGAATACGGTGGATGCGGTAACAGTTCAAAGCCACAGTTGTGAATTTCAGCCATTGACTGTACTGACATGTGAACACGGGCGTTATCTTGATGAAACAGGACTTTTCTTCTGAGCATTCCTCGACGTTTTTCTTTTATTTGCTCTCGTAAACGACGTAGTTAGGTGCAGTAGTAATCAGAGTTTATAGTCTGACCCCTTTCAAGATAATCAATCATAATCACACCTTTCGAGTCCCAGAATACTGAAGCCATCACCTTATTTGCCGACAAAATCAACTTAGCCTTTTTAGGGGGTGGTGAACCAGGTCTTCTCCACTGTTTTGATTGTTGTTTTGTTTCCGGTGTACAGTAATGAACCCATGTTTCGTCCATAGTAACAAAACGATTCAAAAAATCATCTGCATCGGCTTCAAATAACTCCAAACAGTCGCGTGAAATAGTCAATCGCTTACTTTTTTGTTCAACTGAAAGCAGTCGCGGAACCCACCTCGCAGACACCTTGTGGAAACCCAACTTGTTAACAATGATGTTTTGGGTTCGTTCATAAGAGATGCCTATAATCTCGGCTATCTCTCTAATTTTTAATCTGCGGTCTCCCATTATTAAATCAAGTACTTTTTTAATATTTTCGTCAGTAGTTGACGTCGAAGGCCTTCCAGAGCGGGGTTCATCTTTCACACTCTCTCTACCACGCTTAAATTCTGCTATCCATTTTTTGACGGATGAATATGACAGAGCACAATCGCCTAATGTACTGACCATGTCATCATGGATGGCTTTTGATGATAGCCCCTTCTTATGGAGGTACTTAATGACGGCACGCTGCTCGATTTGCTCCATTCGCGGAAATTATGTCCGATTACTTTGTAAATAAATTTATAAAATCACAACTAATTATCGCACACGTTTCGAACTTCACACAGTGAACTAGTCTGAACTGAACTAAATAATGTGGGTAGATTTGATTTTTAGAATTGAATGGATCTGTGTTAGGCCGAGTATTTTTCAATCCACCTAGTTATTGTAGAAATGTATTTTAAGTGTATTATTATGGGTACCATATCGGTATATTTAAAACACATTAATGTAGAGCTTTCCAAAGAAATAAAAGCACTTTTAAATCAAAAGTTAAGTAAATAAACAATAATTCAATATAACATTTACAAGGACAGTTTCTTGGTTGCCGACTGTACCTTAGATAATATAGTATCAACATTCACAAATAATATTTTTTTCTTCATGCAACAGTGTTTTCTTAAACAAGTGAAAATAATTTTAACTTAAAAGCACTTATCATGTTCATTCGCAACGTGGACAGATACGGTCGTATTTGTCGAACTGAGCGTATCGTTTGACATTGTTGTAATAAATTTATAAAAATTTATGAGGTCCAGGCGCCGGTTTTATCAAATAACACAGTAAAATAACTGAATTACTTTGTACGTACTATGCGCTACGGACAAAAACTTATAGAAAAAATCATAATTTTTAAATTAAGGAGGTTTATAAAGGCGACATATTTTTTGCGGTAGCTTAGATATGTAAAAATGTATCAATAAACAATAATTGAGAAAAAAAATAATATAATAATTAAACAAATGAAACTTATGTAAACACACATTATAAGT
This sequence comes from Parnassius smintheus behrii, assembly GCA_036936625.1. NCBI lineage: Eukaryota > Metazoa > Arthropoda > Insecta > Lepidoptera > Papilionidae > Parnassius > Parnassius smintheus. The sequence continues at coordinate 45,901,329 of JAUPFT010000021.1, forward strand.
TGTAAGTGACACCGTAAGGCCTGATCCCAGCAGGGGGACGTATAAAGGATTTAGTTTTATTTTACTTTTATAGCAGACTACCGAATTTTTATTTTAGGCTTTAACAAGTCTAGGCGGCATACATCTATTTTACGTCAATACAGTAAGCCCAGTTCTGTTTACGCGTGTGTGGTATAAATTCGCTTTACTACAACATTAACAACCTTTTAGTTAGCTCGATTAAAGCCTTGAAATCACCTGCCTAAAGCGAACGCAATGCAGTTACTCTTCGTCTTAGGAATTAGGTCTTTAAATCCTTCTTTGCATAGCGCCGCCGTCATCAAAAAACGATTTGAACAAAAGGCTCTTCCGAAACCATTATAAAAACCAACATAAGCAAAACAAATTTCAATCGAAATAATTTCCCCCTTCATTTATCCAATAGGGTTGTTCAAATGTGTATTATATAAACAGCTTTTCTGATTCTCAAAAAAACCTTTCTTTAAACTATAAGACAAAAGCTGGGCTAATTTCATCCAGGTACAATATCAAAGCCAAAATAACATATTTTCAATCAAATCAAAATTCAAAAATCGCAAAATTTAAGTATACCTACAGCGAGTAAGAGAACGCCTTTTTAGACAAAGACACTTTTTAGACCTTGAACTTGTAAGCATTCCTTAATTCACTTAAAAGAATAAAGAATAAATTTTGAGAAAAAACCAAGAACCTGAATGAAATTGGAATTTTGGTTTGTATTGGAAAGTCACGCTGCAATTATATATAAGTTATAGCACGAATTGGTCGGCTCGACCGGGGCAGGATCACGCTCTCACAGAATACCAGCGTAATGCAGCTGTGTTTCGTATGGTGAGTGTAAATGGAATCGAGGCATTCCATCTAAGTCCTTAGGGGTGACAACTATAAGAACACAAAATTAATTTTATAAATTTAAATCATATCATCAACTTCGACCGAGAGGTCAATCGACGGATTCAACTCGGCTGGGCAGCGTTCGGGAAATTACGACATATCTTTTCGTCAGGTATACCTCAATCTCTAAAAACTAGATTGTACAACCAGTGCGTGTTGCCAGTGATGACTTATGGATCTGAGACGTGGTCCTTCACTGCTGGCCGTATGAGGACGCTTAAGGTCGCTCAGCGAGCTATGGAGAGGGCTATGCTCGGAGTTTCTCTGCGTGATAGACTCAGAAATGAGGATATCCGCAGTAAAACCAGAGTGACCGACATAGCCCAACGGATTAGTAAGCTGAAGTGGCAATGGGCCGGCCATATAGCTCGAAGAACCGATAACCGATGGGGAAGAAAGGTTCTCGAGTGGCAGCCTCGTACCGGTAGGCGTAGTGTAGGGCGACCCCCCACTAGATGGAGTGACGACCTGGTAAGACATGCAGGAAGTCGATGGATGCAGGTGGCTCAGGACCGTGCTTTGTGGCATTACTTGGGGGAGGCCTATGTTCAGCAGTGGACTTGTGAAAGGCTGTAATGATGATGATGATGAAATCATATCATATCAACCTAAACAAATCAATGCAAGACTTCAAGATACTATAATTTATTTCGGCCTATATAGGACAGCGGATTAAAATGTTATACTTAAAACTGTAAGAAGCCCTAGTATTATTAAGAAGAGTACGATTACGACTAGTACTATAACATTGTAACATCGAATCCCTTGTAACCCCGTGATCATCAGTGCTACTATATATTCTGAACTTCGGGGAAATAAGTAAGTGAACTGCGATAACTTGCGTAATGAAGTTTCATTTAAACGGACTCTATGAATAACTTCTAAAGATATCTATCTCATTTTAAACAATTACAAAATGTTGTATATATGCATTATTATAATTTTTTATTTAAATAAATTGTTTTAAACGTCATTTTTCCTGTGACTTTTCTAAGGAAAAATGTACCTATCTGTTCAAAAACCAATTGGCAACAAAGCAGGTTTAATTTAAAATTTTGCGTATTTTATTTTTTATTGCAGCGCAGCAACCCTAGGTTCGAAGAAGTTTAGCCTCAAGCACCTCGTATGCGCGTGATTTATCGCTCTTTCTTTTGTTTACACAAGCATCCGATACGAAAATTTGCAAATAATACATGCATATGGTGTGTGGGTGTCAAGAACTGAATCATATAATGTGTATGTAACATTATATCGATTCAGTTCTTGACATCGTAGTATTTAATAGCATTACTCGGTGACTTATTTATTTCAATTAATGTTAATACAATAGAAATTGTCTTTGGCTTTGCTTGCGTTTAAGGTGAAGTGGGCGCCAAAAGATTTTTTACGCTTTATATGGACCGTTTGGTATGCCCGCGCGTTATTTAATCGCACAATATTTATTTGATATTTCTTTTTAAAATTATATACCTATACTCTTTTATTGAAAAATAAACCCATAATTCACTCACGTATTTACTGGTGAACACATAGCCTGAATTTAATTGAAATTGATTTCTTTACATTCGAATGAAACAACTTTGCGATCTTTTTCTATCGAGTCAAAATGTGTAAATCATGTTTTGGCCAACATAATTCACTAAGATCATTCCCAGGTCGGGCCGATCCATTCGTGCTAAAACTATATAACTGAAGCACGGATCTACGACGTAGGTATAACTAATACATTTGAAAATTGAAAAGGTTCTTTTGATGGATTAAGATAAAAATTTAGAAGGTTCTATATATGTATTATGTACACACACGTAGTACCTACACTAACTTTGGTAAAATCTAAAATACAAGCAATCGTAGTACGTAATAACTTTTTTAAATTTAAAAAAAAAAAAACAATTTTATTATTAAAAATTCAGCGCGAACTTAACAAAATGGCGGCGTGAGTGAACAACCAGCGCGCGTCACGGCGCCCGCCATCACTCACAATGTTTATTTTTCAATTGAGCCCGTCAGCGGCCAGTACGGCCCGCCCTCGGCACTGACTTAGGGCCACCACACACGATGTTGACAGATTATGCAGTGCACCAGGCTGTTAAAGGAGACAATCATTTTTGGGCCCACTAGAAATATTAACGTCACTTAATGGTATTTACACCAAAAAAAGAACCAAATTATAATAGTAAATGGTCTATAGATTTTTCGAAAATGTAAACGGAAACAAGAAATCTGAAAAAAAATTAGTTGTTTTGACATTCGTGTTCTGATCATTGGCTAAGGTAATGTAACATTTAAAAAATTATTGTCTTAGAGATGTGCCGTGATAACTCGGAAAAAATCGACTCGAGGTGAAATTCAGGTAACTCGATTTAAACAATTCAAATTAGATGAACGAAGCTGTGTCAATATTTCACAAATTATTTTTATAATTGTTCTTCCATACAACACAATTATTATTACTACGCTTAGTAGGTAGTTATATATTATTTTTGGTATGCGTATCGACATCTTCATAAAATAATATCACTCTAACGTTATGACGTAAGTCTTAATGTTATTAATAATTTGACTATCCAAAGTATATATAATCAATTTATATCATATATAACATAAATTGATACAACAATATATACATATTACCTAATATCAATTTATTTATTACATAATATATCAATAAATTGCTCGAATTAGTAAGTCGATTTCATCACTAAATTGTAGACAAACACTGCATTGGCCGTAAGATAAAGATGCGATTCGAGTAGAGTTTTGCGACTCGAGCCACTCGGGTTAATTTACGAGTATGTATGTATATCATTCTAGTTGTACACTAGTTTTTGAGTAAATCAACTATTTACAGAAAAGTTTATCACTAGAGTTGAGATCAGCGATTACTTTAGTTAAACCATTTTTAAATATGTACCTTTATAAATAAGTAATATGTGGCAACATGAAATTAAAACTATAAATCAATATCATAAATAAAACTAAGTTCAGGTTTGTTTACAACATGCCAGATGCAAGTTTGAATTTGGATGCAACTTGTGATGTCACCCGCAGCGACTTATTATATATACAAGTAAATTAATATCTATATAGCACCCTCTGAATCTATACGATGCGCCGAGTTAACTCGGTAACTCGGTAAAATTTATTTTCTATCGATTATCGAGTTGGACAAATTCACTCGATTCACTCGAGTGAAATAAAACATAGTTGGAGTCGCATCATTATGGTAAGAACAAAATGGAGTTTTTTATTTACAAGCATTATTAAACTAAGAAAATATGGATATTATCAATTATCAGAAAGGTTAGCCAAATATTAATTGACACAAGTACGTATGTTTTTCTCTTTTTAGTTTTTGTGGTAAAATTCGCTAATAGAATATAAGAGTTTATTAATTTACACCTATTCTAGGTTGTGAAAATCTATTATTGTTTGTATATTTTACCTCAAACAAATACAAATAATAAACAGGTCTTAGAACCTTATTAGTTTCTTAAAAGTGACAAAGTATTAAGTTTATTTTATTAGTAAAATCTAAATTAAATAATAAATAGAATGCACAAAAGAAATTATTATAATGTTAAAAGAAAATTAGAATCTTTGGGTCGAGGGACTTAAAAGAGTGTTTTGAAGAGCAATTCATATAACTGCATTTGTGTACAAATAGGTAACCTTATGTATTCAGCAAGTTGCTTAATACTAAATGGCTTTTTTGTTAAGCCAGACACAGATCCTGGATTTATACCAGCCATAGTAGATAGGCAATATAAATGTTACATATATTTATGTGTAAAAAATGTAGTAATTATTTGTACTAAAAGCAAATATAAAGTTTAATAATAATAGTTTCCATAAAAAAGTGTAATGGTTGTTTCTATTATGTTTCGACAGCTGTGTTGTTCACTGTGCAGAAAGGAATATTATTTTGTCATCTAGAATCAGATATACTTAATATAACAATAATATCTTTGTCTACTATGTAAGTACATGAAACCGGTAAAAATAAAATGTGAGACAACTTTTACATGGTTGAATATTACTGATGTTAATCAATAATTACTGCTTCTGTATTTGATCAGCTGGAGCTGATTAATGCTGTATAATTTATAATTTCTTTATTATTTAACATATGAAAAGGCAGATATAAGAAAATGCTCACAGAAATATGTAAATACAGTTTATTGACATTGAAGGCATAGTCTATCTCATATCTCTTATTATTAAAAATGTCCTTTTAATTCCTATATAATATAGAAAAAAATAATATATTGATAAGTATTATTATTTAGTTAAGATACCTTTACAATTGTCATTAACTTCTTTTCAGGTGGATCGCTTAGAACAAATCTGTATGCCGTGCAGGCTGAAAACTTGCAGAGACAAAAAGTGTATGGATATTGAAGACAACAGTCTTATATTATAATTGAAAATTCCTTCTGATTGCTTACAATATCATAAATGTACATGTTACCATCAAGTTATTTTCAAAAAACCTTCAGAAATATATCTAACACTAAAATGTTTCTACCTATGTCCGTTATAGACAAAACATCAGAAACCTTCCAACCAATTTAAATGAAAATGTTTGTGTGTGTTTGGATGGATTCCTAGATGGTTTATATTTACATTTGGACTCGGTAGATGGCACTGTTGTCGAGATCCATAAATCACCAGGGCACAGCTGAGGCGCATCGCTAGTAATAAATACATTTAAATTAAGCCTGTGTTTTTTTAATCCTTACACATGCAGTTTAAAACATCTTACTTCCTCACTATTTATCATTGTGTAATAACATAGATAAGGCATGTTAATTCCTAGTCATTTTATTATGATATATAACTACTTACTAATCAACCAAAACATTTTAAAATAATGTCTTGACCCCGCTCCTGTCTATATATGTCAGTCAATCATCAAAGTTCAAAAAATGTATTAAATTAAGTTTGTATAAAAGGGGTTATTATAGTATAAAGGAATTTATGGCTGACAATAACCTGTGGGTAAGGTGATCGCTACCAAGCTATTTCTAATTTGTTCTGTGTTGTTAATTATGACATACATGATTGTAAGCTGGCTTTTTTTAAAAGACCTACTGGGTATTTTGCTGGTTCTCTTCAAGTCAGAGGTTTTTTTCCGAACCAGTGGTAAATTAAAAAAGTGACTTTCAATAAGTATTATTTATAATCTAAATTGAATAAAAGGTTTCTGTTTCTGCACCTACTACTGTTAATAGAATACTTAAATAAATTATGATTTACAATGATAAATAGAATTACCTACATTATATTTTGCTTTTTGTAATACAATCAGTTTAAAATGTATCTTACTGTGTGTTGGTAATATCATAAATATAAATAGACATTATCCCTTAGCCATCTTGGTATTTAGAATTACACTCACAACCAATCAATACATGTCAAAGTTAGAATCCATACGACATTTGTGCATAGACAGGCACAATGTTTTGCCCGAACTAGTGAAAGGTTTTACATCGATTTTAAAATATTTGTAAATGCTGAATATACCTACAGCTTAGTTTTATATGTACTATTATTGAAGACATTATCCCTTAGCCATCTTGGTATTTAGAATTACACTCACAACCAATCAATACATGTCAAAGTTAGAATCCATACGACATTTGTGCATAAACAGGCACTATGTTTTGCCCGAACTAGTGAAAGGGTTTACATCGATTTTAAAATATTTATAAATGCTGAATATACCTACAGCTTAGTTTTATATGTACTATTATTCAATTGTCCACTATTTTAACTTATAATACCGATGAATACTACTAGAAAATCGCTTTCAGTTTGTTTTTAGGTTATTGTTAGATTCATATTTTATTTGTTAATTTCTCAGGACTCCGTTTAGCTGCAGTAAAACTAATAATTTTATTGTAATCTATGGATTATAAGGAATAAATCGACATGCATTTCATTGATAATCTTTAAAATTTGTAGTGGGCCCATTCTCCATAGAAAAATTGATTGTCTCCTTTAACTTTACTAGTGTTGCTCACACGTCTTCCGTTTTTGAAATGCTGTAAAAAATTAGTGATTTCTATTGTTAAAAATTCAAACAAATATTTGATTCGTTGTGCTTTTTAAAACACGACCCTGTTCTATCCATCTACCGAAAAGTGGCACAACTGATAACTATTAAAATGAACAGGCCGCTTTAATCAACAGCTGAATAATCATTTAGATCTAATTTTCACCACGCAGGGTTTAGTGAGTTAGTGGGCGCAGACTCGACAGGCGCGCAGTGATGCTAGCGGTATCATTACCAATAACTGTCCTCGTTATGGTTTAGATGTTTTCGAATGAATATAATACCATTAGTTAATCGCCTTATACCTCAGTTAGGACTAGGATATGAAATTATCATAAAAAAGGGCAGTTGTGAACGAATGTTAACATTCTGTAAATTTGAGCTTGAATTTTGTTATGATTTATATGTAGTTGAAACTACAACAAAAAGCGATTTTTAAAAGTTATATGGGTATAAAAACATTAAATTAAATAATGATATATTTATATAGCAATATGCAATACTGTCACCTATAAGGGTGCAAACGTCAGTCGCTAGATCAAGACTACTTGCAATAAAAATGTAATATATTATATGCTGCTGGTGCCCTATGAATAAATAAATAAATATAAAACATACCTAGTACAGCCTCATCGAAGCTATGGTATGGCTGCAGCAGAAATAGATCGGCGTGACTAGAAAAAAAAACGTCTGGAAAAGGGAAAAATCACGCATGCACAGAATACCAGCATAATACGAGGTATAGCCACGCTTCAGCTATATTATGGTTATAGCACGAATGGATCGGCTCGACCGGGGAAGTACCACGCTCTTACAGATTACCAGTGTAAAATAGCAGCTTATTGCTGCTGTTTTTCGTATGGTGTGTTATGTAGAGAATTGAAGACCCGTTTTACAAGGATCCAGACATTCTATTTTAGTCTTCAGGGATGACAGCGCATCTGCATTTTGATTCTTATTCGAGTTTAAATGTAGATGTCTATGCGCAACAGCATCCACTTACCATCAGGTTGACTGTGTGCTCGTTTGTCATCCTTATTCTATAAAATAAAATGCTGCTGCATACAGGACGAAAAATGGAAAACACTTTTCAATGATAACGAGGAATTACATTTAAGTCCTCAGGGGAGGTGTCTATGGCTACAGAATTCACTACCTATCAAGTGAAATGTGTGCTCATTTGTTACGATTTGTGTAGTGGTACAAAAATAATTTAAACTAATTAATTCTACAATATTATTAAATTTAGAGAAATAGTAAATTATCATTAAAGTGCATTCATAATAACATAACATAAACACTCACGCCTGTCACCCAGAGGGGTAGGCAGAGACTACGGACTTCCATTTGGCACGATCCTGACATACCTCTTTCGCCTCCTTTACATCCATATATCTACGCATACATGCTCGTCGGTTAAGGGTACTTCTAACGTGCATTCCTTATAGTAATTTATTTAAAAAAATATTTTTAGCTCTCAAGTTTAAGAAAATACAGTTTTAAAAATTCATCAATAATCTTACCAACCCTACAAATGAACACAGCGTTCGTGTGAGGCGTCGAGAACCTACAATTAGGCGGACCAAAAAGACCAACGAGACGCGCTAATACGCACTTCGCTAACTAGTTATACACCTTACAAAATTAATCTGCATTTAGATTAATCGAAAATGAACTTTATAACATTGTACAAGAGTTTGTTATAACAGCAATGCAAAAATTGAGGGTAGAAAGTACCACTAAGTGAAGGCAGTGTTCCATTTGCAGGTTATGCATAAAGAATAAGGCTTTATTTAAAAGACATTAGAGGTCATGCAAGTGAACAACACCGCAGGTTAGGAGAAAATTGTTCTTTATTGTTTATTGGCACAGGCGATCTCCAAGAATTACGTTGCATGTTTATTTCTCCAAAAATTGCGGGAGAAAATTGATTTTCGCAAAGTAAATTATCAAGATAAGCTTATAAAGCCCGAGTACAATTTAAATGTTCATATTAATTGTTTTAACGAAAGTAAATCTGTTGTTAAAATGGTAAGGAACTTTAACTTTGATACATTAGTGTTGTGAAAAATTTAACACGGTAACAGTTGAGGGACCTACTTTAAAAAAATAGTAGAAAGAGAATTAAAAATTGAGTTAGTACAATTAAGATTTTTGAAGTAAAAAAAACTATTTGACGTTTTCTTTTAAAAGAACCAAAACTATTTCATCACGCAACTTTGAAATATTAACAAACATTGTTCAAAAATAATAATCACGTAGGTACGAGGATTTTTTCCTTTCATCAAATAACTATTAGCCAGCAAACGTTGAGAAATCTTTAAAAAAAAAAAAAAGAAACTCGTTGCATTGGTACACGGTCATCTAATTGTGAATTCAAGCACGAATCCCCGTCAGCTCACACCTCGTTTCTAAGAACGGCAGCGATGTATAACTTAGTTTAACACAAAATGTGGTCGGCCTGCGTGGTCATCGCAGCAACTTTGTCACAGGTGGCATTATTCAAGAATTCTGCGGAGTGATGGCGACAGGAATCATAAACTAAAGTGTAACAGGCGAGTCATATCACGTGTTAACTGTAGTTACATTGTAAAATATTACATGAATTTAAAGTTTTTCCTCAGTTACTTACACTCACTATCGTCATGTACTCGTTGTCATGTTCATCCATTACAGCATTAATATATAACTTTCTTATTTTTTATTATTATAATTATTGTTTATAAGATAAGGGTAACAAACGAGCACACAGTCCACCTGATGGTAAGTGATTGCTGTGGCTCATAGACATCTACATCAATCCTCGATTACGACTCAAAATACAGATGCGTTGTCATTCGTGATGACTACGATGGAATGATTCGTTTTCAGTAAAAAGGGTCTCCGTTTATCTACACTCACCATACGAAACACAGCAGCATTAAGCTGCTACTTTACGCTGGTATTCTGTGAGAGCGTGGTCCTTCACCGGTCGAGCCGACCCATTCGCGCTACAACCATAATATTGCTGCAGCGTTGCTCTACCATGTTGAAAAATATACTTGTGAAGTGCTGTAATGATAATGATGATGTGATCATGATGTGATGAAAGTGCTGTGGCGGTGTAAGAATAACCACTGCCCCATATCGTCTCGTGGGCGTCGTAAGAGGCGACAAAGTGCAAAAAACCACGAGATGAGCAGCAGTGTGTTCCTGATAATGGCTCAAAATTATAAATACCTGGTTGCCAAGCGTGGCAACTATGGCAGATATTCCCCTAATGAGGCAATCAATAGATGGCAAGCCTATGTTCAGCAGTGGACTTTAATAGGCTAAAATGTTATAGTAGTAGTAGTAGTAGTTTTATTACGTGGTACAGCCATGCTGCAGCTATATAAATTGTAGAGTTGTAGCACGATCGGGTCGGCTCGACCGGGCAAGGACCACGCTCTCACAGAATACTAGCGTCAAATAGCAGCTTAATGCTGCTGTGTTTCGTATGGTGAGTGTAGATAACCGGAGACCCTTTTTACTGGTAAAGAGGCATTCCATCTTAGTCCTCAAGTCTGACAACGCATCTTCATTTTGATTCGCAAACGAGATGTCTATGGGCCACAGCAACCACTTACCATCAGGTGGACTGTGTGCTCGCTTGTCACCCTTTTCCTATAAAAAAAAAGAAAAAAAGTATGTTATATAGCGTTGTTATTACGTGGCGTAATAAATATTTTCTTTCCTTCTTCAATTAAAACAAATATCATATAAATCTAATACCTTTGAGAAATTAGACGTCCACATCATAAAGCATGGACCACACAAGTGGAAGGCGGTAGCCCGCCAGCCAGCACTGTGGTTAAGTAACATACGACCGCCGCTGGCTATGAGTCTATAACCGGCCGGTTGGATTGTAGCCAACTCGTTAATGCGGCTTTTGAGATATTACCGTTTCAGTGAATATTTGTATTCGATGGAAAGGAAAGCCGTTCCCGATTATTATATACATCTAACGCTTTATCTTCACTTATCGCGAAGAGCAATGCATCATTCCCGCCATCAGTAGGTTCACTTAATCGTTACTCATACTCGAATTCTATTATTCATACTTTTAAAAGTATAGTTTTTTTTTTTTCATTAATAGTTTGAGACCCTTTTTACTTGTAACGTGGCATTCCATCTAAGTCCTCTGGGTTGACAACGATCCTGCATAGGGATTCTAAATAGAGAATAGATGTAGATTTTTACGGGTCACATCATCCACTTACCATCAGGTTAATTGTGTGCTCGTTTTGCACCCTTATAGTATTTTTATTTTTTTTTTTAAGTTTGCGATCGAAGACTTGTATAGTACATTTTAATCCCACGTGAAGTTTTTCTTTATAACATTTGCAATGCGCAATTAAGACTGAATTTGATCTTGCATGCGTTGCGCATTTAGAAAGATTTTTAATCATCATCGTTATTTTATTACTATCCATGGGAAGACGTAGATTGGTAAATACATCTGTCATGTAACTGTAACTTCGCATATTAATCGGTAGATGTAGCCGTTTATATAAATCGATAACAATTATATCAGCAGCTTCAAAGGTACTTAGTGCGGCGATCCTGACAAACCTTCATAGAGAGGGCAGGACAATGGGATGTTTACATAACGTAAAGCCAGAGGAGTATCAACGTTTTTAGTTTTTCTTTTGGGCTTTAAGAGATCAACTATTCTAAATACTCTAAATTTATAAAAAAACTGAGTGCAATATCTAAGCCGGGACCACTCGCAAAATGTTAAAAACGAAAGTCAGCGATAAGAGTTTTTTCTCTTATACTAACTCTGGTTGAGATTTCAACTCCCGCGTGACGTAATCAGCGGCGTTAACTAAGCTGAATGCAAACAGAAAACCATAACAAAAATTTTAATACATAGGTACTTGCCACTTTTATTTCGTATTATTATATTTCTATCCGATTCTGAGCTGTGATCAAAATTTCAAACTTCTAGCTCATTAAGTAATCAAAGCATTTTCATTTCTAACCGAGGATAGAAGTAGATGTCTATGGACCACAGTATCCACTTATTATCAGTTGAACGGTGTGTTCCTTTATGACGGTACTCTATAAAAAATAAAAGATATACGCAGCGGTTGTTTAAAATAAAATCGCGCGAACAGGTTGCATTCTACAAGGAGCCATCATCTTTAACGAAATACACGGGTCTTGACTTGAAATCCACGATTACAGTGTTTACCGGCGCGTTGTTGGCTGATGCTACGGTATCCCGTAATCGCGGACGAGCGGCGGCGATGTTTAAATGATTCCGATTGTAATTACTGTTGTTTGAAACAATTTACTTTTATCGCAAGCATTAAGCTCAATATAGACTTCCAGAAAAAGTAGGTAGTCGTAGATATATAAGTTATTCACCTTACCTATTGTTTAAGTGTTTACAGAATCAATATAGTTTTATAGAATAAAAGTGACAAAGGAGCACACAGTCCACCTGATGGTAAGTGGGTGCTGTGGCACATAGACATATACATTCATCTTAAATTATTAATCAAAATGCAGATGCGTTGTCACCCCTGAGGACTAAGATGGAATGCCTCGTTGCTAGTATAAAGGGTCTCCAGCTCTTGTCAAACGAAATACAGTAACTTTAAGCTGCTATTTTACGCGTCTTCTGTGAATGGGTGGTCCTTCACACGTCGTGCTACAACTATAATATAGCTACAGCGTGGCTCTACAATGTATATAATATTTTCTACTTACTAAGTTGAAATAAATATAAGTTCAGGCCAGGGTTGTAAAAGATACCATATTAAACCTGTATTAGTATAATGGCCCAACACAAAATATAAGAGAAATCCTAAGTAATTTACACTGATCGATCGACGCAAGATAAGGAGGTAAGTCAAAGTGCAAACCTCTCTTGTATATTAAAGAGAAATTTTAGAAATTATAAAATTACTGACGGAATGTACCTAGAGATAGGAAATCATTTGGCATTTGTAATAGGTGTAATAAGAGAAATTCTGAATAACAACATAAATCTAATAATAATTTTGTATGAATATGAATTGATATCAGCATTGAAGTAGGTACAATTTCTTGATTAATGTAGCTACATCAAAGATTCGTGTTTATTTTTTATTATTATCTAACATAAAAACGATAATTGATGGTGATTTTTATATTTAATGATTTCTTATTAAACGCTATAAAAACCGTAAAGTTATTTTCATCCCATATTAAGAGATGAGTTTATCGTTAATACAGTAGCACTTATATTAATACAGTATTTTCTTTAAACATAAGAACTAGTGATGGAAAAAATGTCAAAAATGAGTTGCATAAATCCTTTGTGATATCATGCTTTACATGCAAGATAAAGTATTCCCGTAAATTTTTTTTAATTAACTGGAACACGTTTATCGTCCTCCTACCAGTTAGTTTATTGTTTCAAATAACGGTGTAAATTACTTGCGTTATCAGACATTAATTAAAAAAACATTAACTCCTTTGCGACACGGTTAATTCTTTATAAGGGCAATTTATACGCAAATTATTGTGAAAATTTATCGCGAAGTTTGGTATAAGAGTATGTTTTCTACTTACCTTATACCTACGGCCGATGACAATAATCACAGTTGATTGATGTAGCACTTACCTGTAACAAATGAGGGTACATATCAACAACAGTTAAATAAACAAGGGTTATTTGCATCGATATTGCGGTTGGTAGCTCAGATGGTTAGTGCTCGCTGTAAATTTCACAATACGCGAGCAACCCATGTTCGAAATCCGACTTTTAAGTGCTGATTTTTACGTGCTCGGCGGTGAAGGAAAACATCGTGAGGAAGCCTGCACGCCTGAGAAATAAAAAAATATTTCGAAGGCATGTGAATTTCACCAATACGCACTGGAGCAGTGCAGCAGACAATTCATTGCCCTAATAACACCTCAGAAGTGAGAGGAGGCCTGTGCCCAGCAGTGGGACTTATATAGGTAACTTTAACTTAACTTTTTATGGCCAGGTAGTGAGTAGGCTGTTACTATAAAAAATACTTTAAACGAAATTGTCGCCCATTTAAGCTTACGTTTTTCCAAATTATAACCGAATTCAAAACTCAATTTTTACTGTACTAATTTTGCTCTGGTATACAAATAAAAACAGCAGCTCCACAAACTAGGTAAGACACATCATTTTATTACGGAGATCTTAGGTGATTCATTATAAACATATTCAATATAACGGATTTACGCAAAGTAACGTCTGATTCTATTAATTATCTATCCATTACAGCCTATAAAAGTCCACTGCTGAACATAGGCCTCCCCTACAGATCGCCTCACAGATGGGATTTTGTCAATCACAGTTTTTTTTAATTATTATGAGTTGTTATAAGGAAGATGCCGCTGCCAATCTCCCGTTTCAATTTCCCTCCGTGGCGTCCTGCGATACCCACGGGACGATATTCTTTTATAGGATAGGATGACAAACGAACACACAGTCCACCTGATAGTAAGTGGTTGCTGTGGCTCATAGACATTTACATCTATCCTCAAATACATATCGAAACTAAGAGGCGTTGTCACCCGTGAGGACTAAGATGGAATGCCTCGTATCCGGTTCTCTACACTCACCATACTAAATACTACGAAATAGAAGCGATAAATGCGAAATTTACGTAATTTATGCGATAAATACGAAATAGAATATTTTGTGTATTTAATACTTCGACGAAATTTCGAAGAAAAACTTTTTTAAACGAAATAAACACGTGAATTCTTCTAATATTACGACCCTCACGCACGTTGCGAATGCTAAGTGTATATTATGCTCATTTCCATAGACAACTCGTCAATGTGGTTCAGCAAGAAACTCCTGTTAACGTCATGCAGATTTCATTGGCATCAAAATGTTGATACCTGAGGTTCGCGAATGCAGCTACACAAAGTCTTCACAGCCCAGTCAACAGTGTAGATGCAGTCGTCATAAATGATCGAAGGCAAGAAAATATAGAGACTACCACGATGTTAGGTTTTAACTAACTCTTTTGTAATAAATATTTGATTATAGTAATAAAGTTGTAAGTTGTGTAAGTTGTGAAAGTGCAGTGGTAATAAAGTACTAACAGTGGTAGAGCCACGCGGCAGCTTTGCTGTTGCACGTATGGGCCGGCTCAAACCGGGGTAGTACCACGACCTCACAGAATACCCCTCTGCTTCCGTTTCGTCTGGTGAGTGCAGGTGGCCGGAGGCCCATATCCCCCCCCTTCTACATTGTAGCGGAATTAAATGATAGACTACCCCAAGAGGGTACCAGCACCACTGGAGAATCCCTCGCTGAGCATCCACGACCATGTTTATCCACTCCTGAGCGTGGGTGCTCAGGCTGCCCCGCGTATTAGAAGTTATTAGTTATTAACCGTTATTAGTAGACAGCGAAGACCATCCGCGCGTCTACGGGTGCCTCTATAGGTCCCATAGCGGTAATGCCGAAACAGACCGACTCTTCGACCACGTCCAAATGGCTATAGATTTGTTGCTACAGCAGATCCCCTCCGCAGAGATCGTGATCCTCGGCGACTTTAACGCCCATCACGCCGAATGGCTTGGTTCACGTTTAATCGATCATGCGGATCGATCGATCGGATGCGGAGATCTGTTCATGATTTTTCCTTGGCATATGGTCTGACACAACTGGTTACTTCGCCTACGCGGATTCCAGATGTGAAGGATCATGCACCTTCCCTGTTGGACCTTCTGCTGACCTCTCACACGAACGGATATCAGATTTCCGTCGACAACCCTTTAGGCTCCCCGGACCATTGTCTTGTCCGGAGTGTGGTGCCACTCACGCAGAAATCGCAGTTGCATTCAGCAGGCTGCCGCCGTGTTTGGCACTATAGGTCAGCCGATTGCGATGGGATGCGGTCTTTCTTTGCATCCTACCCTTGGGAGCGGGTTTGCTTCTCGCCGGACGATCCCAACGTTGTTGCCGATTCTGTCGCTGATGTGGTACCTACTTCAGGGTATGGAACTTTTTATTCCTTCCTCTGTGGTGCCCATTGGAGGCAAATCTCAGCCATGGTTTGGTCGCTCCTGTAAAATAGCATCGTGCTATAAGCAGGAGTGCTACCAAGCATGGGCTAACGCATCAACGTCCCGGGATGTAAACACCAGCGCTCTAATAATAAGGTATAATTCTGCCTCTAGGTCCTTCAAAAGAGTCATTGCCAAGGCAAAGTCAGAGCACATAGGCAGAATTGGCGAGAAACTAGTTCGCCTTCCTTCTGGAACCCGTGCATTCTGGTCTCTCGCCAAGGCTGTGCAGGGGAATTTCTGTCAGCCATCTCTTCCATCTCTGCACGGGGAGGACGAGTCACTGGCCCATACCGCAAAGGAGAAAGCGGAAAGCGGAAAGGAGGAAATCATGGAAGACGGCTTTCGTCCACCCGGTTCCTAAAAAAGGCGACCGCTCAGACCCGTCCAACTACCGGCCTATCGCCGTCACCTCCTTGTTCTCCAAACCAATGGAGTCTATTGTTAACTGCCAGCTCATGAGGTACCTTGAGGATCACCAGCTGATTAGTGATCGCCAATACGGTTTTCGCCGTGGTCGGTCAGCTGGTGATCTTCTAGTCTACCTAACTCACAGATGGACGGAGGCAGTAGCGTCCAAGGGGGAGGCCTTGGCCATTAGTTTGGACATTGCGAAGGCCTTCGATCGGGTTTGGCACAAAGCGCTTCTTTCGAAGTTCCCTTCCTATGAGCTTCCCGAGAAATTGTGCGATTGGAGCACCAGCTTTCTTGCAGACCGGAGCATCATGGTCGTTGTTGACGGCGCAAGCTTCGATTACAAGCCTATTAATGCTGGTGTTCCACAAGGCTGCGTGCTATCGCCAGCGCTGTTTCTTTTGCATATCAATGATATGTTGCAAACCCGTAACATTCATTGCTACGCAGATGACAGCACTGATGATGCTCTGTACACCGGCCGTGCCAATATTTCTCGGGAATATGTCTCCGAGTACCGGGACAAACTTGTGTCCGAAGTCGAGTCTTTGCTGTACAGAGTCTCGGATTGGGGGTGACTATATCTAGTCCAGTTTAACCCCCGGAAGACCACAAGTATGCGCGTTAACCGCTAAAAAGAACCCCTTCGTCGTATCTCCTCAGTTTCAAGGCACTCTCCTTGTTGTCTCAGCCAGTATCGGAATCCTCGGCGTCGACATATCGAGTGACGTGCAGTTTCGTGGTCACTTGGAAGAGAAGGCCAAATTGACCTCTAAAAAGCTTTGCGTGCTCAGCAGAGCGGGACAGTATTTCATGCCGGCACACCGCCTGCAACGTTACAAGGCGCAGGTTCGGCCGCACATAGAGTACTGTTCCCATCTCTGGGCTGGGGTTCCCCAGTAACAGCTCATTCCACTTGACCGCATCCATCGCAGAGCTGCTCGAATCGTCGTGGACCGTGTGCTTTCCGATCGGGTCGATTCACTGGCGCTGCGAAGAGATGTTACATCTCTTTGCATTTTCTTTCGCATATACTGTGCTCTGAGGAATTGTTTGGATTAATCTCAGCCGCCAAATTTCGTGAACGCACTACGCGGCAAACGTCCCGATACCATTCACACCATCTAGATGCTTGGCGGTCCACCACTGTACGTTTCAAAAGAAGTTTTCTTCCGCGTACAGCCTCTCTGTGGAATAGTTTACCACCCGCGATTTTTCCGGACCGATACGACCTGGGGACCTTCAAGAAAAGAGCTTACTCCTTTCTAAAGGGTCGGCAACGCACCTGCAATTCTCCTGGCGTTGCGGTTGATCATGGGCGGCGGTAGTCACTTAACATCAGGTGAGCCGCATGCTCGTTTGCCCCCTCTTCTATTAAAAAAAATAAAAAAAAATAAATACGGGGTTTTAAATATTTTTCGTTTTTTTTATCCGAACAAATGCGAAATTTTGGATTTTTGATTTATATTTATGCGAAAATTCAGTTTTTTAGTTGCGAAATATACGTAACCCTAATTATATTATATCAATAATGTTATAATCCAAATATAACTCGACAATAGTGTGCAATTTATTACTAGCTATTTTGTTATTAATTATTGTAAATTAAGCCAAGCAATTAACACAGTCAAAGTAGATTATATTTATACCGCATAGCTATTGAGCGAACCAGACGACAGCTAGTAACACGTGTCTCCTATCAATTAAAAGTTAAAACCGAATTACACAATGAGTCCGTCACGTTCAATAACAATTAAACATGCCATTGTTAAGTGATGTTATATTTTTAACTTAATTGCTACAGAAACAAGGTCCGAAATTAATATTTACATATGTTTGCATATTAATATTGTTTGTGTTGAATGTAGTGGGTACACGTATGCGAATAATACTTTCGGATATTATAATTCGAATATTAGGAACATTATAGATTACTACATATTTGTGCTATTTGCTGTCTATCAGACTATATAAGACTATCCAGTACGTGGGAGCCCACGTGCGAGTTCCTAAAGGAACTGCATGCGGGACTGGTCGTCGCTATTAGTGTTAATAGGGCTGCGGGTTCATTTCTCGTTCACGGGGAGTAGGACTACATGATAGTTTACGTTTTTAGTTTTGGTTTTGTTTATTATGATAATAACTAATGTATGTCTTAATTTTATATGGTATAAGTTTAAAATTCGTTGTCGTCAATCTCTCTCATACAAATCTTAAGTGTTTATTATCGCAAGTATGAATTTATACCTTCTTTGTTTGAGATCGGCTTTTGAAACTTGGTATGATAGATAGATATATAGCTGGCAGTCTAACCTGGAATCAACCGTCACCAGCTGCTTTTCCGGATCGATATGACTTAGGGACTTTCAAGAAAAGATCCTTCTCCTTTCTAAAATACCGGCATACGCACCTGCAATTTCGCTGATGTTACAGATAATCATAGGCGACGGTGATCACTTACCATAAGGTGAGCCGCGTGTTCATTTGCCTCCTCTTCCATAAAAAATACTCATGGTCACATTAGCGTATAGAGACGGCTGTCCGAGCGCACAAATTGTTCCGGACACAGGCCACCTATGTTATTGTTTTTTAATGACCGCCCCGCCTCAGCAGCGATGCTCCATCCATCACGGCCGGCCGTCTCACGTTCACCCTCACCCGGGGCTTGGTCAAAGAAAAAAGTCAAGCGACGAGAGCCCCGCGGCGACTCGCGGCCGTATAGCTTAGAAAGTTTTTAAAAGTACATTTAAATTAATATCCATTCCCCGGGAAGGGTTAACGCGCCATCGAACGACCCGTGCTTGCACTAGTGGCGTGCGATTGCTATCCGTGGTTTATTTTTAGATACCTGTTGTATCATTAATTATTTCTTTTAGCTGCAAAACAATTTTAAAGGAACGTCACGTATGTGGTAGAGTTTTGTCAAGTTATTTCCATACGTTTTAATGCTGACTCTGATAACGCACGTAAACTGGAACCACACGGTTTTCGTGTATAATTATAATCATAATCATAATTTATTTGCAGAAAACATGGTACATTACAGGTTGGTAAATTATTTAAGTCCAGCATGTTTTGTCATAATATTGACATACAAATATTTATCTAATACATTAATTACATTTTCATAACTAATAAATTAATAACATGTTTTCAAAATCATCATAATAATTTTATTACATTTAATTTAATTAAAATAATATGATAGTAGTTACATAATTCATTTTAATATCGATCCCTAATCCTAATCATAAAATTTAAATATTCTTCAACAGAGTAGAAACATTGCTCCTCAAGCCATTGTTTAACAACCCTGCGAAAACGTACCTTTGGGAGTGATTGAAACTCTATAGGCAGTGCATTGAAAATTTTTATACACATAGCTGAACAATTTTTCCTATAGAGGCTAGTGCTTGGCATTACACTACGTTTTCAATCTTTATGCCTCAAGTCCTCAGTCTCTGTGCAGTATTTCTTAGCTTTGTGAATAAAAGTATATTATTTTTAACAAAACATACCAAATTTAGTATGTACATACATGGCAGCGTCAAAATGTGTAATTTTATGAAATACGGTTTACACGATGAATCTGGTGCCAAACCATTCATAGCTCGAATACATTTCTTTTGGGCTGTAAAGGCTTTAATAGCATCTGTACTGTTACCCCAAAGCAAAAGACCATAATCGAGTGCAGAATAAATATATGCATAGTACGCCGTTAGTAAAGTTTCATGAGATGTAATTCTTCTCAGTCTGCTAAGAAGAAAAATGTAGTTATAGAGGTTCAATTATCAAAATAAAGCAGATGAAACGTCGTTTTCTTTTCCTTCAGAGGATATTGTAAATAACACATAAAAAAGGTACCATTTATTTATTTATAAGGTCTTTTTAATATAATTAATCCCAAATGTAAAAAATGTAGGCACATTTGTTTCCCCCAACACATAAAATACTCGAAGACATGCGAAGAGTCTCTTAGCATATTTTGTGGCCGACTTCGCCGCATGAACTTACTTATCTCGCTTGAATCGGGCCTTGCCGTTAGCACATCGAATGCAAGACCAGCTGTCGCGGTATCAAACATTTGTTTAAGCGTCATGCCACAAAGAAGGAAAAGGTTCGAATACGAAAAAATATTCTTAAGTATTTTTAATGTAAGGTTGCTTTAAAGCATTTCGAGAAAACGCAATTTGGCAGGTTGGTGAGTTAGTGGGTACAGATCCAATACCCTCGTAATTGTGATATTAATGATCACTAGACTGTGAAATATTGAACTTCGATGATTTATGATTTCTATCTCATTCTCTCGCAAACTAAATCCTATATATATATATATATATATATATATATATATATATATATATATATATATATATATATATATATATATATATATATATATATATATATGTTTGTCTCTTTTTAATGTCACTTTTTTTCATCGAGTTTCAAAACAGAACGATTTTTTAGAAGTTTTCACACAAAAACTGTTGCGCGCGGATACCATCAAGTCGGTCACGACACTGTTGTCCCACACAAACACTTTACGACTCCAGTTATGCAAATTCACATCGTCTAATGGGGACTTGTATGTCGTCGGTGAGGTGCCGCCTGAGTGTCTCCAGAGGGAGCTTTTTGTATAGTCTCCAAGCGGAAATGTATATTAATCGAACAATAAAATGTCTCGCTATTGATACTAAGCATTTCCGCCATAATCGTAAGTCAATGGAATGAAACGAATAGTATATAGGTTGTTTATCAGTATTTCTAAAATTCAATAAGATATAATGGTTCTTTTTATAAAATAAGGGAGGCAAACAAGCACGCAGTCCACATAATGGTAAGTTAATGCAATTTTTTTTATAGGAATGGGAGCAAACGACGATAACACCTTATGGTAAGTGACTACCGCCGCCCATGAACAACTGCAACACCAGGGGAATCGCAGATGCGTTGTCGGCATTTTAGAAAGGAGTAGGCTCTTTTCTTGAAGGTCCCTAAGTCGTATCGGTCCGAAATCTCTGGTGGTAAATCTCCACCATAAAATGTTTTGTATGTATGTTTTTTCATATAGAATAAGGGTTAAAAACGAGCACACAGTCCACCTGATGGCAAGTGCATCCTGTGACCTATAGACATCTACATTTAACCTTGATTAAGAATCAAAATGCAGATGCATTGTCACCCCTGAGGACTAAGATGGAATGCCTCGATTTCAGTAAACCGGGTTTCCGATTCTCTACGCTCACCATACGAAACACAGCAGCATCGAACTGCTAGGTTACGTCATTTTAGCTTACTCTGGTTATTTCTATTTTACCTTAGTTAAACACAAACTATGTACACTACATTCCAATTAAGATACCTACGTCAATTTGTTAAAGGAGGTCATTGCCGATAAAACTACATAGCTGTACGTGTGTTATCCTACATTCAATTGTTCAAAAAACCAATCTATTACATTAATCGGCAGCTAGTTTGTTTGTTTTGACATCGCAGTCAACTATAGGGAATAAATAGAACGTGATAATAATATAAGGGTTGGTTTAAATTACCCCATAAAGATAGAGTGAGGTAATTTGGGTAAGTTTCATTTAGTAAAAGTTAACGTTGCATTCAGTTTAAAATAGGCTTTCTAATTCATCAACCTTAGAAGTAAGGTAATTCATTTGGTTTAGGATTATTTTATGTTCGTATAAGTCTAAAATTTACAACCAGTTCAAAAAGCTACACTTCTCTATAGCAGTTCCGTCAAACACCAGCGTCAGCCACCGTAGCGCGTACTTAGCGGTCAGCCACCGTAGAGTCTACATTACCTAAGGATGCCTCGTGTAGAGGCGAAACACGTGTCGTATTATCGTCGATGGATGTGTTTTACCTGGAATAGTGGTGTTGGAAGTAGTGGTGCCGGGAGTAGTGGGGTTGGGAGTAGTGGTGCTGGGACTAGTGGTGACGGAGTTAGTGCATGCAACTGAGGGAGGGCGGGAGGTGCTCTTCAATCCAGGTAAGACACATCATTGTATTTAGTTAGCGGAAGGTTGCCAAGTAATTTATATTTTTTATTATTATAATATTGTTTGGTTCCCCCTTATGGTATAGGTAGTCATTTAAAAAAAAAGACTATTTCCATTTTCTTTTACCATGTCGTTTCGACTTATACCACATACGAGTATATACTTTACTTCCAAGTGCTTTTTATAAACAGATATTATAATAAATTATGAAAAAGATTTTCCGAGTTCAAATGTAAATCATATATTTTATTTATTTATCAGTTTACACCCCACATCATCCCGTGGGTGTAGTAAGAGGCGACAGAGGGAAACAAATCAGCTGATTGACGGCAGCGTCTTCCTAATAACGAATAAAAATAAAAATAAACTGTGGTTGCCAACCCGGTTGCCAGGCGAAGCAACTATGGCAAATATCCCTCATAGGGAGGCAATCCATCGAGGAGGACCTACATTTAGCAGTGGTGTTTAATAGGCTGTAACTGGCACAATTTATGTACGCACACACAGTATTGTTACAAAGTAAAAAATAAAAACACATACACATACAAAAAGTCACATACAAAGTTCTTTTTTATAGAAAAATTAGTTAGAAAATGTCAGTCTGACAATTACTAAGTCGCCTGCGTTCACAACCTTTAAAGAATTGCCTGCCGGGTGGCACTTACAAAGTATATAATATTTGTTTAATAAAAGTAACGCTAGAATCTTTTAATTGTTACTTCTCAAATATATGTCGAGTTTATTCGCTGAGTGTGTCGTCAAGTTTGAACCCGAAACTAGTTTACACTTTTGAGTTTAATTTAGACTTAAGAAAATCCCAAAGAGTATCTTTCCTTTTTTGAACAAAAAGCAATCACGACCAAGTTCTTCTTCATCATATTTTGTTGTCTCGATCACACAGTTTCCGCTAGGAAAATCCAAAAATAAAAATCCATATTAGTCCTCAGGGGTGACAACATATCTGCATTTTGATTTTTAAATTGAGGATATTGTGAAGGCTGTCTATAAGCATCCACTTACCATCCGATGGACTGTGTGCTCGTTATCCTTATTCTATAAAAATAATCAATGAATACAAATACAAAGTAGCCCTTATTTATCCTTACTGATTGGCTTCAACAGATCGTCAGATAAGGATGTAAGCAGTATGTAAGCAGTATGAAGGATGTAAGCAGGATGTAAGCAGTAATGAAAATATAAGAAAAACAGTTCAATATCAACATTATAAAATTAAAGAATTTAAAACTATAACAAACACAAAAAAACGTTGTGTCTTACAATAAATAACAATACAATTACCCTAATAAACTAACAAACCGGCGTAACTAATTGATATTTAATAATAGGTCGTTACGCCCGTCACTCATCCACAGCGCCCAATAAAAGTCCAGACGCCATTTTTATTGTGCCGATCCGACGCCGTAAAGTATTTGGTGTCTTGTTAGCGAGGCGATAATCCATTTAGTTTTTATTGTTGTGGTATTTATGTAAAAATATATGTTGGCCATAAATGCGCATAAAAGCATCTTTACTTCTTTATGTAAATAACCTTTAGTAAGAATTTTTTTAATATAAAACTGATGTGAAAAAAAAACGCGCCCACAGTCCACGTCGATGCTTGCAAAGTAAGTTATTATACGTAAGTTAGTAGATGCGTTGCCACTTGGCATGCTTCAAAGTTACCGTTACCACTCGCGCTTACCGATCGCGTTGTGTATATATTCTTTGCCGTTATAGCGTATTTAAGTCCACTGTTGAACAAAAGCCTCCCCCATAGATTGGCTCACAGGGAGCAAGTATATTTGTATTCATATTGTCCTTCATAAAATCAAAAATCGTTTTATTAAAAATAGTGATGTACATTCTGTAAATGCTAGGAACAAGCACAAGTTAGTTATACCAGTTACTCGTTCGTACTAATTCTTTAATGGGAATTTCTTTTAATTCGATGTATAGACTTTTACAATAAAATCCCTAACAATATGCAGAACTTATCTATCAACAGGTTTAAAAAGTTTATTAAACAAAAATTGTGTAGTAGGGTACTTTATACTAGTACTAAAGCGTACGTAAAAACGCCTAGAATTAAAGTGAACGCTACTATAGTGTTTCTTAAGGGGATAGAGTAAGTCAGCTCAAATTCTAATTTCGTCCCCACTTGCCCGCGCGTCGTATGCTATGTACCGACATGTTTGTAATCACTAATAATGTAAGTAGAAAGGTCGTTAGACACTTATTCCATTAGGTTTATCATATTTATGCCTGTTTCTTAACGCCAACCTAGTCGCTTCTTATTTTTATTACAGTTATTTCCCATTTTAATTTTACGTCGTCCTGTTGCGTAATGTGTATTCTGATCGTAAGCGACACAACTTCTCCCTTCAAAAGCCAGAGCGATACTAACCATTAACCAACCTTCCGTATATATTACTATACTCTTTGATACTAACGGGGCGACAGGAATCAAACTTACGCGCCGATAGTTTAGGTAATTTCTTTTTACGGTGCCGTGGTATGAGCCGTGGTAGCTCAGTGGTTAACGCTCGCTGTAAATATAACAGAACGCGAGTAGCCCGAGTTCGATCCCCGCCAGCACCACTTAAATTGTTAATTGCAATTTTAAGTGCTGATTTACCACGTGCTCGACGGTGAAGGAAAACATCGTGAGGAAATCTGCATGTCTGAGGAATAAGAAAAAAAATATTTCGAAGACATGTGAAGTTCGTCAACACGCATTTGGGCAGCGCGGCGGACACTTCCTTGCTCTAAACCCTCTCAGAAATGAGGGGAGGCCTGAGCCCAGCAGTGGGACGTATATAGGCTGTAACTTTACTTTACTTTACTTTTTACAGTGAAAATAATGGTATTTTAAAAAAATTAAATAACATAAGCACTGCTTTATAGTTAGTTCAGTTAGTATGCAAAGTTTCATGATCTTATTTAAAGTATTTTATGAATAACAGCGGTTTATTGTTCAGTTTGGAGGTAACTTTGGATTTTTTTCTATCGAGAAAATTTTACGAAATCGTGTTTTCGTCTAACATAATCCTTAACATTAATCCTCAACTTTACCATATATTTATTTTAAAATTAATGCTACAATATTTTATGCATATTGCATAACGAAGGATCTAAGCAATTTGAGATTATATTTCCCCTTAATGTTTTCATATTAATTGTATAAAATACATATTAAAATGAATGTATATTTTATAATTTTGTAAAATATATATAATTTAAATAACTTCCATTACGTATTTTTGTAATCCATATTGAATTAAAATGATTCTATTCTATTCTTCACTGTTCGAGCCGACTTATTCGTGCTACAAACAAAATATGGCTGAATTATGAACGCGCCAATTTTTTCGAAAACAGTACATTTAATTAATTTTAGGTCAGAACGGTGCGGTGGTACACCGGGTCAACATCATACAACAACGATGCAATCTACAATTTCGTAATCTTCAACAAGAGTTCAACATTCGTCCTTTTGTTGTTTACTACAAAAGACTTTTCTTCCAGGGAAATCTTGTAAATGATTTGTTTTGACGCATAAAAGCCGTGTCCATTGCGCCACGTGTTGGAAGCATCGTGAGGAAATATGTGAAATCAGCGCACTGAAGCAAGAAACAAAGCGGTAGGCTAATTGCTTCATCAGCCTTTCAAAAATTTAAGTTATATATGCAGTAAAAGTAAAGTAAAGTTACAGCCTATATACGTCCCACTGCTGGGCACAGGCCTCACCACATTTCTGAGAGGGTTTAAGGGCAAGGAAGTGTCCGCCGCGCTGCCCAAAGCGTGTTGGCGAATTTCGCATGTCCTCGAAATATTTTTTTTCTTATTCCTCAGACGTCCAGGTTTCCTCACGATAATTTCCTTCACCGCCGAGCACGTGGTTAAATCAGCACTTAAAATTGTAATCAACAATTTCATTGGTGCCGGCGGGGATCGAACCCGGGTTACTCGCGTTCTGTTATATTTACAGCGAGCGTTAACCATCTGAGCTACCACGGCTGCAGTTAATATAATTAATTAAGCCACAAATATAATAAATTACCGTGTGGTAGAAGTGTAAATATATCCAGTATCCACTATCCCATATCATCCCGTGTGTGTCGTGAGACACAACAGAGGGAAACAAATCAGGAGAAGGGCAGAAGCGTCTTCCTAATAAGAACTAAAATTATAAAACTTCGGTTGCAAACCACTGGCAAACATGGCAACTATGTAACTATGGCAAATATCCCACCTATAAGGTAATCTATGGGGAGGGGGGCGTAAATAAGCTGTAACGGTAATCCACAATAATTAATGTACTTTTGTATTAAGTAAGCTAAACCATAATCCACTCTGAAATGAACAGAGGTCTGTCCAGCAGTGGGACTAATACAAGGGCTGTTACTTTGCTTTTTGATATAACTTTAAATACTTTGATCTGTCTGTATGATTTCGTACAGCACGTCAAGTGATCATGACTGACGTGCGGCGGCTGCACGTTTTACATATAAATTACCAATCAAGAGTCCCTGCAGATCCCGTCGACTGAGAGAAGAGGCATGCTTAACTTTTTTTTACGAATATATTCGTTTAAAAATATACTTTATAGTACTTAATGTTTTTCAAGACACTACTATAAATACAATATTGAATAAGTCATTAAGGCTGGTATATAGGCTTCCCTAATGAGATTGCCTCATAGAGGGATATTT
Source organism: Parnassius smintheus behrii (assembly GCA_036936625.1). Lineage (NCBI taxonomy): Eukaryota > Metazoa > Arthropoda > Insecta > Lepidoptera > Papilionidae > Parnassius > Parnassius smintheus. The sequence goes on from JAUPFT010000021.1 coordinate 45,928,514, forward strand.
GCCAGAGTTGCCACGCTTGGCCCGCGGGTTGGCAACCGAGTAAGTAATTACAGAATTATGATTGAGGTATATTTTGAATATGCATACAATGCTTTTTTTACTCTGTGATCTGATTAAGAGCTACCTATGTTAAAATTTTCAAGTCTCTGGCTCGGCAAGAAATTACTATAGTATACATACTTGAAAGAGACTTAATATAAACATGGTTACAGTGGTTGATTTTTTTCAACAGTCTGAAAATAAATAGGGTGTTACAGGTGAACGGAGTATGAGCTTATGGCCCTGATATTTTACCTTTTTTTTATTAACATGTTATAAAATTGATCTATCAATAAATACTACTAATTTTAAATAAAATTTCGTTAAAAAAATAACACAAAATTTTTGAACTGAATCAATAAATCAAGAAATATCGAAATTAAAATAACACGTACCCAATTAGTAGTATTTATTGATAGATCATTTTCATAATATGTTAATGTAAAATAAAATAAAATATAAAATATCAGTGCCATAGGCTTCTACTCCGTTCACCTGTAACAACCTATATATTTTCAGACTGTTAAAAAATCAACTACTATAAGCTCAGGCTTTGTTGCAACCAAGTTAAACCCACAAACTTGTTTAAAGGTACTACGAAATACAATTCATGGCTTAAAACTGCCATTCGACCTCTATCTTGAACAACTTTTCTTCTAATATACCAGCTCGTAAATGTCCACGACTGGGCAAAGACCTCTCCTGTCGCAAAGAGGATTTACCTTAGTCATCATGTTCCGTCTTGTTTTGTGTCATGTTATCACCAACAGTTATTAAGCTCTCCCAGGCGTTTAATAGCCGATTGTTTAGTTTTTAAACATTTTATTATTTAATTTAATTTATTGTTTAGTTTTTAAACATTATATTATTTAATTCGAAAATCGCCGTCAATTTATTATTTTTTATTGTTTTTCTATAATATCTTGTTACAATATTGTCTATCCCGCATCACAATCGCGTATTTCAAATTGTAGATATATTTTGCATGTGCCTATAAAATAATAATAATACTTAGCGTGAAGAACGAACGAGCTACTGCGAGATGCATAGACGTTATTATGAGAAACGGACATTAATACGATATATGTTGTGGCCTTGAAAAGGGCCTTTGAAAATATATTTAATCATCTTACTTGACGATAAAATACACCAGTTTTCTTGGAACAGTATTTATTGACTTGCCTTCGTGCCCTCACTGACGGCGTGCTTGGCGAGTTCACCGGGCAACAGCAGTCTCACAGAGGTCTGCACTTCCCGTGAAGTTATAGTCGAACGCTTATTGTAATGAGCCAAGTTTTGTTGAAGTAGTAAATAGGAATTTTAGTCGTAATAATATTATTACTAGAATTATTTTAAAATGTCATACATATCTACATTTTTTACCGTCTTCAAAAAGAAGGAGAAATTCAATTCGTCTGAATGTTTTTTTAATGTGTTTTACCTAATAAATTTGCTCTGGGTGAACCAATTTTGATGATTTTTTATTTGAAAGCTGGTGCTTCTCGTATAGTCCCATTTAAATTCCATCAAGATCTGACCAGTAGTTTGGAAGTTATCTTCAGTAATGCGTTTTTAATTGATTTCGAACACATTGAATGATTCGGACGTATTGAAGTCGGTTGTACAAAATTTTTATTTTACCACTTGTTTATTCAAATAGATAAAAAATAAAAAATGTAGCGCAATCTTTAAAAAAGTTAATATATTTGTTCCTCTGCTTGCTTTTTATTAATAATGCAGAGGGTTAAAGGTTAAAAAGATACATTTAAAGCTCGCGCACAACCGGGTCTGGACCTTCGTAACCCACAGCGCATAAATAACGGTAGCTACTTTTAATAATGAGTAATGAGAATCAAAGAATGCAGGATAAGGAGTGACAGGCTAATAGATGAGTGGGGCTACAAGCCGCTTATGCACGAGCGTGCCTGCTGCTCTGTGGTTATTATAAACGCGCCTCATTAAAGTCTCTGATTGATTTTCGCGGCAAAACCAATACAGTAGTCACTACCGGCTTACTAGTCGTCTTCTAAACGTTGAAGTGAACGATCTTGTGGTTAAGGGTCAGCTTAACGTTGAAGTCTATTAGGTTTGTCGATACAAATCCAATAAGTTTTTTTAAAGACATTATTGATCTGTGATTGATCAATGAGGGCAAGTAATCATCCGATCACCAGATGTCGCTAGTTGACATTGAGATGAAGTTTTTTGTAGGATATTATAATATTATTACAAAACAAGGCCTCAGTAGTTTGCTCTTTAATTTTTTTTGGACATTTTAACTCCTTTTTAATTGTTCTACTTTTATGAAAATGTGTGGTTTGTTTTTTTTTTATTTTTAATCTAATTAATATAAATAACTAATAGAAAAGAAAGAAAATAACACTTACAATTTCTGAATAAATTAACTCGTCCCCTATGAAATCTGCAGAAATGTCTACAAGCATCTTTATATTATTGTGCTGAACGATCCCCTTATAGTTTACGACGACTGATGATGATGAAGTGATGATTTGAATCGATGGACTATTGGAATTTGAATTCAGAGAAATTCTATCTGTGTACTTATTAGCTGCGTACTAACACTGCGCTTGGCGTTATCAGGCCGCCACTTGAGGCAGGCTAAACTTGACACTTATACTCTTTTTCTGTGTATGTTGTTCTATTTGAACTGTATATTCCTAGCACAAAACTGTTCGACTGAGGTCCGGTTCGAATTTCGAAAGAAATTCTCAGTAGCAGCCTGTTGTCAGGGAGTTAGCGGAATTTCACACCCCTGCCTTAGAAAGCACGTAACGCCGTTGCTTCTGAGCATGGTCTCTCTCCGATCGGGTCAGGATGCCATCCCTTCCGACTACGAGAGTGAAGGAAATGAGAATACATCTGTGCATTCTTTTATAGGATAGCGTAACAAACGAGCACACAGTCTACCTGATGGTTAGTGGTTGCTGTGGCCCATAGACATCTACATCTATCCTCGATTACGAATAAAAATGCAGATGCGTTGTCACCCATGAGGACCAAGATGGAATGCCTCGTTTCCAGTAAAAAGTGTCTCCGATTCTTTACATTCACCATACGACACACAGCAGCATAAAGCTACTATTTTACGCTGGTATTCAGTGAAAGCGTGGTCCTTCCCCGGTCGAGCTGACCCATTCGTGCTACAACTATACTACTAATATAACTGCAGCATGGCTCTATCAAGTATAAGTGCTATATACACTCGTGCACTCTAATCTTATCCTACGGAGATGACTATTCTCCGTTGAGACATTATTATTATTCGTGATCCTTCAGCCTACGGAGTCACTGGGTTATACCCATTTAATAATTACCATTTCCGTTACCGTTACAGGTTTGGAAGTCCAAAGCTGAACATAGGCCTCCCACATGCTTCATAGGGGAGATATTTGACTTGGTTGCCACGCCTGGCAAGCGGGTTGGCAAACGCAGTTTTTTTTTATTTTTAATCGTTATTTAATAGTGTGATTATGTAGTTTTGTATTTATTTGTTTATGTTATTGTTAGTGGTATATATTTGAGGAAATATGTATGTATATGTATATGTATGTATATATGTGTATATATATATGTATGTGTGTATATGTATGTATGTTTATGTATATACGTATGTATATGTGTATCATATTTTTTTTAATGTATTAGTAATTTATATGTTATTTTATTGCATGTATTGATATTATATTAGGTATATTTTATATTGCACCACCTACCTAGTACTCACTGTTTTATTCCTTTACACCTTTGGTTGCCTGGAAGAGATCGCTATGTAGCGATAAGGCCGCCAAATTGTACATGTAATCTGCTCTCTGTTATGTTCTCTGTAAATTTGTTTGTGGTGTGCAATAAAGTATATTCATTCATTCATTCATTCAATAGGAAGACGCTGCTGCCCATCTCCTGATTTGTTTCCCTCCGTCGCCTCTTACGATACCCACGGGATGATATGGGATAGAGGATATTCTTACACCGGTACTACACGGTTTTCACGGTATTTACTACTTTTGATCAGTTGCGGATATCCACGTTACGGATTATGTCACGCAAAATAACCTATCGGGAATAACACTCACCATAGTTAGCTTTAATTAATTATTAAAATAGTTTTTATAAGTATGTAATATGTATATTTAAAGACGCGCTGAATTTTTTAAATGTACTCGTATATGAAAGATCAAAGCTTCTGATTAAAATTATGAATGATATGATCACAACCACAAGCCGTAACTAACACTATTTCTTATCAGAAAAATTTCTCCTACTAGACACGATGTCCGTTTGATCTATTCCTAAAATAAAACAACAAACATAGATGTTTGCTCACTTCGCTATAGAGACGAAATGGGCAACATTGATGGTAAAGCTTACTAGCGAGCGAATTGTTTTTCCAAGTCACGCGATTCATTTCAACCGACACAAACGAGTTTGTTCCGCTGCTTCAGTGATGTCAGGGTTGCCTTTTAAAATGTATTTAGGTCAGATAAAACTACAAGCTAATGGCAAAATTCTGATAAATATAAATGAATTCACTGTGACAAAAAAGTATAATTAACAATTTTTTTAAACATCCATCGGTAATTTTTATAATTATACTTGACAGCCCTGACACCAGGCAGTCATAGTATGACAGGAGGTCTTTAGCGAGACGAAATTGGCGGCCACACGCGCGCGCCTCGCGGCAACCACGCGCTACACAAACTCAACCTTACTAAGTAAGGTAAATTGCACTTTCATTAACGGTATCTTTTGCGATATTATTTAATCCTAGTTAGTCCATAGGGACTTATGTTGAAAAATCATCTGTATAAAGGTGTTAATTACGTAAAGGAAGGCAACAATCTCATGATCCCTTTCCTTTTTAACTTCTACAAATGAAGTTTTTTCTTCTTTTTTTTTTCATAATAATTTGCTTCAAAATTTCTTCACAATAGTTGATGCATCACATTGTGAAGTTTTTGGGAGATCACCACTTTTACGTATCAAAATCTACTTCAAACCATTACTTAATTAATATAACAGGAGCAGCAATCTGCCCTACAAAGGAAGTTGAACCTATATTTCTAAGTTATTTTATAAAAGAAAATATTTTATTTGAAAAACGAATTCCTACGTTAAAAAGTATGATTATTTCATTACAAAAATAAAAGAAATAGATTAAATATTGAGTAATGTTTTTCTATTTTACTGCAGTCCAGAAAATTACACTGATGTTCAATGTTCATAGACTTCATTTTCAATAAGAGATTTCATTTTCAATTATCAAAATTGGCCGGCCTATTGCGCATCGCAATTCCCAGGCGTCTCTGGTGCTGGTCCCCATTGCTGATCTGCGTATTTCGCGTCTGACGGATATTACACTAGATACTACTATAAGAAATGCATGGTAGATTGGTAGAGCCATGCTGCAGTTATATTAGTATTATAGTTACAACGCGAATGGGTCGGCTCGATCGGGGAAGGACCATGCTCTCTCAGAATATTAGCGTAAAATAGTAGCTTAATGTAAGCTAATAGTAGCTTAAAGAGACCCTTTTTACTGGAAACGAGACATTCCATCTTAGTCCTCAGGGGTGATAACGCATCTGCATTTTGATTCTTAATCGAGGATTGATGTAGATGTCTATGGGCCACAGCAACCACTTACCATCAGGTAGACTGTGTGCTGTGTGCTCGTTTGTATAACCTATAAAAATAATTAGGTATTTTGGCATTTTCCACAGTCGCCTGTTATGCCACCCACAAGAAGAAATAAAGTGATAGTCGTAGATTCTCTTATACCGTCGTCATGTCATAAATCAACGTTCAAATTAAAATGGGGTCAAAACAAAATTAATGCACAATAATGTAGTACAAAACCATGTCCGTCGGTTTCCCATATCACGGATAATATGATTTCCAGGAAAATTTAGCATGCTCGCCGTTCGCCTCACAATGCACAAATTACTTTCACGTCACGTTCTCAGATGACTTTATTTTGATATTGCACGATTGTTTTTTATCGTCTATTGTTTTTTTTTACATGGTTACGTGATGGTACGCTGGCGCCTATTTTCGGTAGTACAATTTTCACTAATGTCCACGTTGGCAATGTATTGGAAAAATCTAGGATATTTCTGTTATACTTGGCAGGGTCACGCTGCTGCAGCTATATTATGGTTGTGTGAATGGGTCGGCCCGACCGGGAAAGGACCACGCTTTCACATAATGAGTCAGTGTAGAGAAGCATCTCCGCTTTTCGCGCGCTCGCTTCTTTTTTACTGGAAATGAAGTATTCCATCTATGTCCTCAAGGCTGACACAGCATCTATAGGGCAATAACGCAGAACCTGGAGTCACGTTCATAGTTGAAAGTATAATGTACTGTGAAAACAAACCCGCCCGCCCCGAGACTTGATTATAGCAAAATACCCGTAACTCTGGGCCGATATTCAGCAGAGGCGTGTTAACTGACTATTGTAGGTGATGTAAATGATGAAGACAGTGAGGAAGATAAGGTGGCAACTACTAATACTGGTGGCCTTAGTAACGAAGTCACAATATCTACATCTACAGAAATAAGAGAACCTCACTGATTGACAAAATATTATATGGCACTATATGAAAAATTCTTTAGCACTTCGTCCGCTAGAAAAGAATTACATGGTGACTCTACTATGCACTTATCATTGTTCCGACAGTGTTGCAAACTGTAAAAGGATTCTTTATAATTGACGCTTCCAGTAATTTTCACACCTGATAGGTACTTATCGGGAGGCCTTAACTCAGTCCTCGTTAAATATACTCGTATATAAATTCACAGAATGGTAGCTCTACGTGTGGATTTGATGTGAGATTAGGAATGCTAGTAATTGCTCCACGATTTAGGTTTTAGCATGTTAAAGAGCGTGATAAATAGTCGGATAAGCGCTTTTTTTATAGAATAAGGCGCAATAGACCACCTGACAAACGCGCACACAGTCCACCTGATAATGAGTGGACGCTCTGGCCTATAGATATCTACATCTATCCTCGATTAAGAATCAAAATGCAGATGCATTTTCATCCCTGAGGACTAAGATGGAATGTCTTGTTTCTAGTAAAAAAGGTCTTCGAATTTCTACACTCACTATACGAAACTCAGCAGCATTAAGCAGCTATTTAACGCTAGTGTTATAAAATAAAATTTACTAGATACATGAATGTTTATCGATTTGTACATAACACGTGGAAAAGCCAACTAGGTAGTCGTATAATTAAAAGAATCTGTACAAATTTATTTCATTCCCTATTTGAAGGCGTTGCCCATTTGCTGTGATAGGTCCAATTTGTTTTAATTTCTAGTGGGCTAAAAATCAAACCGATAGGTTTAACAGAGGTTCAAAGAGAGGATAGGTAGGATAGGTTCAAAAGAGGAGGAGGTATAAGATTCGACGGTACGTATGTTTTCGTCCAATAGCCTACTAAATTTCACAGCTGAATAGGGTTAAGTGCTCGTAGCAGCTGAACATAGGCCTCCATCCTGAGATTTTGCCAAAGTTGACACGCCTGGCCTGGTTGTCAACTGCAATTTTTTACTCTTTAGAGTTGTTATCAGGAAGCTGCTGCTGCCCATCTCCTGGTTCAGTTTCCCTCTGCCGCCTCTTGCGACACTCAAGGGACGATATGGGCTAGTGGATATACTTGCACCGTTATTACACGGCATGTATGTTTTTGTTTTACGCCATATATACGTCAATCGTGAGATAATTAGGATATATTTTGGGGGCTCTTATAATTTGGAAAAATTATACAAAATAGGAGATGAAGTTGTTAATGTAACTATTTAGACGACATTGAGAATGTTTTTACGTGGTAGAGCCATGCTGCAGCTATATTGTGGTTACAGCACGAATGGATCGACTCGACCGTGGTAGGAGCACGCTCTCACAGACTACCAGCGTAAAATAGCAGCTTAATGCTGCTGTGTTCAGTATGGCGATTGTAAAGAACCGGAGACCCTTTTTACTGGAAACGAGGCATTCCAACATAGTCCTCAGGGGTGACAACGCATCTGCGTTTTGATTCTTAATCGATGATAAATGTAGATGTCTATGGACCGCAGCATCCACTTACCATCAGGTGAATTGTGTGCTCGTTGGACACCATTATTCTATAAAAAATGTTATGAGTATACTTAGCAAGTGGTAAAATAAACAAATTGTACAACCGACTTCAATATAAATAAAATGAGAACATCATCAATGTAGTCAAGTCGTTATATAGGATAACGATATAACGAGGATAATGATAGCGTAATCAAAAACTACTGGTCAGATCTTGATCAAATTTATATGGGACCACAAGAGAATCATCAGCTTTCAAATAAAAAAAGGATCATTAAATTCAGTTCGCCTAGAAAAGTTCTGAAGTAACACATTTAAAAAAATAGTCGAATATAATACATTCTCCTTTTTTTAAGTCGGTTAAAACGACAAAGGGCTTTAATTATTCTATACGTTATGTCTTAGCATCAGAATATTTTTATGCCGATCTGCCATCAGTCGAGTCGTCTTCCGTCAGATGTGTTGTAATGTGTTTATCGTGCAGGGGATACTCCACAGTAGGAGCTACCTCTTCAACTTTGGCACCTGGTATTTAGATTTTGAATGTCATAGCGTTTCAGTCACTTGCAATAGCTGATTTGTGCCAGGTTAACGGCTAGATCGTTGGGGTGTTTTTTGAGGCGATCCTTGAATTTCCCTGCGTACACAGCAAGTTCCTGCTTCACCGTTGTCATGTTGAGAGCCTCGTGAATTTCACTGTTTGTCACAAACCATAGTAAATTGGCTATCTGTTGCAGTATGCTCTTTTGCCAAGAGTTGGATACCATAAGTCATTTTTTATCAAAAGTAAATTTTCTCAAAGTTCAAATTTTAATATATCACCATGTTAGGTTCTTAGAGTCCGATTCAACTGTTAAAAAGATGTTTGTGGTGTAGTGAAGAAAGATCGAATGGCACTTACTGAACTAAATAAATATACTCTCTTTATCTGTTGAATCCGTACAAAAACTGTTCAACTATTGCTAAGGTAAAATTGTAAAGAAAATTTCAAAAAACCCCAAAACAAAAAAGCTGATGATCTACAAACAGCTGAACCAATTTGATAAATCATGTCTAAGAACAACTGCTCGAAAACCTGCTTTTAAATAAAAAAAACAGCAACCAAATCGGTTGAACCGTTAAAGAGCTACAGTGCCCACGACAGAAACACACACACACAGACAGATAGACACATACACATAGTAGTCAAACCGACCGTGATTTGTAGCATTCCTTGGGGCAGGCCTATGTTCAGCAGTGGACGTGTGATGATGATAATCCAGACAAAGCCGGACAGGATCGCTAGTATACAACGTTATATGATTTCCAAAGTCAACAGCTTGTAAGTGAACGCGTTAAACACAAGAAAATAGCGTGCATGGGAGGTATAAAGGAAAACCATAGATAACTTTTTGTTTCGGCAAACGGGCGAAGTTGTCTGCTACACGAGCGGTTGCGTGACGACAGTGCGAGCGATACAAATTTTTCCTACTCACATATGGCAAAAAGTCGATACGGACTTAACAAATCTTAAGGTCAAAGGTCACTAATAACGCGCTGATTTATTTATTTATATGTTACTTAAACTATATGCATTTTGTCGTGAACATGAAAAAAATAGTACGGTATTAGCTGAAGGTATTCAAACAAACAGGTTTACGAATCAACCGCGGCACATCCTGATGAGGAGGTAACGGATATGTATGAGGATATCTCTAAAGCCATGCATTCCTCTAAAACCCACTATTTCAACGGAAAACTAATCACAAGAGAGAACGATGAACTGAAACCAGGGTAATTCGGGATGGGGCAACGGAACCCAATGGGACTGCAGGTGGCCGACTTTATAGAGAAAGAGGGACTTTTTGTGATGAACTCTTTCTTGCAGAAGCGACTTCACAGAAAGTGGACCTGGTCGAGCCCCTACGGTTAGACAAAAATGAGATTGACTTCATTATAACGACCAGAGATATGTCTCAGTGATCGCGAGGGAGTAAACTCACAGCGATAACCGAATGGTGTGAGACACACTGAACCTAAACATTAAGTTGGAGAGGTCACGTCTAATGAAGTCAACGGGGCCTGTCTGCGAAAATGGACTTGTGAAGGGCTGTTATGATGATGATGATGATGATAATGAATCAAAAAAACATTTTTAGTACAATACAATAATGTTCTTATCAAGTTAGAACACGTAATAGATGTCAAAAAATTACTTATATAAAAAATTAAAAATACACGACGGTAATGTTAAATAGAGTGAAAATAAACAAAAGACGAGATACCCATCCATACCATCTGAATGGTTGGCGGTTCACCACCGTGCGATTTACACGAAGTTTTCTTCCTCGCACAATTTCCTTGTGGAATCGACTACCACCAGCGATTTTTCCAGTCCAGACCGATACGCCTTAAGAACCTTTAGAAGAAGAGCCAACTCATTTCAAAAGGTTGGCAACGGACCTGCAATTCTAATGGTGAGCCGCATGCTCGTTTGACCATTCTTCTATGAAAAAAAAAATTATTGTCGATACCACCTATTTGCGGATTTATGATTATACAAATTAGTGTTAGAGGTAGAACAATGGTTTTTGTAACATATGTATTACCAAGTCATTAATCATATAGGAGATTGGTCGAATTAGGAGTACTCTTGACTGACGAACATTTATGCGTAGAATCGAGAGATGTATGTCAAATGAAAATCCGTGGTCTCTGCCTACCGCTATAGGTGACAGTCGTGAAAGTTTATGTATATGTTATCGTATTTGGATGTGGCTCAAAACAATCGTAAGTTTTAATATCTTGTCCCTCAATTATTTCTGTATTTTGTTTAATATGATATTTGAAAATCTCGCGAAATACTCGTATTACAATTTCGTACGTAGCTACGTAGCGACAAATTTAAAAAATGTACCTTTTAATCTTTGTATTTGTAACAAAGTAACTTTCTTATTTTAGTTATAATCCCACTAAGACTGGGTATTTACGGTGGATACACCATCTGTCAAGTGTCAGTTTAATGTTAGCCAATTTTCTCTAGCAACAAATGTAAGGTGACATGATATTTCATGATATGATGATATTTCAAGCGTTTTATATGCGACCGTGTGTCCCATCATTTCTAGTTTTAAGAATTTTTAAAATTTTGTAAGCCCCATCCATATTATGTATTACACGTCCGCACGCATGAATACTGTGCGTGCGAGGCTATAGTCTGTGGTGATAACAGCGCTCTCTACTTTTTTATCAATACCATTATTTCAAATAATTATGTGTCCTTATATTTGTACTTACATATTTATTTAAAAAAAATGCTATAGATTGTGTTTCACCTTGAAAGAATAGGAAAGACGGTTTAATAATAGACTTTAAGGTATTTCATCTTCGTTCTCAGCTCATTCAGCATTGTAGTCTTCTTAGATTCGAGTTAACGTTTGAATCAAATATGAAATACATACATATATTTAAAAAATGGCATAATTCTTCTTATTAAAAAAAATATAATCGCCATCCTCAAAGTAAGCATTTTATCATCAAAATATAAAAAAGTGATGGTGATGACAGAGCCTTCCCACTTATATCAACTAGCGACATGCGTCGGCTTCGCACGGGTTCGATTCTGATATTATAGTGTTGGTATTTTTTCAGACTAGATCGCAAAATACCTACATGTCTTTACCATCACGACCAATGTTAACATATTCTACATGAAAATCTTTCTTGAAAACATCTTTAAATAATAATGAAAACCACATGAAAATCCATTAAGATCGTTAGTTAAGTTTTGATTGAATATACAGTCCGACATAGCGGACTTTGTTTTATATAGGTACGTTTATGTACTGATTCAAAATAGTGATTTAATTTTGAACTAAAGGAAATAACTACAATTTTTGTTTCAAACAAGTTTGAAGAAAACTTGTTTGAAAGAAGCTTTTTGATTAATAGATTTTGTCTCGGTTATTGGTAAATATTCTAAACAAGGGCATACGTTTCAATTTAAACATATTACAAAAACTGCACCCGGGAGACCAACCGAGAAACTTCCTAAACGAACACTTCCTTCCCCTTGTAACTAGCAACACGTGGAACACAAACAGGTAATCAATTTTTGATTTTTAGAGATCGGCAAAATTAAACATAAATATTTCAATTAAAGTTATTATTTTAATAATAATGAAATAATCGATGGTAATGTGCTATATATAAATAAGATATTAACGTTATAAACCAGAAACAAATCGATTAGACTTTTCAAGGGTGTGTGCTCACAAGTGTTTAGTTTTGGCCTTTTTTCGACTTCTTATCAATAATATACATGAATATTATGCATTGATATTATATTAGAATATAATTTTTAAGAATGGCATTTTACTTCACAGGAGGTTGCTTCACATTCTTTTTGATTTATTTATCGTGGAAGAAAATAATATACTATACAGGTTAGAGATTCAGTAAATATTTGCTCGTATTAGATCATGGAATACAATTCTATAATAAATAAATTAAAATAAATTTCAAAGTCAAGCATAACGCTGAAGGACTCACGATACAGTAAACTCTTACTCTTGCTGCGTATATCATACAAAAGTTTGTAAATCAATCAATCAATTAATCATTCAATCAAGGGCATACGTTTCAATTTAAACATATTACAAAAACTGCACCTGGGAGACCAACCGAGACTTTTATTCGTTTTCACAGGTAACAAGGTTGACAATGTTAAAATCAAAAGCATCCCCGGGTTATAACATCAGGGCATCAAACACCTTAAAATTTCCAAACATGATTTTTAATTATATTAAGAAAAGGAACTCGAAACCTAGGGGACATTTTAATTTTTTTCTCTTACATTTTTGAAACGTTACCTCCACTCTCCAGTATCGTGGGGGCAGTTTAAACACAAGGACAAACATCCAGACCCGGAACAGTTATTTGAAGGCCATACAAATACATGTTCCGTGCGGGATTCAAAACTGCGGCCTTTAACGGTGCAATTCACTGCTACGCCTATACACGTCCCAGCGTCCAGTACCAGTACGGGCCTCGTCCCATTTCTAAAAGGTTATGGGATTAACAAGTCCGACGAGCTACCCGGGTGTTTTTCAGCGGAGATTGCATGTTCTCAAAAAATTTATTCCTCAGATATGCAAGCTTCCTCACGATGTTTTTTTTCATCGCCAAGCACGTGGTAATTCAAGCCCGGTAAAATACATAAAATTGGTTTAATTCAATGACTTGCATTTGCGTATATATAAGAAATTATTGAGAAATAAACAAGATTTGAAGTTAGTACAAATTTTATCTTACATTAGGGCCTAGTATGACCAATATTTATCACAAGCCTTCTAACTAAGGACAGAGAATTTGATTAACAAATAAATAGAAGTAGAATTATAGAGCTACGCCTTTAAAGAACATGATGCAATTGGACCTTCGAGGGGAAGTAGCAGAAGTTGTACAGGATTTCCTTATCCTTCCTTTCTTCCTGGTCCCATGTTGTAAGAGTACAAGATTAAACAACTGCAGGAAGCAGCATCGAAGTTGCTAGACGTCTGTTCGTACGGACAACAATATGCCTGTCAAGGTGACAGTTACAGCAAAAACTTTTTATAGAATAGTTGCTCACAGGCTAATAATGAAAGGTTCAAGGATTGTGAGAGACAAGCGCGCACAGGTGGACGACCTGATGGTAAATGGATGCCGCGGCCCATAGACATCCACATTTATCTCAATTGAAAATCAAAATGCAGATGCGTTGTGATCCCTGAAGACTGAGATGGAATACCTCGTTTCCAGTAAATAGGTTCTCCGATTCTCTACACTCACCGTACAAAACACAGCAGCATTAAGCAGTTATTTGACGCTGCTATTCTGTGAGAGTATTGTCCTACCCCGGTCGAGCCAACCATAATAGCTGCAGCGCGACTGTACCACGCAGCTTATATAGTTAACTCAAACTATTTATTGTTGAAAAACTACTTCTTAATAAATATACGGAAACCTATTAATAGGAGTCGCACTTGACACATTTTTTCAACTCCTGAGGCATTAGATACTATACCACAGCTCCGCCCTTCGGTTAGCGCTCCGCTGGCAGCAATTAGTGCTCCGATGGCGCCCCCGGGGTCGACACCGGATGCTTCGCATTCTCAAACTTCTCCCGTGGTATGCGCCCCGGGTAATTATTTTTGTCTAACTACCGCCTTATAGTTGTGGTGACTAATTTTAAGAGTAATTCAGATTTATAAGAGAGTACGGATGATTAGTTGTTTATATATGTCGCAAGTATTATAAAACTAGGCTTTTGATCAAGAAGCGGAAGAAGACAAAGTTACTACTATATGTTATCATTTATCAATTATCATAAACCAGAAAAAAATCAATTTGTTGATCAAAAACCTAGACTGATATAGTTATATGATAAAATCAACCTAAGATTAAATTTTATCATAAACCTAAACTAAATGTTCAGACATAATATATATGTCGTAGGCATAATATATATATTCTTAAGGAACTTGTACAAAACATAATATATACTTCCTTTTTAGGAAATTTTGAATTTCGTCGGTGCCAGATCGACTGACTATATATCAAGGTATTGGGAGACGTTTTTAAGTACTGGACTAGAAGTTTACGGTATCAACATCAATGGCGAGTACATCACTCACTCAACTATAAAATTGTTGCAGAATCGCCGGAGGACCTTAGCAATATGCTCAATAGTGTCTTTAAACGGATAGGTTTAAAAATGAACATGGACAATACAAAGTTTATCTGTAACGTTCGTGTCACACTTATGCAGATAGTTGTTAAGAAAACTAAGGTTGAAATTGTTGACGAGTATGTTTCCCAAGGACAAATTGTCCGACTAGATAAATCCAAAATCACCCGACAGGTCAATCGACGAATCATTGTCACCTCCGCTAAACATATTCTCTGTTTTTTTTTTGTGTGTATCTGAATGGATCTCTGGATGGTTTAGATTCACAATTAAAATCGGTAGGTGGCGCTGTTATCCAGTTCCAGAAATCACTCATACAAATAGCAAATAAAATAAGTCATAAAAAAATTAATACACATAATACGTAGTGTGGTGAATCTGTACAATCAATAATCTATCCGTTAAAATATAAAATTACAATGTCCTTTTAAGTTCGGTTTGTCAGGCAGAAATCGCTTAAAGCGATATGACCACCATTTGTAAGTTTTCCGTTATTGTGATAACTTTGTTCAATTGCAATAAAGAGTTAACTATCTATCTATCTATTCATAAATTACCACAATTAGTTCAACCATTTTATTTCTGCACTTTTAAAGTCATAAGATTCGTAATACTTTAATCATAACTAATTTTTTTGTTAAAAGCTATTTCCGTACATGTTACGTAGTGTTGCCCTCTTCGATATCGTTGGATCGGTACCCCGCAGAGGTAGCCAGTCGCTACAGGTTGTGGCGACTACTGGCGCCTAAATTCCGACACATTGGGTTGAGTACAACCATCGCAGACAATAAGGTATTGCTTTCAATACACGGACAGGATAACTATGAATATACTTTTGGAAATTATGGACATATTATATATTTGAAGATAGGTATCACTTCCTTTGGTCTAATGATAAATGCGGTAGCTGATCATGAGGTCCTGGATTTGAATCCAGGGTTAGGCCAAAATAAGTTATTGGGTTATTCTGTAAGAAATTCTCAATTGTAACCCAGAGTCCTCTTAGAACTGAGAGGAGGCCTGTGCCCAGCAGTGAGACGTATGTAGACTGTAACTTTTACGCTGAGTCAGGAAGTTGGTGGTGTTTCACCCCCGTGCCTCGGTAAACATGTAAAGCCGTTGGTCCTGTGCCTGATCTTTCTCTGGTCGTGTCGGATTACTTTCTCATCAGACCATTACATTCTCTCGGAATATTAGAGTGGGGGAAGAAATAGTGCACCTGTGCCTGTGCATACACTTGGGCACTCTAATCCTGTCTTGCGCAGATAGCTAGTCCACGGTAATAATATATAAATAAAATTACCGTGGCTAGTCTCCGTTTAGAGTGGTAGACGCGACCGAAATCCGATCTGGATAACATTATTATAATTTACAGAATCGAATATTAAATTTTGTTGACAATTAGGCAGTTTAAAAAAAAAACAAAGAGAATAAAAATGTTACATCTTTTATACGCTTCAGTACTTTACACAGACTTTTCATTTTTGAGAGGGTTACGAACGAAGTACCTACTTACATGAGCTGCGTTGCTCTTGTGCTTGTTTGAGAAATTCGGCAACTTTTTATATCCTCGATATATTTTATTGACATATAGATGTCTCCTCACGATGTTTTCCTTCACCATCGAGCACGTGGTAAATCAGCACTTAAATAGATTAAACTGGTAGGGTATCGCATCTAATCCGGGTTGCTCACGTATACCTACTGTGAAACCCTCTTAGTTAATTAAAACTTAGACGCTTAGACCCTGAGCGTGAGCTACAGCAACCCTCGAGTTTGACCAAAATCTTTATAAATCAATCACGGACGTAAAAAAATACCTACCTATTTTACCTTTGTAAAGGTTCACGAACATTGAAAGTATATTTTTTTTATAGAATAAGTGTGACAAATGAGCACACAGTCCACCTGATGGTAAGTGGTAGGTGGTTTTTTTACGTGGTAGAGCCATGCTGCATTAGTATAGTTGTAGCACGAATGGGTCGACTCGACCGGGGAGGGACCGCGCACTCACAGAATACCAGCGTGAAATGGTAGCTTAACGCTGCTGTGTTTCTTATGGTGAGTGTAGAGACCGGAGACCCTTTTTGCTGGAAACGAGGCATTCCATCTTGGTCCTCATGGGTGACAACGCATCTGCATTTTGATTCGTAATCGAGGATAGATGCAGATGTCTATGAGCCGCAGCAACTACTTACCATCGGGTGGACTGTGTGCTCGCTTGTCACCCTATCCAATAAAAAAAATGGATGCCGTGGCCCATAACCACCTACATTTATCCTCCATTAAGAATCAAAATGCAGATGCGTTGTCACCACTTAATGGTACTAAGATGGAATGTCCCGTTTCTAGTAATAAGGGTGTCCGGTTCTCTACACTCACCATACGAAACACAGCAGCATTAAGCTGCTATTTTGCGCTGGTATTCTATGAGAACATGGGCCTATCCCAGCCGAGTCGACCCATTCGTGCTACAACAATAATAAAAGCTGCAGCGTGGCTCTACCAGGTAAAAAATCTAATATGTTTATGTCTTATAATATGATTAGCCATATAAATTATTCTTATATGAGACCTTTAAAATAATAACTAATGAAGCCTTTAAAACGATAAAATTATGGACAGAAATACATAAAATAATGTAGGAATATCCTACTTTTTCTTACTAGAATATAAAACATTTGTTTCCCTATCAAATCTTAAAATCAAGCTTTGTACACAATGCACAAAACGACAGGTAGTGTCTATGAGTTATACTAGGCCTTGAAAAAAAGATGATAACAATTCTTTTTGCTACGTATAAGAAGCAAAACAGACGTTAAAGTAAAGTAATAAGTACTAAAGTACAACCAAAAACAAAATACATTGAGCGCAGAGCATTTTAAATTTAGGTACTTAAGTAATAAAGGTGAGAATTCGCTAGGCACTGGGCATCATCAAATCTTACGTCACGATGACACGTGTCAAGTATCCCGAGATCCTGGGAGCTGACAGTGACGTAATATGTTTATTATAAGACAGTTATCGATGACGTGGGAACACTATTTTGCCTTATGCCTGTCTATCAAACAAAGATCATATTAATGATAGATCTTTTATTAGATTTATTAAAGGTGACAAAAATAAAACAAAAATCTTTACGCAGGTTTTAATCTGCATTTCCATTCTAGCAAGAGCCCTGCCTGGTCATTGTTGTTTAAAAAAGCACATGTCCATCTTGAGACTTAGCAATCCAAGGCTGTGCCAAATATGTACCTTAACGAAAAAAAACACCTCTGCATGTGCAGAACTTATTATTCAAACGTAATACTTATCTGGGAACTACGTACCTACCTACTCAGCCCTGAAGAAGTGAAATTGCTCAAAGCTAAGCAACTTCTTTAATTCAATAAAGATGTAGGGCTTAGGAGTGAACTATAGCCATAGCAGCTGCAACAATAGATATTACCGGTCCAATAAGACTAGCGTATAAAACCTCCACGTTTCCACATGGATAAACACCAATTATTTGTACACCATACACAAAACAATTTTCATGTGGGATTCGAACTCCCGACCGATCGCAGTACCAGACGTTTGGTATCTGTGACGCCACTCTACGGCCATTTATAAGACGCCACGAATTTGTAATACTATGAAAATCTTAAAAAACTATGAAAAATTACTCGATAACGGAAACTTAATCGATAACGGCCATTGGCACTTGTGTAATTTCCAGGCGTCAGAAATATTGCGTTACATGAAATTAAAAAAAAACTACACTCACATTCGAAAACGTCATCAAGAAATCAGTAAAATACAATATACTTGTAAAAGATTTGTATTATACAGCACACCAGAAAGTAGAGAGTGTACTGCTAAATCATGCAATTGTCAAATTGTATAGCAATTATTCTAATTACTAAAAAATTGAGTAAATGAAAAGATCGCCTTGTTATTTTACTTCATTTTATTTCTACCACTAGTATATTATAAAATAGCTACAGTTGAACATATAATTGAAAAAACAGGAGCAGCCCTCATTTCGTCACATAAAATAAAAATCAACCTTCTCATGCTCTAAATACATAAAAATTATAATGAACCTACAAAAATATACACGTCAGGTGTTCTAATCGTTAAAAAACAGTTTAACCACTTTAAAGCGATACTCTAAAATTAGTATGCACAATAAATCAATTACGAATACCAACAAAAGTTAAACCATATCCGAGAAGGCACATAAACTAACAACCTACTATCACCAATTTATCAAACTCGTTATAATGATGTACGCTGCAATAAATCGATATCGATATGAATATTCGGAATTCCACGTCGTCTGTCTCACTCGCACCGACCGTAAACATGGAATAGTTAATTAAAACGGTGCATTAACATAAACAAATAAAATGCCCCATTACGAATTCAATTTACAATCTTTGGAATCGGTTGAATTAGTCGCAGTATATAATACCTCGGATACAGTTTTGATATTATTATTGTGGCGTAATGAGTAAGATAACCGGAATATGAAATTATTGTGTTTATTTTTTTATAGTGTTACATTGAAAATTAGATAAATATGTAAATTTAAATCGCTGAGGCTATCATGCATAACACATTACTAAAGGCGGATTCAATAAATCTAAGAAAAAAATCTAACAATGTAAGTTTAATAGCTGAACATTTTCGTATGCTAAGACATTATTAACAACCAATCATTGAATAATATTGCATAATATATTTTTTCAGCTATAATGAAGTGTGATGACTAAAATATAATCAATGTTTTTTAAAGATGTTTTAAGTCTTATAATTCATATAAGTAAAATAACAGGTTGTTTTAATGACAATAATAGTAGTTACGTTGTACCAGTTCTGGCGCACTTGTAGAAAGGTTGTACCAGTTCTGGCGCACTGAGTCACAAGTACGACGTTCGTCGACTCACGATCCTAAAAAAAAAAAAAAAAAAAAGGTTTTGGCATGCTCTGATCACGAATCTGCGGTCCATTTTTGCGTAGGATGCACGGTTCCGGAGATGTGCAGATCAATTAACTCTTATCTAATTGATATCCGCTACGGGCCTCAACCGTCATTAGCGCTCCATTGTCCTTATCTACTTATCTATTGTTGATTGACTACCGTCATTATCTACTATTCGTCAGCGTGTGGGTCGGCTTATGCTATTGTATTATACTCCTTATTTCCTATCTACAACACTAATCTGAATCATCAATAAAACACATTACCTAATTTTGTTAAAAATTTTATTTGTAAAATCTTATTACTTATTATCTATAAAATAGGAGCGAAACATCTCATCCACTAACATATCGTTGTACAATGTGTTCTCTGTAAATATACTCGTAAAACTATGCATTGAACATCCCTGAAACTTATATAGCAAATACATTAAGCAATATTCGGCACAAACTGAAGTCCTATCAACATTCCAGTTCCATCTTTTACAATTTCGTACAGGTGCCCGTCCATATGAATCAAAATATTCACCGACGTCATTCGTATCGATATATAAAGCTACCCAATGTGACCCTGGTTTATCATCTGTACCCAAATTGCATATTACCTAGTCAGGTCATAAATTCTATCACAGGTTTAATATAAAATAATTGAAACGAGTTTATTCATTATGTAACTATTTATATACCAAAATGAACTTAACAAAACATAGATTCTTATGACACTATAGTTTATTCAAAATGACCTCTGTAATTTTGAATACAGGCCTTCAAACTGCGCGGCCAGTCGTCTATCGCAGCCCGAACGAGGTCCATGTCATATCGGCGGCTGCCTTAATCAAGGATGTCTTGAGTGACTCCAAATGGGGATGAGGCTCATCCCCATTTGGAGTCACTCAAGACATCCTTGATTAAGGCAGCCGCCGATATGACATGGACCTCGTTCGGGCTGCGATAGACGACTGGCCGCGCAGTTTGAAGGCCTGTATTCAAAATTACAGAGGTCATTTTGAATAAACTATAGTGTCATAAGAATCTATGTTTTGTTAAGTTCATTTTGGTATATAAATAGTTACATAATGAATAAACTCGTTTCAATTATTTTATATTAAACCTGTGATAGAATTTATGACCTGACTAGGTAATATGCAATTTGGGTACAGATGATAAACCAGGGTCACATTGGGTAGCTTTATATATCGATACGAATGACGTCGGTGAATATTTTGATTCATATGGACGGGCACCTGTACGAAATTGTAAAAGATGGAACTGGAATGTTGATAGGACTTCAGTTTGTGCCGAATATTGCTTAATGTATTTGCTATATAAGTTTCAGGGATGTTCAATGCATAGTTTTACGAGTATATTTACAGAGAACACATTGTGAATGTGATTCTGTTTTCTTAAATTACAGGAAGAAAAGAGCAGAAGGAAGAAATGGGATGATGGGAAGTAATGAAGAATGAATTGTTATGTGAAGTTTGTTGGAACAAACATATTTTAGTCACGTGTAAATACTTTTAACATTTTGGTTCAAAATGACACAAAATCTAAAAAATATTAGATACATCATCGACATGGACGGATTTTACATAACATATCCTCATAAACATTTTCAATGTAGAGAAATGGCTATTCTAGACGTAAAACTATCTAATAAAAATGATTCGTTTATCGATCATTATTTGTTTCGGCCAAGTTATCCTTTCAATTATTTGTCGCCAAAAGACAAAAAAACTGTTCGTTATTGTGAAATACACGTGCACGGCATTCCATATTTTGATGTGACCGAAGAATTAAAATGTGCCTACAAACAAGAGAACATCATTCCCATATTAAATTGGTATATTAGAAATTTGTGCAAAGACGAAGTGATCGCATACAAAGGTGGTTCAACAGAGAAACAATTTTTAAAAATGTTGACGACGAATGATAGAATTTTTAATATTGAAGAATACAAATGTCCAAAATACAATGATTTGGTAAATGTTATAAATTTAAACAAACGTTATGTGTGTAATAATCATATATTTGCAAAAATAAATAATCACAAAATTTTACATTGTTCTTGTGACGAAGTGTGGGTTTTTTACAAGTGGTTATTACTTGAAAATAAAATTTTAAATTAATCATAAATTTTGTTTGATTTCCCAAAAACATTAGTTATAGTATACTATATAATACAAAATTAGTACAACAGAAAAACAATTTTTAAAAATGTTGACGACGAATGATAGAATTTTTAATATTGAAGAATACAAATGTCCAAAATACAATGATTTGGTAAATGTTATAAATTTAAACAAACGTTATGTGTGTAATAATCATATATATGCAAAAATAATCACAAAATTTTACATTGTTCTTGGGACGAAGTGTGGGTTTTTTACAAGTGGTTATTACTTGAAAATAAAATTTTAAATTAATCATAAATTTTGTTTGATTTCCCAAAAACATTAGTTATAGTATACTATATAATACAAAATTAGTACAACAGAAAAACAATTTTTAAAAATGTTGACGACGAATGATAGAATTTTTAATATTGAAGAATACAAATGTCCAAAATACAATGATTTGGTAAATGTTATAAATTTAAACAAACGTTATGTGTGTAATAATCATATATTTGCAAAAATAATCACAAAATTTTACATTGTTCTTGTGACGAAGTGTGGGTTTTTTTACAAGTGGTTATTACTTGAAAATAAAATTTTAAATTAATCATAAATTTTGTTTGATTTCCCAAAAACATTAGTTATAGTATACTATATAATACAAAATTGGTTCAACAGAAAAACAATTTTTAAAAATGTTGACGACGAATGATAGAATTTTTAATATTGAAGAATACAAATGTCCAAAATACAATGATTTGGTAAATGTTATAAATTTAAACAAACGTTATGTGTGTAATAATCATATATTTGCAAAAAATAATCACAAAATTTTACATTGTTCTTGTGACGAAGTGTGGGTTTTTTACAAGTGGTTATTACTTGAAAATAAAGTTTTAAATTAATCATAAATTTTGTTTGATTTCCCAAAAACATAAGTTATAGTATACTATATAATACAAAATTGGTTCAACAGAAAAACAATTTTTAAAAATGTTGACGACGAATGATAGAATTTTTAATATTGAAGAATACAAATGTCTAAACTACAATGATTTGGTAAATGTCAAAAATTTAAACAAACGTTATGTGTGTAATAATAATATAATTGCAAAAAATAATCACAAAATTTTACATTCTTCTTGTGACGAAGTGTGGGTTTTTTACAAATTTTTTTTGAATTGTTTACACCAACACTTTCATTTTTTATTTTTCACCTTAGAACTTTAGACGTGTAATGTTTCACTTTATACATCCGTGTATCTGGTCACCACTTGGTCCTGCCACAATAGCAGTTATTGTGGCAGGACCAAGTGTATGTGGGAAGTCAAATTTTGTAACAAATTTCATAAAAACTATCATTCGTCGTCAACATTTTTAAAAATTGTTTTTCTGTTGAACCAATTTTGTATTATATAGTATACTATAACTAATGTTTTTGGGAAATCAAACAAAATTTATGATTATTTTAAAATTTTATTTTCAAGTAATAACCACTTGTAAAAAACCCACACTTCGTCACAAGAAGAATGTAAAATTTTGTGATTATTTTTTGCAATTATATTATTATTACACACATAACGTTTGTTTAAATTTTTGACATTTACCAAATCATTGTATTTTGGACATTTGTATTCTTCAATATTAAAAATTCTATCATTCGTCGTCAACATTTTTAAAAATTGTTTTTCTGTTAAACCAATTTTGTATTATATAGTATACTATAACTTATGTTTTTGGGAAATCAAACAAAATTTATGATTAATTTAAAATTTTATTTTCAAGTAATAACCACTTGTAAAAAACCCACACTTCGTCACAAGAAGAATGTAAAATTTTGTGATTATTTTTTGCAAATATATGATTATTACACACATAACGTTTGTTTAAATTTATAACATTTACCAAATCATTGTATTTTGGACATTTGTATTCTTCAATATTAAAAATTCTATCATTCGTCGTCAACATTTTTAAAAATTGTTTTTCTGTTAAACCAATTTTGTATTATATAGTATACTATAACTTATGTTTTTGGGAAATCAAACAAAATTTATGATTAATTTAAAATTTTATTTTCAAGTAATAACCACTTGTAAAAAACCCACACTTCGTCACAAGAAGAATGTAAAATTTTGTGATTATTTTTTGCAAATATATGATTATTACACACATAACGTTTGTTTAAATTTATAACATTTACCAAATCATTGTATTTTGGACATTTGTATTCTTCAATATTAAAAATTCTATCATTCGTCGTCAACATTTTTAAAAATTGTTTTTCTGTTAAACCAATTTTGTATTATATAGTATACTATAACTTATGTTTTTGGGAAATCAAACAAAATTTATGATTAATTTAAAATTTTATTTTCAAGTAATAACCACTTGTAAAAAACCCACACTTCGTCACAAGAAGAATGTAAAATTTTGTGATTATTTTTTGCAAATATATGATTATTACACACATAACGTTTGTTTAAATTTATAACATTTACCAAATCATTGTATTTTGGAAATTTGTATTCTTCAATATTAAAAATTCTATCATTCGTCGTCAACATTTTTAAAAATTGTTTTTCTGTTGAACCAATTTTGTATTATATAGTATACTATAACTAATGTTTTTGGGAAATCAAACAAAATTTATGATTAATTTAAAACTTTATTTTCAAGTAATAACCACTTGTAAAAAACCCACACTTCGTCACAAGAACAATGTAAAATTTTGTGATTATTTTTTGCAAATATATGATTATTACACACATAACGTTTGTTTAAATTTATAACATTTACCAAATCATTGTGTTTTGGACATTTGTATTCTTCAATATTAAAAATTCTATCATTCGTCGTCAACATTTTTAAAAATTGTTTTTCTGTTGAACCAATTTTGTATTATATAGTATACTATAACTAATGTTTTTGGGAAATCAAACAAAATTTATGATTAATTTAAAATTTTATTTTCAAGTAATAACCACTTGTAAAAAACCCACACTTCGTCACAAGAACAATGTAAAATTTTGTGATTATTTTTGCAAATATATGATTATTACACACATAACGTTTGTTTAAATTTATAACATTTACCAAATCATTGTATTTTGGACATTTGTATTCTTCAATATTAAAAATTCTATCATTCGTCGTCAACATTTTTAAAAATTGTTTTTCTGTTGTACTAATTTTGTATTATATAGTATACTATAACTAATGTTTTTGGGAAATCAAACAAAATTTATGATTAATTTAAAATTTTATTTTCAAGTAATAACCACTTGTAAAAAACCCACACTTCGTCACAAGAACAATGTAAAATTTTGTGATTATTTATTTTTGCAAATATATGATTATTACACACATAACGTTTGTTTAAATTTATAACATTTACCAAATCATTGTATTTTGGACATTTGTATTCTTCAATATTAAAAATTCTATCATTCGTCGTCAACATTTTTAAAAATTGTTTCTCTGTTGAACCACCTTTGTATGCGATCACTTCGTCTTTGCACAAATTTCTAATATACCAATTTAATATGGGAATGATGTTCTCTTGTTTGTAGGCACATTTTAATTCTTCGGTCACATCAAAATATGGAATGCCGTGCACGTGTATTTCACAATAACGAACAGTTTTTTTGTCTTTTGGCGACAAATAATTGAAAGGATAACTTGGCCGAAACAAATAATGATCGATAAACGAATCATTTTTATTAGATAGTTTTACGTCTAGAATAGCCATTTCTCTACATTGAAAATGTTTATGAGGATATGTTATGTAAAATCCGTCCATGTCGATGATGTATCTAATATTTTTTTAGATTTTGTGTCATTTTGAACCAAAATTTTAAAAGTATTTACACGTGACTAAAATATGTTTGTTCCAACAAACTTCACATAACAATTCATTCTTCATTACTTCCCATCATCCCATTTCTTCCTTCTGCTCTTTTCTTCCTGTAATTTAAGAAAACAGAATCACATTCACTAATGATCAACTAATGACTGTCATTGTAAAAAAAGTATTTTTTAACTTTTTACTTTCTGCTATTGTCTTTGTATTTATGGCTAGGAAATGTCCGCGGCGCGGTCTCAATGCGTGTTGGCGAACTTCACATGCCTTCGAAATTTTCTCAGACATGCAGGTTTCCTCACGATGTTTTCCTTCACCGCCGAGCACGTGGTAAATCAGCACTTAAAATTGCAATTAACAATTTAAGTGGTGCCGGTGGGGGTCGAACCCGGGTCGCGTACTGTGAAATTTACAGCTTGCGCTAACCGTCTGAGCTACCACAGCTTAATCATATACACACACAATATTTAAATATAATTTGTTAACACTAAATCATACACACGTAAGAATATAACAGAAAGAAAAGTAAGTGTGTCAATAGAATAAAAACTTAAAATTTCAATTAACAATTTATGTGGTGTCGGCGGGGTTCGAACCTGGGTCGCATACTGTGAAATTTACAGCTTGCGCTAACCATCTGAGCTACCACGGCTTAATCATATACACACACAATATTTAAATATAATTTGTTAACACTAAATCATACACACGTCAGAAAATAACAGAAAGAAAAGTAAGTGCGTCAATAGAATAAACACTTAAAATTGCAATTAACAATTTAATTGGTGTCGGCGGGGATCGAACCCGCGTTACGTACTGTAAAATTTACAGCTTGCGCTAATCATCTGAGCTACCACGGCTTAATCATATACACACACAAAATATTTAAATATAATTTGTTAACACTAAATAATAATAATAATAATAATATTCCACAACTATCACACAACGCCATCTAGTCCCAAGCTAAGCAGAGCTTGTGTTATGGGTACTAGACAACTGATAAACTTAATTATATATTTCTAAATACATAAATATTATAGATAAATTACACCCAGACACAGAACAAATGATCGTGCTCATCACACAAACACTTGTCCTGGGTGGGAATCGAACCCACGACCTCCGGCATAACAGTCAGGGTCACTAACCACTAGACCAACAGGCCTGTCGTTCAAAATCATACACACGTAAAAAAATAACAGAAAGAAAAGTAAGTTTGTCAATAGATTAAACACTTACATCTATGGCCTTTGATGCGTTGAAGTAACACAAATGTATTATTGATAGATACACTGCGGTCAAACGACCATACACTAACTCCATGACTGCAGTTGCTTGGTCTTATAAGTAACCACCAGTACCAGTAAGTAATAATTCTAATCTAAAGAATTTCTACAGTAGAATTGATAATAACTTTATGCGTCAACAACCTTATCTCACATTCTTCGTGTTGCGTCTTATTCAGTGTATTGATGACTCAAATAGGTTTTGTATAACAGAAAAAATGCAATTTAATATTTAGAAATCACATAATTGATCATTCCTATGTTAGTCATTGAGTAGATTGTACTGTAGTAATCTACTAATAGCAGTAATATCATGGATACACTAGATGTACAAGAACATCTGAAAAAGATTCACCCCAGTCTAGAAAATAATGTTTATGCTGCTAACAGACTGTCCATGTACACCCACGTACCAACGTATATACCTAGTCAGGTCATAAGTATTGTCACACAGTAAAAACTTTTCTTTTAGAATGCTGGCCACAAAAAAGTTTATTGAATTCGAATTATTCATGAAAATAAAACTGTATACTTTTTAGAATTTTACTCATTTTTACATATGGAGTGGACGCTTAAAAAAGACCGTGTTGCAGTTGCGATTACGCGCCAATAAAATTTTTTGATATACTGAAAAATTTGAATATAACCAAAAGATTCGTTTATCGTACCATCAAACGATACAATGAAGACTCTAGTGTAGATGACAGGTCAAGAAGTGGTCGCCCTCGATTTGTTAGGACTCCAGCAGTGATAAAAGCTGTAAAGGTGCGAATTCAAAGAAATCCCAAACCTAAGCAGAAACTGTTGGCCCTTCATATGGGGTTAAGCAGAACCACGGCGTTAAATGAAGACTTAGGGCTTCGGGCATATCGAAGAAAAACAGGACATCGTTTGAGTGCTCGTCTAATGGATCTGAGACTGAAGAGATGCCGCGCTTTGTTGAAGCGGTACGCGGGAAAAAATATCGGGAAATTCTTTTTTCGGATGAAAAAATTTTTACCGTAGAAGAGAGCTACAACAAACAAAATGATAAGGTGTACGCATACAGTAGTGAAGAAGCGAGCAACCGTATTCCGCGTGTCCAACGGGGTCATTTTCCATCCTCGCTCATGATGTGGTTGGGAGTTTCTTATTGGGGCTTAACAGAGGTATGAGAAAGGTTTAAAAACGAATGCAGTTGTGTATCAAAATACAGTCCTGACGAACCTTGTGTAACCTGTTTCTCTTACCATGTTCAATAACAGGCACTGGGTATTCCAACAAGATTCAGCGTCAGCTCATAGAGCGAAGAGCACACAAGACTTTTGACAGCTCCGTGGCGTAGTGGCTTAGCAATGAGTGGCTGCGCTTGGGGGTCGCGGGTTCGAATCCCGCACGGAACAAGTATTTGTACGACCTACAAGTAATTGTTCCGAGTTTGTATGTTTGTCCTTGTGAAATTTGTGTTTGTAAACTGCCCCCACGATACAGGAGAAAAACCTAGTGTGGAGGTAACGTTCTTTAAAAACAAAAAAAAAAGACTGGCTGGCGGCGCGTGAAATCGACTTCATCCGACACAAAGACCAGTCCAGATTTGAATCCGTTAGATTACAAGATATGGCAACACTTGGAGGAAAGGGCGTGCTCAAAGCCTCATCCCAATTTGTAGTCACTCAAGACATCCTTGATTAAGGCAGCCGCCGATATTGATATGAGTGGATGCGCTTGGGGGTCGTGGGTTCGAATCCCGCACGGAACAAGTATTTGTACGACCTACAAGTAATTGTTCCGAGTTTGGATGTTTGTCCTTGTGAAATTTGTGTTTGTAAACTGCCCCCACGATACAGGAGAAAAACCTGGTGTGGAGGTAACGTTCTTTAAAAACAAAAGAAAAAAGACTGGCTGGCGGCGCGTGAAATCGACTTCATCCGACACAAAGACCAGTCCAGATTTGAATCCGTTAGATTACAAGATATGGCAACACTTGGAGGAAAGGGCGTGCTCAAAGCCTCATCCCCATTTGGAGTCACTCAAGACATCCTTGATTAAGGCAGCCGCCGATATGACATGGACCTCGTTCGGGCTGCGATAGACGACTGGCCGCGCAGTTTGAAGGCCTGTATTCAAAATTACAGAGGTCATTTTGAATAAACTATAGTGTCATAAGAATCTATGTTTTGTTAAGTTCATTTTGGTATATAAATAGTTACATAATGAATAAACTCGTTTCAATTATTTTATATTAAACCTGTGATAGAATTTATGACCTGACTAGGTAATATGCAATTTGGGTACAGATGATAAACCAGGGTCACATTGGGTAGCTTTATATATCGATACGAATGACGTCGGTGAATATTTTGATTCATATGGACGGGCACCTGTACGAAATTGTAAAAGATGGGACTGGAATGTTGATAGGACTTCAGTTTGTGCCGAATATTGCTTAATGTATTTGCTATATAAGTTTCAGGGATGTTCAATGCATAGTTTTACGAGTATATTTACAGAGAACACATTGTACAACGATATGTTAGTGGATGAGATGTTTCGCTCCTATTTTATAGATAATAAGTAATAAGATTTTGTATTTTACAAATAAAATTTTTAACAAAATTAGGTAATGTGTTTTATTGATGATTCAGATTAGTGTTGTAGATAGGAAATAAGGAGTATAATACAATAGTATGCTATTGTATTATACTCCTTATTTCCTGCCGACCGAGCCGACCCACACGCTGACGAATAGTAGATAATGACGGTAGTCAATCAACAATAGATAAGTAGATAAGGACAATGGAGCGCTAATGACGGTTGAGGCCCGTAGCGGATATCAATTAGATAAGAGTTAATTGATCTGCACATCTCCGGAACCGTGCATCCTACGCAAAAATGGACCGCAGATTCGTGATCAGAGCATGCCAAAACCTTTTTTTTTTTTTTTTTTTTTTTGAACGTAAAAAACCGTGGTAGATCAGAGGCTACGCGCTTCATGTAAATTTCATAGTACCTACACAAGCAACCCGGGTTCGATCCCCGCCGGTACCAATGAAATTGTTAATTGCAATTTTAAGTGTTAATTTCCCACGTATTCGACGGTGAAGGAAAACATCGTGAGGAAACCTGCATGTTTGAAAAATAAGAAAAAAATATTTCGAAAACATGTGAAGTTCGTCAACATGCATTGTGGCAGCGCGGCGGACATTTTCTTGCCCTAGAACCTTCTCAGAAATGAGAAGGGGTTTGTGCCCGTATGCTGTAATTTTAAAACATAAAATAAAATAGATATTCATTTCAATGCAGTTATCTGATATTTAATAAATATCATTACTATATTGGTCTAATGCAGCTTCTTTTTCTAATATGAATGACAAGATATAGCATTAGATCATTTTCACAATACAAGAAAAAACGGGCACACAGTCCACATGATGGTAAGTGGATTCTGTGGCCCATAGACATACAAATCTATACGCGATTAAGAATCAAAATTCAGATGCTTTATCAACTAAGACGAAATGTCTCGTATCCAGTAAAAAAGATCTCCGGTTCTCTGCACTCACCATACGAAGCACAGAAGCATTAAGCTACTAATGTATGTGTCATTTTGTAAGTAATGCTGTCATTTTGTGAGAACGTGGCCCTTTTCCGGTTGAGCCGACCCATTCATCTTACAACCATAATATAGTTGCAGTGTGACTATACCACGTAAAAAATACATAGTTATGTGTACAAGCAGCGAAAATAATTATTATGACATCGAAGCACATGACACAAGCACATAGACACAGGCATTATTTTTAATTCCTTATCGTACTCTCCACTCTACTATCAAAGAATACAAAAGGCGGACTTAAATCCATAAGTAACTGTTTCCAATCACCCAACACTACTATATAATAACCTTATTTGTGTAGCGATATATTTTACAAATAAGATTTTAAAAATTAAATGAAAATTAAACATCGCTGCTTTATTTGGGCTCTGATTGTACAGTTTTACCATACAAATTGGTTAAGCGATAAAGTATTACAGTTTTATATTCAAGTCCGACAGTTACTAGAATATTTAATTATTATGTTTATATTTTATTTTTCTTGTTATATTTTTTTTCAAATCTTAAAACTATAAATTGTCGAGATAATAGTATTTTAGACTAAATAGTCTATAATAACAAAACGTAAAAAGTACCCTAATCAAGAAATAGGTAATAATTTTGACGTGGTAGAACCATGCTGGCGCTATATCAGTAGTATAATTGTAGCACGAATGATCGGTTCGACCGGGGAAGGACCAAGCTCTTACAGAATACCAACGTAAAATAGCCACTCAACGCTGCTGTGTTACGTATGGTGAGTGTACTCGTAGAGAACCGGAGACCCTTTTTACTGAAAACGAAGCATTCCATCTTAGTTCTCACGGGTGACAACGCATCTGCATTTTGATTCGTAATCGAAGATAGATGTAGATGTCTATGGGTCACAGCAACCACTTATCATCGGCTGGACTGTGTGCTCGTTTGTCACCCTAATCCTATAAAATAATAATAACAATAACAAATATTTCATAATAGGTCCATTTTGCTATTGGTTCATTTTACTATTGAAATTGGTCCAAGTGTCGGATTGAGACCTTATTATTTTCTAAATGAAATTTGATCTCTTTATTTAATAACCTGAAGTTTTTTATCAATATATCCTTGTAAATTTAATTTAAAATAAATAAAGAATTACATTTATGAGCAACCAAAGAATAATTTGAAATTAGCAGAGATTTAATTAACAATATCAAAGATGTTTATTTACCATGTAGTGGTAGAGTAAGATAATTCACTGCCCAATATTATCCCGTGCGTAAGAGGCAACAGAAAGTAATGTAATATGACATAAGCAGCAGCATCTTCCTGATAACAATTTAAAATAATAATAAACTGCTTTTAATTATTCGCTTGCCAAGCATGAAATCTACAGTAAATATTATCTGAGATAATCTACGGGAGAGGCTTATGTTTAACACTGGACGTTGATATGCTACTCGTATAATGTATGAATACGAAAAATAAAAGCATATTTCATTTATCAATATAATAGTAGTAGATATTCGTATACCCAAAGAATTATATCACGCAAAGGATTAGTAAGCTTAAGTGGCCGGTCATTTAACTAGAAGAACTGCCAACAGATGGCAAAGAAAAAGAAAGGTTGTCGAGTGCCCGGTAAGCTGAGTTTTGGAAGGTCCTCCACTAAACTCAGTATTGACCTGGTGTGACATGCAGGAAATCGATGGATAAAGATAGCTTAGGTTCATGTTTTGCGCTAATCCGTATGAGTGACAAATGTACAGCAGTAGGCTTGGATATTTGACGATGAATGATGAATGTATACGCACACCATTTAGTTAAATTTTCATTTGCAAGTTGACAAAATACAATAAATATTGTCTCATAAATCTCTATATATAAGAATCAATTGCTGTCGATTTGTCACGCAAAATATCGAAAATGACTGGACCGATTTTGATGATTTTTTTGTTTTTGTTTTTGTGGGTTCCTGGATAGTTTAGATTTACAATTAGAGGCGATAGTTTGCGCTGTTATCGAGATCCAAAAACCACCCGTGTAAAGACGGGCCGCATCATCAGTAATGGATAAAATTGGTGCTCCAAAACAGATACATATTTTATCATTGATCGATAACAATTATGATAAGTGTATAAAAAGCAAAATTTCTAAAAAACAATTAACAAAGGACTTGGAATAATGAATAAGTATTACTAACCACGTTTTAATTATTATTCCTAAATGTATCTAGTTACAATTCAGAAATATTCACACATAATGTGGGCAGTCACAAGAGACAATATTTTGAATGTTTCGTAGCATATGTATTATATAAAATACAAATATAACGTAGTAATTACGAATTTATCATTTATGCAAGCTAAAGGAACAATCAGTGCGACAGTGCGCGGGCGCCCGGGCCCCGCACGCCGCGCCCCGCACCCCGCGGGCAGTGACACGGCCGCGCGGCGGGGCGCCATTGTCCCGCTGTCCGAGACTGAGGAGATGCCCACACGCCGACCATATAGGCATGTGCCAACAATGCTCCACTTGTCGATAACCTTTTGTTGTCAACATATCCGTGATTTACCATAGGTAATCTGGTCAAATTCGACTTAAGTAAATGACTTACTATTTTAATACAATGATATTATATTCTGTGATAACAACTGTATATTAGGTATAATATTTTAATTTCGGACAAAAAGTATCCACAGAGATGAGTAAATATTTTGTTACATCTTAATTAGTAACATTTGGTTGACAACATAAGTACGAAACTGCACCGATTGTTGCAAGCGATAGTCTATAAGACAGCATGCAACGTAGCATGAAGTTAAGGGTTCATTTCATTCTCTAAACCATTTCCCATTATCTGGGGTCGGCGCAGTAAACCTTCTTGTTCCATTCCTCTCTATCAGCCGTCATTTCCATACTTACTCCTTTCATTCTCATATCACTCTTCACACAATCGATCCATCTTTTATTCGGCCTTCCTCTGCCCGTGTGTCCCTCCACATTCATATTCAACACTCGTATTGTGACATGACTTTCATTCCTCCGCATCACATGCCCAAACCATGCCAATCTGCTTCCTCTCACCTTTTCTACCACTGGCGCTACTTTCAGGCTTCCTCTTATATACTCATTCCTTATCTTATCCATCCTTGTCACACCACACATCCATCGTAACATTCTCATTTCATTCGCATGCAGTATATTTTCATCCTTCTTCTTGACGGCCCAGCATTCACTTCCATACATGACGACAGGTCGGATGATCGATTTGTAAATTTTCCCCTTCAGCCTTATTGGCATTCGGGGATCGCACGTTGTGGCTGTAACCTGTCGCCATGAAGTTAAGGGTATTATATAATATTAATATGCAGTGTTATTTCGGATCAATGGGGTTTACTCGGACTGGTTTGGCATCCAAAAAGGTGTCAGACAGGGCTGTGTAGCTTCCCCTTGGCTGTTCAATCTATTTATGGACCGGTGTTTGCAAACTTTAAAAGATGAAGAATGTGGTTTAAGAATGGGCGAGTTAACCGTCAAATGCCTTTTGTATGCCGATGATCAAGTCATATTTGCGTCATCGGCGTCTGAATTGCAAATGATGGTTACATTAATGGACTGGGAATTAAAAGAAAGGGGAATGAAAGTGAACACATGTAAGACGAAAGTGATGGTTTTTGAAAGAGAAGAAAGCAAAACGGTATGTGAAATAAGAATAGAAGGAGAGTTAATTGAGCAAGTGGATGAGTTTGTGTATTTGGGATGTGTATTTAGCAGGGATGGTAGATATGATAGGGATATAGAACGACGTAAATGCAGGGAATAGAGTGAATGGGGCACTACACTCTATTATGGAGAACCAGAATGTGTCAAAACAGGCACGTATGGTGATTCATAATTCTGTGTTAGTCCCTACTTTAATGTATGGTAGTGAAAGCTAGGTGTGGCAGAAGAAGCACGAAAGTAGAATAAATGCTGTAGAAATACGGTCTTTAAGGAATATGCTAGGGTTGAATCTGAATGACAGGGTGAGAAATTGCGTGATAAGAGATAAATGTGGTATGCAAGATGATGTTGTGACCAGGATTAAGAAAGGAATGCTTCGGTGGTTTGGTCATGTAGAAAGAATGAATGAAGAAAGAGTGACAAAGCAAATTTATATGGCAGATGTGAACGGCCGAGTCGGGAAGGGACGCCCTAGAAAAAAGTTTATCGAACAAATTGGCGATATTTTGAAAATGGGCCACGTTAGAAGTACCTTTAACCGACGAGCATGTATGCGTAGATATATGGATGTAAAGGAGGCGAAAGAGGTATGTCAGAATCGTGCCAAATGGAAGTCCGTAGCCTACCCCTCTGGGTGACAGGCGGGAGTGTTTATGTATGCATGTTATTTCGCAACCCGCCAAATCTGTAGAGAAGGTTCAGAATGAGTAAAATAGACAAATGGTGAAGAAAAATTAATTTAAAAAATCTCAAACATTTTGTCCTTTTTATCTTTTTAATTCAAATAGCGTGGTAATGCTTTAGTTTAACTGATTTTTGATCATTATTCAAAAATGTGAACTTAAATTTAAAATTTGGCTAGTCTTTAGAAATAACCCTGTGTTATAAAACATTTATTTATTTATTTATTCTTTTTTGTACACCACAATACAGAAACATCAATATAGTTAAAACTAATTAAAATATGTACAATAGGCGGTCTTATCACTGAAAGTGATTTCTTCCAGACAACCTTTGCGTAGAGGAATGATGCAAACAAAAATTACAAATAAAGGGGGGCATACAAAATAATAATATAATTGATAGAATCAGGCGTTACTTTGCGGAAATCCATTATAATAAAAAATAAAAATATCAATTTCTTTGCAACTTTCCGCTAAACATATAAAATGATGTGTCTTACCTGGATTGAAGCGCACCTCCCGCCCTCCCTCAATTGCATACACTAACTCCGTCACCACTAGACCAAGCACCACTACTCTCAACACCACTATTCCAGGCAAGACACACCATTGACGATAATACGACACGTGTTTCGCCTCTACACGAGGCATCCTCAGGTAATATAGACTCTACGGCGGCTGACCGCTAAGTGAGCGGCGAGTCGAAACAGTTGCTATTTATACACGCTGACACAATCGCTCCCTACCAAAGTAGCGAGTGACCGCGTCGTGCGATTACAAACCTGTCAACAGTTATTATTATTGTTATGATTATTTTTAAATACTATTATTATTATTGTTTTGAGTGAACGCGCCGTGCGATAACAAATCTGCTACTAATTATTATTATTGTTATGATTAATATTTTAAATACTATTATTATTATTATTATTATTGTTTTATTGATATTATTATAATTATTTATTATTATTAATCTTAAAATTATTATTAAAGATTGGTCTTAAAGATGTTTAACAGAGGTGAATTAGAAACATTTGCTTGTTCATTCAGCAGTGTATAATTACTATTATTACTTTTTAAAATCTCCAACTGCTCCAGCACACACAGTCGCAGCCCCTTATTACAGGTATGTAAGACTTCAAAGGAATGGTCGCTAGCTAGGTTGTGTCCAGTGTCCAAGAGATGTTTAGCAAAATGGGATTTATCAGGATTGCAATTTCTGTACGCGGCCATATGTTCTTTATAGCGCGTCCCGAAATTGCGACCAGTCTGACCCACGTAAACGGCGTGGCATTCGTCACAAACAAGTTTATAAACACCCGATTTTTGACTAATATTTAACTTATCTTTATTGTTACAAATATTCCTAAGCGAATTGTTTGTTTTGAATGCCACGTTAATGCCGTTTTTCTTAAGACTATTAGCTATTTTTTCCGATATGGGGCCCAAGTAGGTCAAACTACCCACATACCGCCGGACACTTTGAGATCGAACCGCGTACAAAGAATTGCGAACAACATGCTTTTGTTTCTTTTTAATAAGATTATCAATGAGACTTTTTGAAAAACCGTTAGAGACCGCAATTTGATAAATTATATTAAGTTCTTTTAAATAATTTTCTTTATTTAATGGAACAGTGGACAGACGGTTAATGTAACAATAAAAAGCGGCTAATTTATGTTGCCATGGATGACACGATGATGCGGGGATGACCGTGTCGGTATGAGTTGGCTTTCGATAAATTTGGAAAACATGTAACGACTCTTTTCTTGTTATTGTTAAATCAAGGAAATTAAGGGAGCCATCTTGTTCCAATTCAAGTTTAAATTTAATTTTTTCGTGGACTCTATTTATTTTATTAAGGAAAACATCCAGTTGTCTCCTTGTGCCTGTCCAGCAAATAATTATGTCGTCTACATATCGATAATAGTATAAGATATTTTGGTTAACAACTATATGTTGTTTTTCGAAATCATCCATGAAAATGTCCGCCATAAGTGGACTTAGAGGAGACCCCATAGCTAACCCTTCTTTTTGTAGATAGAAACGGTTATTAAACCGGAAATAATTTTGTTTCATACAGAGAGAGGTTAAATTAAGAAGATCATTTGTTTCCCCGGGATGCAGACGACGTTTTTTAAAAATAATAATAACTGTTGACAGGTTTGTAATCGCACGACGCGGTCACTCGCTACTTTGGTAGGGAGCGATTGTGTCAGCGTGTATAAATAGCAACTGTTTCGACTCGCCGCTCACTTAGCGGTCAGCCGCCGTAGAGTCTATATTACCTGAGGATGCCTCGTGTAGAGGCGAAACACGTGTCGTATTATCGTCAATGGTGTGTCTTGCCTGGAATAGTGGTGCTTGGTCTAGTGGTGACGGAGTTAGTGTATGCAATTGAGGGAGGGCGGGAGGTGCGCTTCAATCCAGGTAAGACACATCATTTTATATGTTTAGCGGAAAGTTGCAAAGAAATTGATATTTTTATTTTTTATTATAATGGATTTCCGCAAAGTAACGCCTGATTCTATCAATTAACTTAAAAAGGCTAGCACGGCCGAACAGGCAAGTCTCTATGTTAAAATAACAAAGCTACATCGTATTGCTGCTCAAAATGTTTGGTTTAATCAGCAGTGTAAACAACTCCATGTTATTCCCAATTATAGCCAAATACGTTCTAACACACATAGTCGAGCGGCCAGTGTTCCCATTTCCAAAGCTCAGAATATTTGGCTTAATGAGGAATGTCGTCGTTGGTTTTCCAATAGAGATAACTTAAAAACCCACCTTAAAGTATTATATTCTGAACTTTCATATAAATTACATAATATTGAATTTGATATTTTGGATGGGAAAGCCAGAGAACTTGCTTCAATGGCTATTTACGAGAAATATCAAATTCAGTCCCATAAGTTAAAACGACTTGTATCTTCTTCATCCCGTAAACGTAACAACGACATACATACTGAATATCACCAATTTTATCCCCGTGTTAAAAATCTTTCCGATGTCCAGTTTCCAACGGATGAGTTGTCCCTTTTACACAAAGGCCTAAAGTATAATTTAACACCTTCGGTCTCCCAAAGATCATTAGAGACTGTAGCCGTTGACGCGGAGGTGGCTGTTGTGATCGGGAGGAAAGATAACATCGTTAAAAGTTTGTTAGCTAAAGAAATTCAGGAGGCACCCGCATCTTCCCATTGCAATCCTGAGTTCCCCATTTTTATGTCACTAAAACATAGAATAAAAGACAATAACCTTATTGTTACTAAGGCCGACAAGGGAAATACTGTTGTCATTATGGAGAGTAGCGGGTATAGCCAGAAGGTTAACGATGTTATCCAAGGTGACGACTTTCAGCTGTTAGAGTCTGATCCAACCAAAAAGTTTACTTCGGATATTAAAGTATGTATACAAAAGTCGTCATATGTTTTTCCCAATCACAACTTGTCTCGGAGCAATCTTGTTCCAATGAATCCTCAAGCACCCACTTTATATGGGTTACCTAAATTACATAAATAACATGTTCCTATTCGTCCAGTTGTCTCATATATAGGTGCACCAGCTTATCTCCTTGCTAAAAAATTAAACTTCCTCCTTCGGGAGAAATCTGGTTTCAACCCCACTTACAGCCTTAAAAATAGTTTAGAACTTATTTCCAAAATAAAAGATATTCGTATTCCACCTAAATCTATGTTGTTGTCTTTAGACGTTGATGGTCTTTTCACAAACGTCCCATTCCCTGACTGTTTGCGTATACTCTCAAATCTCTTTAAAAAACGTCGTCTGCATCCCGGGGAAACAAATGATCTTCTTAATTTAACCTCTCTCTGTATGAAACAAAATTATTTCCGGTTTAATAACCGTTTCTATCTACAAAAAGAAGGGTTAGCTATGGGGTCCCCTCTAAGTCCACTTATGGCGGACATTTTCATGGATGATTTCGAAAAACAACATATAGTTGTTAACCAAAATATCTTATACTATTATCGATATGTAGACGACATAATTATTTGCTGGACAGGCACAAGGAGACAACTGGATGTTTTCCTTAATAAAATAAATAGAGTCCACGAAAAAATTAAATTTAAACTTGAATTGGAACAAGATGGCTCCCTTAATTTCCTTGATTTAACAATAACAAGAAAAGAGTCGTTACATGTTTTCCAAATTTATCGAAAGCCAACTCATACCGACACGGTCATCCCCGCATCATCGTGTCACCCATGGCAACATAAATTAGCCGCTTTTTATTGTTACATTAACCGTCTGTCCACTGTTCCATTAAATAAAGAAAATTATTTAAAAGAACTTAATATAATTTATCAAATTGCGGTCTCTAACGGTTTTTCAAAAAGTCTCATTGATAATCTTATTAAAAAGAAACAAAAGCATGTTGTTCGCAATTCTTTGTACGCGGTTCGATCTCAAAGTGTCCGGCGGTATGTGGGTAGTTTGACCTACTTGGGCCCCATATCGGAAAAAATAGCTAATAGTCTTAAGAAAAACGGCATTAACGTGGCATTCAAAACAAACAATTCGCTTAGGAATATTTGTAACAATAAAGATAAGTTAAATATTAGTCAAAAATCGGGTGTTTATAAACTTGTTTGTGACGAATGCCACGCCGTTTACGTGGGTCAGACTGGTCGCAATTTCGGGACGCGCTATAAAGAACATATGGCCGCGTACAGAAATTGCAATCCTGATAAATCCCATTTTGCTAAACATCTCTTGGACACTGGACACAACCTAGCTAGCGACCATTCCTTTGAAGTCTTACATACCTGTAATAAGGGGCTGCGACTGTGTGTGCTGGAGCAGTTGGAGATTTTAAAAAGTAATAATAGTAATTATACACTGCTGAATGAACAAGCAAATGTTTCTAATTCACCTCTGTTAAACATCTTTAAGACCAATCTTTAATAATAATTTTAAGATTAATAATAATAAATAATTATAATAATATCAATAAAACAATAATAATAATAATAGTATTTAAAATATTAATCATAACAATAATAATAATTAGTAGCAGATTTGTTATCGCACGGCGCGTTCACTCAAAACAATAATAATAATAGTATAATAATAATAATAATATAATAGTATTTAAAAATAATCATAACAATAATAATAACTGTTGACAGGTTTGTAATCGCACGACGCGGTCACTCGCTACTTTGGTAGGGAGCGATTGTGTCAGCGTGTATAAATAGCAACTGTTTCGACTCGCCGCTCACTTAGCGGTCAGCCGCCGTAGAGTCTGTATTACCTGAGGATGCCTCGTGTAGAGGCGAAACACGTGTCGTATTATCGTCAATGGTGTGTCTTGCCTGGAATAGTGGTGTTGAGAGTAGTGGTGCTTGGTCTAGTGGTGACGGAGTTAGTGTATGCAATTGAGGGAGGGCGGGAGGTGCGCTTCAATCCAGGTAAGACACATCATTTTATATGTTTAGCGGAAAGTTGCAAAGAAATTGATATTTTAATTTTTTAAAATAATAATAAAAAAATACAATAATACATACAAATAAAAGTAAGTGAAAGTTATATATAAAATATCATATAATAGATTAAATGAAAAGAGTAAGAGAAAGGTAAAGTAATTTATCTAATAGCGTTCTAAATAATACGATTTAACAAGAATTTTGAAAGAGTGAAGAGATTTAGCACGACGAATATGGAGAGGTAAGGAGTTCCACATTCGCACAGCGGTTACGGTGAAGGATTTCTTGAAAAAGGAAGAAGAGTGCAAAGGTGTAGAGAGAGAAAGATTGATGGAGGATCGAAGGAACCGATTATGGGTAAGAGAAAGATACTGGAAACGGTTTTTAAATAAAGAGGAGTAGAAGAATTAAACAGCACACTATAAAACGCGGAGAGAATGTGAGTATTCCTGCGAAGGCGGGAGCCATTTGAGCTGTTTACGAAATTCGGAGATACGATCATATTTGCGAAGCCCAAATATAAATCTAATGCATAAATTTTGAATGCGCTCAAGCTTATTAAGCTGCTCCTCGGTAATGTCAAGATAGCAAATATCAGCATAGTCAAGGATAGGTAGAAGAAGAGACTGGGCGAGCGTAACTTTAGTTGCTGTGGGAAGGAAATTACGTAATCTACGTAAAGAGCTTAACGCAGCAAACATTTTTCTACTGATCTCATTAACCTGTGAGGTCCAAGACATACAGGAGTCAAGATACAACCCCAGGTTTTTAACCTTGTTACTGTAAGGGATTAGAGTGCAGTCTAGTATAATAGGGGGTAGGGAAGACCAGTCAATTTTACCAATTAATCTAGAACTACCGATGACAATGACCTGAGTTTTCTTAGGATTAATCGTTAAACCATAACATTTACTCCAATT
Source organism: Parnassius smintheus behrii (assembly GCA_036936625.1). NCBI lineage: Eukaryota > Metazoa > Arthropoda > Insecta > Lepidoptera > Papilionidae > Parnassius > Parnassius smintheus. The sequence continues at coordinate 45,969,925 of JAUPFT010000021.1, forward strand.
CGAAATACAAGTCAGATCAGCGTTAATAGTGTCAACTGCTTTAGATAGATCTTCAAGAGAGGACTGAGTATAGATTTGGAGATCATCAGCATACAAGTGGTAGGAAGAGGACAAATACATAAAATAAATAAAACATTATAATAATAAAAACATTATAAAATACAAAATAATATCAATTAAAACCGCCGTAATTTTCATAAGAAGGTAAAATGTTTTAGCTTAAATGTCATTGCTTTCTTAATTTATAAGTAAAAGAAATGAATATATTAATAAATTACGAAGTTAATTAAACACAAATTCTGAAATAATACTGTATGAAAACAAATAAATTAAATAGTTAAAAATCAGAATCGTTTAATTGTAAATCGATATCGACACCAATATACGAAACAACCTTATTGTGGCGCCTCGTGGGCCAGATCGCCGCAGGGTCGCTTTGTTCGCTCAGTTAAAGTGCCTCATATTCGGTTACCCGCCTATATTACACGCCTATAGTCACTATCGATATCTCAGGCACTTTTCGATATAAATAACTTTTAAGCACTAACAAATTCACACAAATTTAATCGTTAAAGCGTCGTAATAGGTAACATATTTAAATGTATTTTAAGCAGAGATTACGCCATTCAGGATTAAGATTAAAGGATATAACTTTCATTTTACTACTTCTTGTACAAACAAGATCCTTAATAAATAACCAAACAAAGGTCCGACGTCACACCTTATTTGAAATCAGCTTTGTCATGTGTCTCTACCTTTTATTCATTATTTATAAATTTTAATGTGGATAGAAGAAAAAATATCTTTATTCATAAAGCAATAAAATAGAAAATTTATTGTTAGAATTTCATTAATACACTATAAAACGAATGTTTGGGAAATTAATGTTAGAATTTTAAATATTGAATGTGGTTTGTTTTGTTTGGCTGCGCATGTGCACTGTGTGTAGAAAGTTAAGATTGTTAAGCAAAATTTATTACCTGTTTGTAAAATAGGCATCCGTTGCCTTAATTAATTAATAGCTCACCAATTAAAAATAACCCAAGTTTTAACCGAGTAAGTCTTTAATTAGGTTAATAATAGAAATATGAATCGTAAATGTCGACCACTCGGTTTATAACTGAATTAGAAAATTTGACCTACTGATGGAATTTTTCTTATCAGTGCTATAATTAAATTAATGGATGGCATAAGAAATTTTATGACCTCCTTTAGTAAAAGTGCCCGGAAATAAATTCAAAAAATAACTCATCTAGGGTAAACTGCCCTAATCTTGACACTCCACCAACTATTGACACTTCTACAGATAAATTAAAATTATAACATTCACGTTCAATATAGGAGCAAAGGTGTTTAAAGTAAACGCATCTGTATTTATATTTTTTGTTCTGGCAATACAGTTTGAGTTATTTAACAAGCATGGCTGAACAAAACTATTCAATTTACCAACCGTCTCCGTGTTCATAAGAAAAAGTCGCCATTTTGTTGGAAAATCGGAAGGGTAAGTGCATACAATATAGTATAATTTTTCGTCTTTGATATTTACATATATATTGATGTTTATATTTTGTACATTGATGAAAAATCGATTAACATTTCTATAACCTCACTTTAACGGTAATTAAAAAATTGTGACATTAAAATAGGGGTGTCAATAATTGATAGCTAAATAGACCTCACTACCTATTATTGACACAGTATGTCAATATTTGGATTCATATTATTATTTATTTTGATAGGAATTTTATACAAAAAATACTTGTTTTAACGACAGGGATTATTTTGAGTATAAATTAAAAAACGTCTGGCTTAGCTTTTCAATTTTTTGACACAGTGTCAATAGCTTAATATCGTATTATCGACACCATGTCAATAATAGGAAATAAATATGTCAATAATAAGTTTTTTACTTCAATTTGTAACGATTAATTTCAATCAAGTATTTTAACAATAACTAAAAATTATTTAAGGTTAGGTATTAGCTTAAAAATAATAAAAATAATATTAATTATCATTCCGTAATTTACAGTATGGCCAACTACAAAACAAATCCTGGTTTAGAGAAACGCAAAAGTTCTCTAAATAAGATTAATAAAAAGAAAATATCTCCAAAGAAAAGAAAGCAATACTCTTCAGAAATATAAAATTAGCATTAGAAGCAATAAATAAAGGGATGTCCAAGAAATTGGCTTCCAAAACGTATGGTGTCCCTAGGACTACACTTATTTTTCATACCAACCATCCAGACAAAAATGAGAGACCAGGACCACCTACTGACAGTAAAAGAGGAAGAAGATTTAGTAAATTGGATCAAAGTTAATAGCAGAAAAGGCTTTCCAAGACGAAAAGAGGACCTGATTACAAGTGTAGCTGAATTCTTAAAAAAGGTCAATAGACCGAATCCGTTTAAGAATGGCGTTCCAGGGAAAGGATGGTATAATCTTTTTATGAAAAGACATAAGGATTTTGCTATTAGAACCCCAGAAAGTGTCACTGGTGCAAGTTCTTGCGTATCTGAAGAAGATATAAGACGCTGGTGTCGTGATATATATTCTTATTAATATAAATGAATAATTATACTGACATTCCCAGGACCCATCGCGCATTTTAAATGATGACGAGACAAACTTCCAACTGTGCCCAAAAAGTGGGAGAGTTCTTTCCATAAAAGGTCATAAAAATGTCTATGAAGTTGATAGAGGTCAAGCCAAGGCATCCTTAACTGTTTTATTTACCTTTAAAGCAAATGGAGAACGAACTCCACTATTAGTAATTTACGCAAATAAAAGACTACCTAAAGAACTTGCTACAAAAGTGCCTAAAGATTGGGGTATTGGCCTCAGTGATAACGGTTGGATGAAAACAGACATTTTTGTTGATTATATTAGGAATGTTTTACATCCATACCTTACGCGAACAGCAACAAAATTTCCTGTCATCCTGTTTGTTGACGGACATAAAACACACGTAACACTAAGTGTCAGTGAACTTTGTACAGAATTAAAAATCACACTTATCGCTCTTTATCCAAATGCCACGAGAATTTTGCAGCCCGCAGATGTATCCGCTTTCAAACCGCTAAAAAATGGTTGGAAAAGAAGTGTGATGGAGTGGAGAAGAAACAATCCATCTCAAGCTCTAACAAAATTGGAATTCGCACCGATTTTAGAAAAAGCCATTAATAGTTCTATTCATCCGGAAATATTGCAAAATGGTTTTAGGGCTGCTGGACTTTTCCCGTGGAATTCTGATAGTATAAACTTTGACAAATGTCGTGGTAAACGAGTAAAAAGCGTAAGCAATAATAAAGATGTAGTGTTACAAAAAAATCGATTCCTCGATATAATTAAAGAATGTAAGTATGAAAAAGACAGAATTTTGAACCAAGTTTTTAATTTTTTTGAAGAAGGGATGGCCTTCTTAAGTCTAATACATCTGAGACTCCCAATAACAAAACTACTGCATGCATATTAAAAGGTGTTACATCCATTGAATCTGAAGACAACTTTTATGAGGAACCAAATACCAATTTCGATATTGCTAATATTCCTGTAATTTTATGTGATTCTGTGGAAGATTGGAATGATTCAAAAGAAAGGCTATCTTGCTTTGAAGTTCCACATGAAGTAGAAATTCATACATATATTTTCTACAGAATATAAGGCCGAAGAGATTGCAAAAGTAAAAACAAAACTTAATTTTGATGATAACAAAAGAACGAGTGCCTCTAACAAACTGTTACAAACACCTATGAAGACTGTGTGTACCAATGTAAGACTGAATATCGATTCTAAGGACACTGGTAATAAGATTCGTGACCAAGATACTTTGTGTTTAAAAGAACGATTTGCAAAAGAATTTAATATTAAACCAAAATTAGATAAGAAAACACTGCAGGATAAAGATATCGAAAATTTACTTGAAGAAAATTCTCAGTAGGTACTGACTTGTTAAAGTTATAAGAGAAGTTATGATCTCAGTTTAATAAATACGTAAATAACCATCGTAAAACATACATTTATATCGTAAACATTATTGTTAAAACGACTTTAAATGAAACTTGTACCCTACGTTGATTAGTTGATACTTTGATAGTGATAAAGAAGAGAAGTTTATTACCTATTTTTGATGCAACTGTTTTTTTTTTTTGTGATTTCTTAAGTACTGATTATTGCAATGTTAATTAATACTTTTATAGTGATTAACAGGAGAAAATGTTATTTTTGGTGTAACTGTTTATTTTTTAAGAATTCTATTACATATTTTTAAACTACAGAGTACTTTTTATTTACTATTTTCCCAATAAATTCGTTAAAATTAGCGATCAACAGACATGAGAACCAGGGTGTCAATATTTAGGCAGTTCAGTGTCATTAATAGGAAAATGTATGTCAATAATAGGAAGTTAGAGGTAACTTCAGATAAACGAACTTTTTTCATAAATAGTAATTATAATTTGCACAATATCGCCAACTTTTAAAATAATGATAATGACAGAATATTAATATCTACAAATAAAATACAAAAATAGTTTATTTAACTATTTTTTGCTAAATGTTTTGTGACGAACGTCTTAAAGTGTCCATAATTGGGTAGTTTACCCTACTATATAAAAAAATTTACTTTTTACAAAAAGTTAAACCTGACTTCAACTAACTAAAAGTTACAGCATATGTAAATTCCCAATCCTGGGCACAGGCCTCCGCTCATTTCTGAGAGGGGTTTAAGCCAGGGAATGTTCGCCGCGCTACCCCAATGCGTAATGGTGAACTGCAAATGTCTTCGGAACTTAGTTTTTCTTATTTCTCAGACATGCAGGTTGCCTCACGATGTTTTCCTTCACCACCGAGTACGTGGTAAATCTGCACTTAAAATTGCAATTAACATTTTGATTGGTGCCGGCGGGGTTCGATCCTGGTTTGCTCGCGAACTGTGAAATTTACAGCGAGCGCTAACCATCTGAGCTACCACGGCTGTTCGACTAACTAAAAATAATAACACAATTTCACATTCTGAAGTTGGTGCTAAGACATACTGCATAGAACAATCAGAATGTAAAATTATTATATTCTTTTTGATTAGTTTTTTATAAAGAGCCTTTACTTTTTTAATAAAAATATCCTCATCATTTTGTCACTGTCAGAAATGAAATATAACAAACATAATAGACCCATGAAATATAACAAATATAATAGAAAAAGTAGGTTCACAATTGTATCGAATGTATAAAGTTATGACAGTAGGTTTGCTAATCATAGCATATAAACTTTATGCTGTGAGTGATCATTTTGTGTATTTTAGTTCTTTTTTAAATTTTTTTACATAAATTAAAGCAGTATATATATATGTACATAATGTAAAGATCAAAGTTGAACGACGAAATAGAAAACTCAAGGTTTGCGGACCCTCGAGCCATAATTCATCACGGTTACATTTGCACGAGATCGCTGCAAAGCAAACTGGTTAAAAAGAACCCGATATAATGGTAAAACATAATTTTATCCTCAATAATTACCTAGGAATGTTTTTATAATTTCATCATCCTATAAAAACATGTAACCAATTTGAGGACTAAGAAGAAGTCTCGCAGACCGTAATAAAACTGGGATTTCTTACCCTTCAAACAGAAACATAGCACATTGGAGAGCACACTATCCCTTGGCGCCAGAAAATAGACACAAGGGTAGTGTAAACTCAACGGACATTTTTATATCATTGGGTGACAAACGAGCACACAGTCCACCTGATGGTAAGTGGATGCTGTGGCCCATAGACATCTACATTTATCCTCAATTAAGAATCAAAATGCAAATGAGTTGTCACCCCTGAGGACTAAGATGGAATGCCTCGATTTCAGTAAATAGGGTCGCCGGTTTTCTACACTCACCACACGAAACACAGCAGCATTAAGCTACTATTATATAATAATACCAGCGGGTATTCTGTGAGTGCGCGGTCCTCACAGAATACCAGCGTAAAATATACAGGTGGTTGAGCCGGCCCATTCGTATTACAATTCTATAATATAGCTGCAGCGTGGCTCTACCACGTACGTAATTTCTAGGTTATAAATTATATGTGGGCTCTTTCCTGAACATAAATGTATTGACAAACTATTTATAGGTATATGCAAACATATCAAGTAGTGAGGTAAGCAACGGCAAAGAAAACCTCTCACTATAATCTTTAGAGGCGAAACAGGCGTCGTATTATCGATGATGGTGTGTCTTTCCTAGTGTAGTGGTGTTGGGAGTAGTGATGCTGGGATTATTGATGACGGAGATAGTGCATGCAATCGAGGGAGGGCGGGAGGTGCTCTTTAAAGTAAGTAAGAAACATTTTATTTCATTACACGGATCTTTTAGTTTTAACATGTTTAATATAATAGATTTCCATAAAGCAAGGCGATTTTTAAAATTTGCTATAATATCTACCCTAAACATAATTTTGTTTCCGTATAAAAACATATAAAGTAAATTGTACTGATAAATTTTATTTCACCATTACTGTGTCCGGTCCATCTGCGTTTTCTTGTAATGTATAGACATAGCACCTCGTATAACGACGATCGTAAAACAAAAAGTTGTTTTATTGCCTATAATAATTTGACCTTGTTTTAACAAGGTGACGATATTAACCGTTATTGTATTTACCAACTATACCGGATAACGCAGGACATTCCTAATGTAAAAATACCATATCACTTTACTTTACCTTTTACATAAATGTTAAATAAATAATAAAATATTTTTTCTAAAAATATGAAGTACGTCTAATAATGTACATTCAAAAATATTATGTATACTCTAAGCCACCGACGCATCTGCAATCTAAGGTCAACGCTCTACCCTGTGTTAATTTTTTTATTTATAGGTAAATGAAATGTTGTACGTGGCAGAGCCATGCTGTACTATACTATAGTTGTATTACGGATAGGTCGGCGCTCACACCATGTTTGGTGGTCACACCATCAAACATGGTGTGCGACCAAAGAATCATTTAATGACCGGGGCAGGACCACGCTCTCACAGAATACCAGCGTAAAATAACAGCTAAATGCTGCTGTGTTTCGTATGGTGAGTGTAGAGAACCGGATACCCTTTTTACCGGAGACGACGAATTTCATCTTTGCCCTCAGGGAGGATAACGTATCTGCATTTTTATTCTTAACAAAAATTAGATGTATACAGGGTTATTTTTCAAAAGTCAAATTTTAAACTTAAGTTCAAATACATAAATAATGATATATCGTTATTGAAAATACAAGTAAATAAGACTTCTATTTTTATTTGAAATTTGCCGAAATTGAATGTGATTTATGGGCAACAACGTTTTTGCTAACCGACCGACCCTTACGAATGATGTGTGTGTGCGCAGTAAAATGTGGTGCGTGCGCAGTAAAATGTGGTGCGTGCGCAGTAAAATGTGGTGCGTGCGCAGTAAAATGTGATGCGTGCGCAGTAAAATCAGTTAAAATAAAGATAATTCTTTCTTTTAACCGATGATTCCACGAATTTGGAATTAAAAAGGTACAAAGGACAAAACGTTTGAGATATTTTTAAATTAATTTTTCTTCACCATTTTCCTATATTACTTATTCTGAACCTACTCTGCAAATTTGGTCGGTTATTGCAAAATAATATACATATCCATATCCTACAACATACACTTTCCACCAGGCGGACTGTGCAAAATAAGAGGTCTGAATTCCATAAGTGCTTACTTTAAAAATGAAGTCATTGTCTTCAAATCGTTACATGCTTTCCGATGGAAAAGAGAGAAGAAAAGAAGAAACTCATCCTTGAATGATAATTTTTTTAATAGAATTAGGGTGACAAACGAGCACACAGTCCACATGATGGTAACTGATTGCTGTGGCCCATAGACATCCACATCCATCCTCGATTACAAATCAAAATGCAGATGCGTTATCACACCTGAAGAATAAGATGGAATGCCTCGTTTTCAGTCAAGAAGGCTCTCCGATTCCCTACACTCACTATACGAAACACAGCAGCGATAAGCTGCTACTTCACGTTGGTACTCTGTGAGAGCCTTGCCATTCCCCGGTAGAGCAGACCCATACGTGCTACAACTATACCAGTAATATAGCTGCAGCATGGCTCTACCACGTAAAAATAAATAAAAATTACAGACATTTTAAGGTTCCGTAATCCAGTTATCATCTCATCTCGTTCCGCATAGATTGTAAGAGTCCATTAAGAGAAATTCAGTTAACTATTGTTATTGAATAAACACATTTCGGGTGTTTTACAGCAACCATGAAATCCCGATGTCATAGTTTGTCCAGCTTTTGTATATATTTTTTTAAATCTTGTGAATTCCAACATATGACGTATTATATAGTATTTCTTTGATTTGAATATCCGATGGGACGTCTTCGTTTATATATACATACCTACGAAAATGAGAACTGATTGCTATCCCAATTTTTTTTAAAAAATCTGTCACCCTAGCAATAACGCATTATTATACGGATGATTGGATCAACTTTATAGCTCTCTTACAATACATTTTGTGTAGGTTTATAGCGAAATGATTTTAATGACGTACAGTCTAGGTACATACTTAGCTTTTAACGCCAGTAGATAGCGACGCGACGACAAGTTAAGACAGTTTATTGCAAAATAAAATTAATAAGCGTTAAAGGGTTTTACTTAACTGTGTATCTAACATATTAAAATGAACGGTAAAATTTGTTGTTGCGTCGTTAAAATTGATTATTGACTAACTTAGATTTGATGAAATGACTCCAAAAGTGGTAAAACTTATTTTTTGCAAAACGATTTAACAATTTAGACAATTGGAAGTATTTGATTCTATAATTCAATATATATATCCAAGAGCACTGGTGGCGGTGTACGAACATCCACTGCCCCATGTCGTCCCGTGGGTGTCGTGAAAGACGACGGAGGGCAACAAACCACGAGATGAAAAGCAGCATCTTTTTAATAAAAATGAACCCCTGCTCGGACGGCCATTAGATAACTCATTCACGTGCACTGTACACTTTTATAGGAGTCGTCGTTACGCAACTATTGATGCGGAATGATTGAAATTAACTTTTTACAGCCCGCGCCTTTCAAACCGCGGGCCCTGAGACATATAAAGCTGTTGTAGCCAAAAGGCTAACAACATTAAGATCATCAGAAACCAGGAGTCAATCCGCCTGCCAACCGTTTGAAGCAACCAACGAAAGCTATGTTCGGCGATGGCCTTTTGATAAGCTGTAATAATGAAAAAAAAAACCCTAACAAATAAATATTTTTGACTACCACGTACCTCTGGGTCGATCTTCTTGAACTCAGGATCTTCCTCGTCCACCTCGAAGTAGAGTTCCGTGGACGTGAGGGACACGGTGCCCGGAGCTACGAGACCCGGCGCCACAAGTTTTGCCTTCGTACTGATATTCACTGGACCTGGAGAGGGGGAAATTTACGCGGCATAATAAGTTACTCTTAAAAGAATATTTGAGGGTTGTGTGCAAGGGGAGTAGAGGGCAGCAAACGTCCAGTAAGACGACGATATTTGTGCTACTCACATAATATAGCTGCACCATGGCTCTGCTATGTATAAAATAATTTTAAAGTTAACTTATCTGTATTACTATATAAAAAATGATTTGTATTGTCGCCGTTTGGTCACCTACGTCATAACGTTGAGATTACTTCTCTCTAACTAGGTGAAAGTGATTGAATAATTCGTCCAACGTCGTCATGATAGTTAAGTTCCGAAAATGCTACAAAATTTTCTCCGGGTCGATAACGTGTATTATTATACTAATTCAACTATTATTTTCAAATTTTAAAAAAGGAATCTAATGAAGACATAAGTGTATCATATTTACATAAAACATCACAAAATATTTAGCTTCTGTTTTCTAAATGAGAGAAGCTAATGCTTTTAATACAGACTTGGCGTTTTAATGGTGGTAAAAAGTCAAAGGTTACATATAAAACAGCTTTATGAGCGGCCATTTTAAATTTATTCCAACAGATTAATTTTATAGTTAAAGATTATTTATAAGAGCCCTGGTATAATAAGAGTTAAACGGTGTTAATTTTTATAGAACAAGTCGTCCAGTAGCTCGACAACTGCGCAAAAACAGTACCGCGTACCACTGGGCTTCTGGTCTTCGTCACCCTCTAGTAGCAGCTGAGCAGCTAGCTACGCACAGAGAGTGCAACGTGCCATCGAGCTCCTGGTCGTTATCGCGCCAGTGCAGCAGCTGAGCAGCTGCGCATACACAGTGTCACGTACCAATGAAGCTTCTAGTCGTTATCGCGTCAGTGCAGCAGCTGAGCAACTGCGTTATGACAGTGCCATGTACCACTGATCTCCTGGTCGTTATGGCGTTCGTGTAATAGCTGAGTAGCTCGCACGGCTAAACCACGTCCACTGCGCTCCTGGTCCACGTCGCCATCACGCAGCAGCTGAGCAGCTGCGCACTGAAAGTGCTACGTACCGGTAAGCTCCTGGTCAGCGTCTCGTTCGTCCAGCAGTGCATCCGCGTCGTCCAACAGCTCGGCAGCTGGCGCTGGCAGCTGTGCACCTCCAGCCGCCTGTGCGATTTGCGCGTGGAGTTCTTCTCGTGCCTGAACATCGAATTTTCCTTATTTTTATAAATGTAAAAGAGGCAAACGGGCACACATTCCCCTAGATTGTGAATGGAAACTGCACTATATACACTTACAAAAAAAAACTGACACCTGACCTAAGGACTGAGGGGAATGTATCGTTACTTAAAAAAGATTCTTTTTTATTTGCTACATCGGGCACACTGAAAGTTCTGCGCTCCTGGTCGCTTCATAAGTCCAATGCGGAACATAGAATTTGTGGGAACAAGGAATGCCACAAAGCACGGTCCTGAGACACCTACATCCATCGACTTCCTGCATGTCTTACCAGATCGTCACTCCATCTGGTGAGGTACGAGGCTGCCACTCGAGAACCTTTTTGCCCATTGATTGTCGGTTCTTCGAGCTATATAGCTTGTAAATCCGTTGGGCTATATCGATTATTCTCGTTCTACTGCAAATATCCTCATTTCTAAGTTTATCATGCAAAAAAACCTCGAACATAGCCCTCTCCATAGCTTGTTGAGTGACCTTAAGCGTACTCATACGGCCAGCAGTGAAGAACATCATCTCAGATCCATAAGTCTCATCACTGGCAAAACGTTCTGGTTGTACAATCTTGTTTTCAGGTTTTGAGGAGTAATACCTGACCTGTCGGTCGAAGTTGGACTTACCAGGTAAACTACTCGTCAACAACTTCGAGGATAGTACTCCCAACAACTACCGGCATAGGTGTGACATGGAAGTTAAACATTGTTTCCGTTGATCCGTTGGGACTTGGGAGACACTACTGAGGTCATTGAGTGTCGGATGTGTCTGTGATTCTGCCATACGGACTATATCGTTAACAAATCTAAGGTGAGTAATGTACTTGACATGATGGCTTCATGTTAACACCGTATCCTCTCCAGTACAGTAGCTTGAAAACGTCTTCCAATGCAGAGTGAGATGTTTCGGGGATATAACTTTACCCTGTCTTACACTTCAATTCAATTGGATGGGTTTCGTACTTTGGTACTGTAGTCGGAAAGCCATCGTTGCCCTACTGAACAAATATTTTATTACTTCAATATACCGATAGTCAATTTAGCACCACTGAAGAAATTGTAGCACCGCCATATTTCGACGGATTGAAAGGCTTTCTCATAGTCCACATACGGAAGGTAAAGTGGCAGATTGTACTCTTCGGTTTTCTGTACAATTTTCTCAAGGGTGTGTATATGGTCTAGGTAACTAAAACTTTTTCGGAAACCGGCTTGTTCGGGAGGCTGGAAGTGTCGAGTCTGCGTGTGAGACTATTCATAATGACACTCGAAAACAGCATGTGGACGCGGCTATAAAGGAAAATCGGTCTGTATTTGTTCAAAAAAGCGTTGTTACCTATCTTGAAGAATAAGACCACCGCACTTCTGTCACACACCTCCGTAGTAGTTCCTATCATGGAGGAAGAAAGAGCTTCTAAAGGATTTTTAGTACTGATATTCCACCCGCTTTCAGAAGCTCCGCTGTAATTTCATTCCCTTGGGCCATGCTGTTTTTAATATGTTGAAGAGCCATTTTAATTTCGCCCAGACTGACGGGATACGTCCGGGATATCGTCGAAATAGGTCGATGGTCGCTCATAATTTTTTAAATTCGAATGTCTTATTTTTAAAAAAAATAGTATACTCTTAAAATTATTAAAATATTTTTGGCGGGAAGTCACGAGGCAGTTGCTTTTATCACAGTTTGAAGTTTGTTATTCATTAATGTCTTTTCAAAAATAATTTTATTTAGTTAAAAAAATGATTAAATGTAATAAAGAATACTTGAATAACATTAAATATATTAGTTAACATACAAATTGTTTAGTTTATTTTATTATTTATGAGTTATATAAAACTTTAAGTGTACTTCGTGTAATAAACAAAGTACCTACAGCGCGCCCCATACACAATCCGAATCACGCATATGAGCGCACTGCGAAGCTGCGATTTGGTGTGCGCTCCAATTTAGTGAACTTTGCAGTGTGAGCTTGCGTGAATTCGTCGCGGCGTGAAATCGGAATTACGTGAGAATCGTTGCCGAGACGGCAATACAGCGCTGCGTGAGTGAGGTTCTGTGCGGTGCGATATCTGGATAGAAGCGTCACCTGCAGGATGGCGTCGCTGGGCGGCTGCGCAGCGGCGTGTGCCGGCGCGGCGGCGCGGCGGCGGCCGCGCGCGTCGGGCACCAGGCGGCGGCGGCGTCGCGCGTCGTCCTCCCACGAGTCCAGCTTCCAGAACCCGCCCGAGCTCTCCGCGCCCTCTTCCGCACCCCCAGTGCTGGACCACAAACACAAACTTCAATTAAACCCTTTTCTGTTTTTCTTTAAATATAAAATAAGGGTGACAAACGAGCACACAGTCCAACTGATGGTAAGTGGATATTGCAACTCATGTATATACTTGCATCTAAATTTATCCTAAATTATCCGATTATATATATATATATATATATATATATATATATATATATATATATATATATATATATATATAATCAAAAATATTATAGATTATATATATATATATATATATATATATATATATATATATATATATATATATATATAATCGGAATCTCGGAAACGGTTCCAACGATTTTCATTAAATTTTATGTGCATGGAGTTTCGGGGGCAATAAATCGATCTAGCCAGGATTTATTTTTAGAAAATGTCTTTTTGTCCGTGTTTTTAGGCAATGAAAAAGAACTACAATATCGTTAGAATAAGAAGATAAATTTTGACAGTTTATTAAATGATTAAAAATAGCTTAATTGGTATATTAGGCGGTCACAAAATCGTGATACCATGGTTCGAGCCCAGACCGACCGACTGACCTCGAGCCCTTTTTTTTAGTATTTTTTTAAATCATGAAAATTTAAATTAAACTAATTGCACTCATGATTTTTTATTCAAATAACAAGTTCAGTTTTTTCTATTATGTCGCTAAGATCAAAAAATATTATTCGTATTTCATCAGTATGTAATTTGTATCTAAATATAATTTCCAAAACACACGAATTAAAAAAAAACCGAGTGAAAAATACCGAGCAAAGCTCGGTCAACCGGGTACTACTTAATTAAGAATCAAAGATGCAGATTCATTGTCATCCCTAATCACTAAGATGTAATGCCCCATTTCCAGTAAAAAGGGTCTCTGGTTCTCCACACTCACCTTACGAAACATAGCACCACTACGAAGCATTAAGCTGCTATTTTACACTGATATTCCGTAAGAGCGTGGGAGGGTGAGAGAGGGTAGTAATGTGCATAATGGAACGAGTGGGATGGATGAGCTGGAAAGACGGGTGAGGTGTGTGAGTGAGAAGGGTGTACCTGGCGTTCGCGGCGTGGCGCAGCTTGTCCAGGAGGCGCGCGGCGGCCGCATGGTCAAGCCGGCACGCCGCAGCGATGTGTGAGTGAGGAGGGTGTACCTGGCGTTCGCGGCGTGGCGCAGCTTGTCCAGGAGGCGCGCGGCGGCCGCATGGTCAAGCCGGCACGCCGCAGCGATGTGTGAGTGAGGAGGGTGTACCTGGCGTTCGCGGCGTGGCGCAGCTTGTCCAGGAGGCGCGCGGCGGCCGCATGGTCAAGCCGGCACGCCGCAGCGATGTGTGAGTGAGGAGGGTGTACCTGGCGTTCGCGGCGTGGCGCAGCTTGTCCAGGAGGCGCGCGGCGGCCGCATGGTCAAGCCGGCACGCCGCAGCGATGTGTGAGTGAGGAGGGTGTACCTGGCGTTCGCGGCGTGGCGCAGCTTGTCCAGGAGGCGCGCGGCGGCCGCATGGTCAAGCCGGCACGCCGCAGCGATGTGTGAGTGAGGAGGGTGTACCTGGCGTTCGCGGCGTGGCGCAGCTTGTCCAGGAGGCACGCGGCGGCCGCATGGTCAAGCCGGCACGCCGCAGCGATGTGTGAGTGAGGAGGGTGTACCTGGCGTTCGCGGCGTGGCGCAGCTTGTCCAGGAGGCGCGCGGCGGCCGCATGGTCAAGCCGGCACGCCGCAGCGATGTGTGAGTGAGGAGGGTGTACCTGGCGTTCGCGGCGTGGCGCAGCTTGTCCAGGAGGCGCGCGGCGGCCGCATGGTCAAGCCGGCACGCCGCAGCGATGTGTGAGTGAGGAGGGTGTACCTGGCGTTCGCGGCGTGGCGCAGCTTGTCCAGGAGGCGCGCGGCGGCCGCATGGTCAAGCCGGCACGCCGCAGCGATGTGTGAGTGAGGAGGGTGTACCTGGCGTTCGCGGCGTGGCGCAGCTTGTCCAGGAGGCGCGCGGCGGCCGCATGGTCAAGCCGGCACGCCGCAGCGATGTGTGAGTGAGGAGGGTGTACCTGGCGTTCGCGGCGTGGCGCAGCTTGTCCAGGAGGCGCGCGGCGGCCGCATGGTCAAGCCGGCACGCCGCAGCGATGTGTGAGTGAGGAGGGTGTACCTGGCGTTCGCGGCGTGGCGCAGCTTGTCCAGGAGGCGCGCGGCGGCCGCATGGTCAAGCCGGCACGCCGCAGCGATGTGTGAGTGAGGAGGGTGTACCTGGCGTTCGCGGCGTGGCGCAGCTTGTCCAGGAGGCGCGCGGCGGCCGCATGGTCAAGCCGGCACGCCGCAGCGATGTGTGAGTGAGGAGGGTGTACCTGGCGTTCGCGGCGTGGCGCAGCTTGTCCAGGAGGCACGCGGCGGCCGCATGGTCGCGCCGGCACGCCGCAGCGATGTGTGAGTGAGGAGGGTGTACCTGGCGTTCGCGGCGTGGCGCAGCTTGTCCAGGAGGCGCGCGGCGGCCGCATGGTCGCGCCGGCACGCCGCAGCGATGTGTGAGTGAGGAGGGTGTACCTGGCGTTCGCGGCGTGGCGCAGCTTGTCCAGGAGGCGCGCGACGGCCGCATGGTCAAGCCGGCACGCCGCAGCGATGTGTGAGTGAGGAGGGTGTACCTGGCGTTCGCGGCGTGGCGCAGCTTGTCCAGGAGGCACGCGGCGGCCGCATGGTCAAGCCGGCACGCCGCAGCGATGTGTGAGTGAGGAGGGTGTACCTGGCGTTCGCGGCGTGGCGCAGCTTGTCCAGGAGGCGCGCGGCGGCCGCATGGTCAAGCCGGCACGCCGCAGCGATGTGTGAGTGAGGAGGGTGTACCTGGCGTTCGCGGCGTGGCGCAGCTTGTCCAGGAGGCGCGCGGCGGCCGCATGGTCAAGCCGGCACGCCGCAGCGATGTGTGAGTGAGGAGGGTGTACCTGGCGTTCGCGGCGTGGCGCAGCTTGTCCAGGAGGCGCGCGGCGGCCGCATGGTCAAGCCGGCACGCCGCAGCGATGTGTGAGTGAGGAGGGTGTACCTGGCGTTCGCGGCGTGGCGCAGCTTGTCCAGGAGGCGCGCGGCGGCCGCATGGTCGCGCCGGCACGCCGCAGCGATGTGTGAGTGAGGAGGGTGTACCTGGCGTTCGCGGCGTGGCGCAGCTTGTCCAGGAGGCGCGCGGCGGCCGCATGGTCAAGCCGGCACGCCGCAGCGATGTGTGAGTGAGGAGGGTGTACCTGGCGTTCGCGGCGTGGCGCAGCTTGTCCAGGAGGCGCGCGGCGGCCGCATGGTCAAGCTGGCACGCCGCAGCGATGTGTGAGTGAGGAGGGTGTACCTGGCGTTCGCGGCGTGGCGCAGCTTGTCCAGGAGGCGCGCGGCGGCTGCCTGGTCGCGCCGGCGCGCCGCAGCGATGTGTGAGTGAGGAGGGTGTACCTGGCGTTCGCGGCGTGGCGCAGCTTGTCCAGGAGGCGCGCGGCGGCCGCATGGTCAAGCCGGCACGCCGCAGCGATGTGTGAGTGAGGAGGGTGTACCTGGCGTTCGCGGCGTGGCGCAGCTTGTCCAGGAGGAGCGCGGCGGCCGCATGGTCAAGCCGGCACGCCGCAGCGATGTGTGAGTGAGGAGGGTGTACCTGGCGTTCGCGGCGTGGCGCAGCTTGTCCAGGAGGCGCGCGGCGGCCGCATGGTCAAGCCGGCACGCCGCAGCGATGTGTGAGTGAGGAGGGTGTACCTGGCGTTCGCGGCGTGGCGCAGCTTGTCCAGGAGGCGCGCGGCGGCCGCATGGTCAAGCCGGCACGCCGCAGCGATGTGTGAGTGAGGAGGGTGTACCTGGCGTTCGCGGCGTGGCGCAGCTTGTCCAGGAGGCGCGCGGCGGCCGCATGGTCAAGCCGGCACGCCGCAGCGATGTGTGAGTGAGGAGGGTGTACCTGGCGTTCGCGGCGTGGCGCAGCTTGTCCAGGAGGCGCGCGGCGGCCGCATGGTCAAGCCGGCACGCCGCAGCGATGTGTGAGTGAGGAGGGTGTACCTGGCGTTCGCGGCGTGGCGCAGCTTGTCCAGGAGGCGCGCGGCGGCTGCCTGGTCGCGCCGGCGCGCCGCAGCGATGAGCCGCTCGCACGTGCGCTCCTCCTCCGCGCGCTCTGCGCAAGTGCTCGCGCACACGCACTGCACACACGAACACACACCCTTTACTACTATATATATATGTATGTATGTATTATTGTACGTATATTTATGCTATATTTGTGTATATTTTAATGTATGTGCACTTTATTTATGTATAATGTTCGCACCTGCCAAAAATTGCGCGGCATTAGATACGCCCTATGTACCCTTTTGCTTAAGGTGTTACATGTAAGTTTTTAAATAAATAAACATATATAAATTACTAATAATATACTAGACAAATTCTAAAAGTTTGTCCTTGTGCAATTTATGGCATAATATATTTTGTAAACTGCCTCCGTGATACAGGAGAATGTTCTAGTGTGTGGAGAAAATCATAGTGTGGGGTAACTTTTTAAAAAAAATATGTCCGCCTCGCTTCTCGGAAGGTGGTGGCAAACTACACATCATATCCTAGATTTTTTTTTGTTATACATACACGCAAGTTAGAATAATAATTAATTAACAACCACTCTGTCCGCGAAAAAAAACAATAGTTAAACAATCGACTCTTTCAGGCCCGCCACACACATGCGGAATCCCGTTTGACCGCAAAATTCCGTACGGAAAAATACCGTACGTATGTGGCGTGTCATTGATTTTATATGGACTTGCCGCGTTCGAAAAACTGAATCGGAATTCCGAAACGGAATTCCATATGTATGTGGCAGCCCTTAGAAAGTTGGTGGAAAACTGGTGAATTAGTAACCACCCATTAGGCCGGCCACATACATATTCGAGATTCCGTTTCGGAATTCCGATTCGGGATTCCGAATCGGAACCGGACACACACCTACGGTAGTTTTCAGTACGAAATTTTGCCGGAAAAACGAGATTCCGTCTGTGTATGGCCGACCCGTTCGTATGTAGTGTGTGGCGGTCCTTAAAGACAACGCTTCTTACGTGAATTATTAATATCATAATATATATTGTTATATTCATAATTATTTATAATATGTACTATTTATTTATTTATATTAATATGTATATATATTAAAAAAATATTATGTAGTTAATTATCATTTTTACTTTATTTTTTATTCTATATTGCTACACCTACATCAAATTCTCACTTTTCCATATGTTGACTGATAAGGAATGTCTCAAGTCATTAAGTCCAACCTTTGTATTTTTTTTTTTTTGTTTTAAGGAATGCAATACAGAATAATTAAATAAAATAAAATAGGTAAATGTTTATATTACATGACTCATGGGAAGGTGTAATGGTTAATATTTCATTATTATAACATATTTCATTATTAGATAAAGACAAAATACATGACAATAGCAACATATAAAGCATCCACCAATATAACTCAATAAATCCGACGTATTCCAAAAATAATACTAAATATTCACTAAAAATGTTTTGCAATGCTAAAACCTTCAGGCGCTAAACTCAATAAAGGCCATTCTTGTTTCCGCATGAATATATTAAACATAATCCAGATATAAATATTATGATATAGCAAATACATATTTACTCAGTTTAATTGCTTCTTATTTTACCACAACCATAAAAGAAATTGTTGCGATTAGTAGACGCCAATGTCTAGGCAGGCATATCTCCTTCATAACTCCCAAAGAAAAAAGTCATACCGACGGACAAACCAGATGGCTCATAGAGTAATAGGATGGCTAAACCCGATTCTGATCTTTACCATAAATCCCTATTTACTGCCAGTAACTTTAAGAGACCCATGTCTCTACCTGCATACTTTTACGGTCATATAAAAAGATAAAGAATTATGCAAATATTGAATTAAAATGTATGTTTCAGTGTGTAGTAAATATTAATTTGGAAAACTCACCTCAAAATCAGCATGCTTGAGTACATCGTCGGCTCTCATCCTGTTCAGAATGAATTCGGCCTCATTGGCCACCCTTACGATATGGTCCCTCATTGCGTGCGAGAGTAATCTGCCTTCATTGATCAGCTCTATGAAGGCCAGGCCGGCGTGTTTCTGTAATGAGTTCTGCCACTCTTGCGAGCATAACAGCATTACCAGTTCCACCACCGACGTGCTCGATTTGAACGTTTGCAGACCTAGAAAGAATATACGTTTATTACTTTATTTCTCACGCTTTTGACACTCGCCTTTTTGAGCAAAGTGTAAGACGGCTCCCCCACGACGATGTGGTGACGAACTGGTAAGACATGTTTGTAAGTCGATGGATGTATGTAGCTTAGGACCCTGTTTTGTGGTATTCGTTGGAAGAAGCCCATGTTCATGGTCCTATGGACTTGTGAATGAAATGATGATGATGATTAATGAGTAATAGGGACCTAATACAACCGAGTACATCACTCATCTTCGATTTGCCGACGATATAGTCCTTATGGCAGAATTGCTGGAAGACCTGAGCACAATGCTCAATGACCTCAATAGTATCGGATAGGTCTTTAGATGAACATGGACAAATCACACACACCTATGCCAGTAGTTGTTGGGAGCACTAAGCTCGAAGTTCTTGACGAGTACGTTTACCTGGGACAAATAGTCCGACTCGGTAAGTCCAACTTCGACCCAGAGGTCAATCTACGGATTGACTCGGCTGGGCAGCGTTCGGGAAATTACGACACATCTTCTGGTCAGGTATACCTCAAAACCTGAAAACTAGATTGTACAACCAGTGCGTGTTGCCAGTGATGACTTACGATCTGAGACGTGGTCCTTCACTGCTGGCCATATGATGACGCTCAACTTCGCTCAGCGAGCTATGGACAGGGCTATGCTTGGGGTTTCTCTGCGTGATTAACTTAGAAATGAGGGAACGAAGTAGAACCAGAGTGACCGATATAGCCCAACAGATTAGTAAGCTGAAGTGGCAATAGACCGGCTATATAGCTCGAAGAACCGACAGCCGATGGGTAAAAAAGGTTCTCGAGTGACAGCCTTGTACCGATAGGTGTAGTGTAGGGTGACCCTCCACTAGATGAAGTGACCACCTGGTAAGACATGCAGAAAGTCGAAGAATGCAGGTGGCTCAGGACCGTGCTTTGTGGCATTACTTGGGGGAGGCCTATGTTAATCAGTTGACCTGTGAAGGGCTGTAATGATGATGATGAGGTACCTAATGAATGATCCCGTCACAACAAGGTGGGTACCCCTGAACGGGTACCCACCTTGTTGTGACGGGGGTCTTAGTAGCCGTAGCTTGGTCACCCGTGGTGAACTAAGAGGAACCTACATGGCTGGCCTGTTGTGTAGGGCGGCCCAAGGTGGGCTTGGCGAGCCCATTCCGAATGTGTGTTGGTGAGCTGATGCGAGAGCGGTGTCCTCTCTCCCTACCGCTGCAGCCGAAATGGAGTCGCGGGTAAAGAGGAGTGCTGGAATGGCGATGCATCACCGTTACCGAGAGGAGTGTCTGTATTGCGAGGCGCCACTCTCCCTACCCTCCGTAGCCGAATCTTGGTTGGCGTCAGAGACTAGATCCACCACTGTGACTGGGAAAGCGGGTACTATCGAACGCTCGATTTTCCTGCCCACATGGCTTCCACGTATCGGACTCGTAGTGGCTCGTTACGCAGGTGGATTTGAAGGCCATGGAGGACGGCGTGTCTTGTATTCTTGGTGCACTATGGCTGAGAAGGAGAATCGGGAGGAGAATTAAGCCCTCCCCCGAGAAGGGGCTGCCATGGGACGGCCAACGCTGACGGGTCCGGGATTCCATTTGTCGATCGTATCATATTAGTTTAATAACTTCTTTCTTCTTTAGTCCTTCGAGCCGGATATCACTAGCATAACAGTACAATAACACAGTAAAGCTTACCTTCCATCAACAATTCCTGTCCGTGGCTGCCGACTAGCGTCTTGGAGAGGAAGGGTGCGAAGTCGAGCATGATCTCGCGCAGCAGCGGGCACACCGGGCCCAGCGCTGTCTCCAGCTTGTGCGTCAGCGACGCCTCACGCGACGCGCCCTCGCCCACCATCCCCGACATCCCCGACATGCCGGACATCGCATTCAGCCCCGCTAGGGTATCGTTGTCCTGGGACATATTTTTTAAATTTACAGACAGAGGTAAGTGAAAGAAACAAAGAATTTATAGGTAATTACTTTTTGCGACCCCTGTAAGTATTATAAGCATGAACTACAGTCTTTAAGCCTTTGGAAATAAAAATTAAACCTAGCACTTGAAATATTTGCTATGTAGAGAAAAATTGTATATAATGAATTTCGCTCAGTTTGGATTATAACGCATTCATTATAAGCGGGTCCGAGTGCGCTAGCCAGGTGCTCACCACTGTCACGTTGTGTGAATATTGCAATTTAGTAATCATTGTGGAGAAGCAAAGTATCAAATACAACTTTTTAGTGAAAATGTAGAATTTTCAGTATGGCACTTGTGTCGAGTCTCCCTAACAGATTAATAATGCTTATCGTGCAATCTACACATACAAATCAGTCTCTTATTTTTATTTTGATTACAAACGGTTACAAAGGAACGGATAAAAACACATACATATTAAGAGGTGTACCAATCGATGATCCACATCATCCACCACAAAACTGATATACAAAATTTGGAAATAATTCTATGAAAATGTTAAAATTCCCATCCGGTTTAAAGTAAGTCAGGTAAGTCAGGTTTAAAATTGTTTTATTGCATCTATGTAGTAGACTTTGCAAAGACTTAACTCTTTGATTGTGAAAATGTAGAATATTATAATCAATATAGAATTGGTCTATAAATTAACATGCGAAAACTGTTAAAAATCAAAAGTTATTTCTTACCGGGTGCAAATGTCTCTGAGCGACTTGTAAGTTTCTGTTCTGATGCCTCTGCTGCATGTGATGATTATCAGAGTTCCTCATATGGATCTGCTTGTCTATGTCTGCAGAAAAATCACAAAACACCTAAAGTTGTAATTGATGTATTTAAAGAATTAGAAATTTGCAGTATCGTGTAAATAACCCACACTAGGATTTCTCCTGCTTTTTATAGGCACTTTAGATATAATCTAAACTGCAAACAAAGAACACATAGACCCAGAATAATTATTTTGTAGGAGGACATAATACATGTTCTGTGCGGGATCCGAACCTGCGGCACAAGATAGCGCTACCGATAATTGAACTTGTACATAGGAACTTCATCGTAGGATAGAGTTCCCTTTAGAACTTTAGATTACTTTTTGGTCTTTTGAATGACTCGTTTTATTTTAAAATATTTTTAAGTGAACGTGAAAATGTTTTTAAGTGAACGTGAAAATGTTTTTAAGTGTAAGTTTAATATGTTTTTTAGGTAAACAAATAATTATATACACGTAATTTTATATTTTAAGATGCTTACTTCTTATATGCGCATAGGAAATATGCAGTCCTTACTAAGGATTATCCTATCAATATATTTTCTTTATTTATTCGCAATTTTTATTAATACGATTACATCCCAAATATCTTCTCTCTACCACTTGTATGCAGATGACCTTCAAATATATTTACAAACAACCATCGAAGATCTTCCCAAAGCTGTTGAATGTATCAACAAGGATCTGGCTTTTATTCTCGACTGGACAAAAGCAAACGAAGATAAAGTTGCAAGCTATAATTATTGGGAGTTTAAGAATGATTTCCAAAATTAAAAAATATCTACTTCAACCCGTTAGATTTAATAGTATCCTTATCCCATATAATGAAGTAGTTAAAAATGTAGGCATCCTTTTATATTCCAGTCTTCCTTGGGCTCCCCAAATTAATGCAGTGAGCCGAAAAATGTTTGCAGCATATGCTTAGGAGGAGGACTTAGAGGAGGCTTAACTACTTTTTACCCGTTTCCACCAAAATTACACTTGCACAATCCTTACTACTCCCTATCCTCGACTATGCTGACATTTGTTACCTTGATATCACCGAGGAGCAATTTAACAAACTTGAGTGACTCCAAAATATCTGTATGCGGTTCATATTTGGGCTTCGTAAATATGATCATGTCTCCGAATACCGCACTAAACTCAAGTGGCTCCCAATCCGTATTCGTCGGAATACTCATTTACTTTCTGCGCTCTACTGCGTCTTATTCAATGTATCAAGTCCTTCCTATCTAAAAGAACGTTTTAAATTTCTTAGCTCTTGTCACGACTTTTCCTTACGGTCCAAAGAAAATCTTTCGCTCCAATGTCCTGTACACTCCCCGACAGTTTATGATAAATCTTTTGCTGTTCTTGGAGTAAGACTCTGGAACTCCTTAGCCCAGTCAATTAAAAGTGCTCAGTCATTAATTGTGTTAAAGAAACAGATTAAGGAACACTATTTGTCTCTTTAACTCCTCTCTCTTCCTTCTATTAGTTATGGTCATAAATCTACCTTAGTACTGTTACGAGCTTGAGGTTCGTGACAATAAAAATTGCCGATAATATTACCTAAATTAACACTTTAATTTACTTTACACAAATTAAAGTTAAAACACTAATAATTAAACACACTAATTCACTTAATTCCACTCCGAAGCTTCGCTTGTGTCGCCGAGATCAACTCTGTCTCGATCGCATCTTGCGCCATCTATTTATTTAAATTAGCAAAATATCCGGAATGTTCAAGTAAACACGCGCAAGGTACCGAGAGTTCGAGTATAGATTTTCTAGTTCTTCGGGTGGCGCTGTCGGTCGAAAGATTTGTGATGTCATAAACTGCAACGCTCCCCTCGCTCTCGTTCCTGACACTAGATGGCGCTAGTTGTGTCGTCGACTGGAGCGCGTAACAGTACCTATTTTAGTAGGTATGTAAGTTTGTATTTTTTTCTAATTTAGTGCATCCTACAGGTTAATCTTATTTTTATTTTTACTACTTTCCTCTTCTGGGTTGTCTGGAAGAGATTGCTATGTATCAATAAGACCGCCTCTTGTCTTTCCCTTATTGTTTATTCATTATTTGTTATATTTATGTTTCGTTGGTATACGATATATGTTGGTATTGTATATTACGAACCTACAGACAAAACTCATTTAATTGGAAGTATATTTAAAATTTGCTATATCATTTACCTTCGTGCAGATTTCCCT
The DNA here is from genome assembly GCA_036936625.1 of Parnassius smintheus behrii. NCBI lineage: Eukaryota > Metazoa > Arthropoda > Insecta > Lepidoptera > Papilionidae > Parnassius > Parnassius smintheus. The sequence continues at coordinate 45,993,962 of JAUPFT010000021.1, forward strand.
CGTGATCTCTGGTCCTTCCGGTGATGGTGGCGGGGCCTCGTTCACCATCTTCATTGAGGTTTACGTCCGTCCACGATTCGTCATTGCTTACCTTTAAATTTAAAATGAATCCTATTATTTTCACAATTATTTCTTAAATATTTTTGTCAGTCATGTACAACGCATACACACAAGCGCAATGATTGAGTAGCACACATCAAGTAGACATCTTTAGTAAATCGTTGCTAATGATTGTATTACAAACTGTAAAGAAAGATAATTAAAAGATTCATCTCCATCATGGTTGCAATCACGAATCCACTGCTAAATTAGGCCTCCCGCAAAGAATTCCCCAAAGCACGTTTCCGGGCAATATATATTCAACTACATTCGTATTTTGTTAAGCCATCACTTCATCTAGTGGGGATCGGGATATAGTGGAAATCTGCTTTGGCCATTATGAGGCCGCCACTCTAAACATCTTTTTTCTCCATTGATTGTCAGGTATTTCAGCTAGTCAGTGGCAGTGAGTAGTCCATAGCACTACACACAAGCCTACAGATTAATAAAAGAGCTCTATATGTAAATAAGTGTGTCGGGGTAACTAAACTAAGTCAGTGGTGATGGTACACCTTTTTATCTTCTTCTTTTCATTCATAAACTCGTAAGTCCTAGCTGCACATGGATCTTTGTTTGTGTTTAGATTTGCTTTAATATACCGCCATCAACTAGAAGCCATAAGGTTTTTTGACATTTTCCACAGCCGTTTATTACGACACTTACAAGACAAAATAGGGTTGATGGTTTCTGTTCCGCCGCAACCATACGGCTAAACTTGAAAATTATCATCAATACAGCCTTTCACAAGTCAAAAATTGGCGAAATTAGTTTTATTTAATGAGTACAGTATTCGCGTAAGGATAAGAAATCATTATTCCTACTTGGGTTAAATCAAATCTCATACAACAAGAGCCAGGAGAATCGGCAAGCTTCAATTAAATTCACTTAGTAAGCGAATAAATTATCATCATAATAGTCCATCATCTGTCAAATGCTGAACGTAGGTGGTCTTTAGGAGCTGCTAAGCAGAATTCTTAGCCTCGTTGTCCCTTCAGCTAGGTAAGGACGGTTAACGTTGTAAAATATTTAACTTAAAATTTGCAATATTCTATAATATGTATTTCCAAATCCACTGTGAAATATTTCTCTTACAGGGTGCTTGTTATCGTCCATTGCGATTTCACTCGAAGTCTCGGGATCATTGTTTGTGGTCTCCGTTGAGTTAAGGTGGAAAGAGCCGGCGTCTTCAATCGAATCTACGCTCTGTTGAAATGCGTATATAGTTTAAATTTAAAAATCAGATGTTATCGACTCTAAAATGTATGTAATTAAATAACATTTGCGTTAATAATAGGGAGAGAGGAACTGGGGTTGAACTATTTTTCAAATTACTATAAATGATAATTCAAGATCAAGTTAAGAGAGAGTAGTCAAATACAGGGAGAGTAAAAATAGAAATAAGTACATAAAAAAATGTGACAGATAAAACCAAGCCCATAGAGAATAGAAATAAGTAGGGTGTAATAAGCAAGCCAAGCATATTTCATGCACATACCCATGCTCATGTCAGTCTTATTGTTATTAATGACCGGATTATATAGACTAATACAAATTATTATTCGGCTGTTTTAGAACAATAATATATCGCTTATTATTATAATATAAATAAGCAGATTATAAAGACGCATACGAATAAATAAACTTTTTTTAACAGCACTATTTGTATTGAAATTATACGTTATGGTGATACGTTAAATACAATAAATGATACCAGCGACTATATAATGTTTTACATAATACATAAATAATACATAAACGCTCACACTCGTCACCCGGAGGGGTAGGCAGAGACTACAGACTTCCATTTGGCACGATCCTGACACACCCCTTTCGCCTCCTCCACATTCATATACCTACGCATAATATAAGGGTACTCCTAATTTGGCCCACTTTCAATATATCGCCAAATTGGTCGATAAACTTTCGCCTAGGACGTCCCTTTCCGACTCTTCCGTTGACTTCTGCAACATAAATTTGCTTTGTCACTCTTTCCTCATTCATTCTTTCTACATGACTAAACCACCGAAGCATTCCTTTCTTAATCCTGATCACAACATCATCTTTCAAACCACACTCTTCTCTTATCACACAATTTCTCACCCTGTCATTCAGATTCAGCCTTAACATACTTCTTAACGACCGCATTTCTACTGCGTTTATTCTTCTCTCGTGCTTCTTCTGCCACACTCAACTTTCACTATCATACGTTAAATAAGGGACTAACACAGCATTGTGGGTTGCCATTCGTGCCTTTTTTGATACATTCTGACTTTTCACAATAAAGTGTAGAACCCCACTTACTCTATTTCCTGCGTTCACGCATCGTTCATTATCATATCTCCCATCCCTGCTAAAAATTTTTTTACTATCGTATAAAAATAAATTAATCTAATACATAAGTAGTTTATCACTTTTCACGCGTCGACGCTCAAAAGGGGTCAATAATCTGACATATATAACAAATAGGCGTCAATAAACGTTGACATTTCGACGTTCTTTCTACTCCTCTTTTTTTTGAATAATCGTGACAAAAGAACACAGTCCACCTGGTGGTAAGTGGATACTATGGCCCATAGATATCTACATCTGTCTTCGATTGAGAATCATAATGAAATCATAATGTAGATGCGTTGTCACCCATGTGAACTAAGATGGAATATCTTGTATCCATTAAAAACGATCTCTGGTTCTCAACACTCACCATACGAAACACAGCACCTATTTTACGCCGGTATTCTTGTAAAGTGTGGTCCTACCCCGGACGAGCCGAACCATTTGTGCTGGAACCATAATATAGTTGCAGTGTCGCTCTTTCACATCTTAATTTTTGACAAGCACAAAATTAATTTTTTCCATTTATTGCATTTAACGTAACGTCACACTGTATATGCACCTACTCATTATGAAATGTCTTACTTTCATTTTCAAAACCTTATTAAAAATATTTTATTACAGAAAAATATTTTAAGAGGTAAATAGTTTAATGTAATAAATATTGTATTATGTTATAAATAAATAGTAACAGAGTGAATAACAATTTAAAAGGAGACTGAACCCAGGTATATTATTTTCATCCTAAAACACATGGACAAAAGTACCAAAATTTGTACTTTAATTGAATGGAGTCATCCTATTGAGATAGTTGTATAAAAAATTTAAAAATATATTTGTATGAGTGTAGTGCCAAGTGCTATTATATTAATAATTATATATATTATATAAATATTAGATACCATATAGTGAGCGTAGCATTAGCCAAATTCTCACGTGTTCTCACTCGATATATAAATAAAAAACCCATTCTGTGACAAGCTTGTGTATATTCCTCTTTGAAACTGGGTGCAAGGCAAAGTTATACGATTTTGGTTCACATTGTAATTGAATTTATTATTGGAATCATAATACATATAACCACCTTAAAGTTTGATTTTTGAGATCATTATAATTTAAACTTGAAGTAGTATTTAGAATGATCAAGAAAATACAAGGGATTTATATATTAGTAAACATGATAGACCATGACAATGGTATCACAATTCTAGAAACGTTATTTACATGCATTTCAGTCCACCCGATGTTAAACGACTTCCGCAGTCTACAGACCCCAGATTTCAAATGCCTAGGCGGTACATATCGCGATAGTATTCCGGCGATGAAACTCTGCCTTCGGCCGGTGTGCCTCGGCGAATGTGCCTGGTTACTCCCGATACATCATGGTCAAGCAATTTTGTGCTCTTAAAATGTCTCTATCATAACCATATTGTACTAATATGATAATATGAGTAGCCGTTTATCAAGAGAACACTCAAATTAATTAATTTTATATTTTCTAAAAAATCATTTTATATTGCTAGTTTGAAAAAGAAACGGTTTAAAAAAAATACGTTTCTTTCCGGATGTCTGTACGCTGATTTTGTATGTGGTCACGATAACTCCCGAAAAAATTGACGTATCGAGACCGGGTTATTTAAATAGCTTCAGAATTAAATCAACTGGTTCCCTATTACATATCAATAGCCTAGTATGCGTAGTTTGTTAATAAAAATATTTTTGAAGTAAAACTTCTTTACGCACGCTTGAGTTGGGGAGTAAGCTGGCGAACACATGACGAAATCGTTACGAAAAGTGTTATCGGGCGAGGCAAACCGTAGTTGAGTGGGGGATATAAGCAAGAGAGAGCAGTGCGAGCGCAATTTTTTTTCTCTTTTTCTCTCATAACCAGTTATTTTTTGTAATTTTATTTCGTTTTGAACAATTTTATGAATTAATATTTTGTTCAATACATTACAACATATTCTACGTTTAAAGTAAATAAAATTGTAAATTCCTTTTTAAAATTAATTTATTTGCCAGAATGTATGTGTATAATAAAATATGATCATAAATTATGTCTTAAATTATGTTTACATTCTGCCACTTTAAATGGTGTGCAAATATTTTATAGGTATACATACAAAAAAAATTAAAACAAAAAGTGGGAATTCAATTGCGTACATTTATGATTATTATTAAAAGCTAGATTAATTGATGTCAATATTATAATGTCATTTAAGTATCAGAATTTCAAATGTCACATTATGTAATGATTGTTCTTAATTGTTAATGTCCATACTTTCAGATTGTTCAGAATTAATTAATTATTACTTATATATCAATATTCTTTTATATATCAATCGTCAGATTCATTTTTCATAAAAAGACATAAATTCATTTAGGTTGTAAAACATTTTCCTTTTAACCATTTTATCAACTTTTTTTAAACATGGTTAAAGCTAATTCTTTAAAGTCGTTGGGTATTTTGTTATATTCCTTTACATCATTTACGTAAGAGTTCTTTTCATACACGTTGAGCCTGCATTGAGGTAAATATAGTTTATATTTATTTCTAGAGCTTATTTCGTTCAGTTACATCTATATGCTTTTCAAAATGTTCAGGATGTTGTTTTACAAATATGCATACTTCTTTAATGTACAAGCATGTTAATGTCATAATGTTGTACTTTTTAAATAAGGACTTACAGCTATCCGTATACCATGCTCCATAGATTGCACGCAGACATTTTTTTGTGCTCTAAATACTTTTATTATAATATATACTGAATTGTCCCACAATAAAAGACCATATGAGAGTGCTGACGAAAAATATCCGTGATATACACATAGATCAGCATCAGTTAATAACGTGACTCGTAATCTTTTTATTGCATAGACAAATCTGTCGAGTTTGTCACATACGTAATCGACATGTGTTTTCCAGCCGCAATTTTGATCCAACATTATACCCAGAAATTTAGTACTTGCTACTTTCGATGTTCATATCATTATATTTAACATTAATATTCAATAGTTTTATTTTACATGTCTGAAATTGGATCATTTTAGTTTTTCCCATATTAATCTGTAAATTATTACAATAAAGCCAGTCTATTACGTTTTTAGTTGCTTTATTTATCTCTATTTCATATGTATCTGCATTTTCACATTTCACGATAAGGGTTGTGTCATCAGCAAACAAGATTGTGTTATGGCGAGTGATATTAAGGAGATCATTAATATACATGAGGAATAAGAATGGTCCCAAGACACTGCCTTATGGCACTCCAAAGTCATTTGGCTGATTGTCACTTCTGTATAATACTTTTTTGTCTTTATTGATTTTAGATATTTCCACACATTGTTGTCTCTCACATAAGTAGTTTCTCAACCAGTCGTTAGCTTTACCTCTTATCCCATATTTTTCTAACTTGTGTAAGAGCAATTTGTGGTTCACGAAATCGAACGCCTTGCTCATGTCCAGGAAGATTGCCGCAAATGTAAGGCCATCATTTATAACCTGGGTGACTATTTTAATCAAATTAAAACATGCTAACGAGATTGTACTATTCTAATTCTACTATTCTAAAAAATTGAAGTCAATGTTATGTGAATTTTCGGGTGAATAATAACAAATTATGGAAGTAAGCCGATAATAAATTTAAATATTTGTAAAAAATTAATATATGTATATTCATGTATATATTATACATACTTATATGCATATATCAAAACATATACAATATATATGTTTTGATATATATATATATATATATATATATATATATATATATATATATATATATATATATATATATATATATATATATATATATAGATGGCGCTAAAGAAGTTTTACTTCAGTCCTGTGGTCATAAGCATACTCGTTTTTTTTAAATAACTGTACCTTCAAAATTAAATAAAACGCGAACCAAAACCGTTACTAATCAAACTACCAGGCACCCAGAGTCTTGTAGGAGTGTTCACACTAAAACTCGTGTCTTCAACCAAATCGTACAAACCAGATTCACCACAGATACAGTGATCTCCGACAACGTTTTTGACCTTGCGCTGGGAGGCTTATAACAGGACAATAACATCCATTTAGTATAACATCAAAACCTATTAATAATTAAACGTTAAGAAAATTTACATAGTAAAGAAAGTTAGATCGAGAGTATTTATTACTTTACTGATGCCATTAGAACACATTTATATATTAACGGATTTATATATCTAAAAACGCTTAGTTTTCTTTTACGAGACGTTTTGCAGTAGATAAAGTGCATGAAAACTTTTTTTCAAACAAAGTACCAGTTCAACTATTTATGAACCGTTTAGTTTTTTTTTTTCATTTTAAGTCATTGTAAGTTGCTGAATGAATAGTTTGTAATTAAAACTGTTTTTGGGTGCGCCTCTTTTGTAATAAAACGGATCGTTACGGATAACGAATCGTTTCTTGAATACACGAACCGGGCATAAATCATGTTTCCCAAACTCACGTTTTATATCACATTGTACAATAAAATATCACAGTAAGTATTCATTTTTATTGTAATAATTTAGAGAAATATAAATAAAAATATAATATAATCCAAAAAATCAAATTTAATTTAAAATTCTATAAAATGATGCCGTTCTAATGGCCAAATCAGTAAAAAAAGGAAAAAGGACCTAAAAGACCACCAACCACCGCAAGAACTAAAATAACTTCTCTAAAATAGAGGGACACGACCAGACGCCTATGCTTTGCATATCCCCAAAACTAACCTTTGGTTTGGGCCGAATGTTCATCCGAAGACTGGACTTGAATAGGGGTTCTTCTTTTTCCGAAGCGGGCGAAGTATCGGTTTCGGTGGACTTTAGTTTTTCGCCCAAATTCGGCTTCGCTTCGTCCGTGGTCGTTTCTATTTTCGCCACACCCTCTTCTTTCTCATCCTTAAATATTTTAACGCGATTGCAAAACAAAACAAATTATATAAAAGCATCCCACCACGCACATAGAGACCACAAAACGTATCTAACACGCTCACAGCAACAACATAATCCAATGATGGCAAATATAACGGCAAAAAAAATTCCAAACGTACGATTTTGGAATACTTTGGATCAACTTAATTAGGTCATGCATTAGACACTATTAAATATGGGAAAGACCTAAATCTAGAAACTAATACGTTTAAGAACACTAAACTACGAATTCTTGGAGTTGGAATGTAATAAGGGAAAGCATGCCTTTACTAAAAGATTACCTTGCTGAAAGTAGTAAAATTGAATCTTATATCTAGTATTATGTTTTAAGATGTTATTACTATGATAATACGTTACTTAAAACGTTTCTTAAATAAACAGTAATAAAATACTATATCTACATTAATAACAGTTTTCAAGTTCAATTTAACTGAAGGATACGCTTTGATAGAAGAAAAACAAAAGATAATAATGAAAACTGTTTCTAAGATTTACCAAATTAAAATTGAAATGTAACTAAATAATAATAATGACTAGTTTTACTTAACCAAAGTCTAAAATATTGAAAAAAATTTAGAATCCGAATAGAACAATCAAAAACCGTAGGCATTCATGTCGACATGCCAGGAGACTGGGAGCTAAATCTTAAAATCTAAGATTTACAAGCTTACCTTCATCGATGGTGAGTCCAACTCATTCATAGTAGAATTGTTCTCGTCAACGACAATCATAGCGTATTCCACGTCATCTCCATTGTGGTCTAAGAAAAAAATGTAAAAAATATAAATGAACACATTTGGAATATCGCCAGTTGCCACAACATTAAAGCTTTTAACAAGCGAGGTTTATAGGGAAATTACTACGTACGGCTTTAAAAAGTTTTGTCAATATAAGGGGTTAAGTTAGATATAAATGCAAACTAACGTTAAGCTTTTTAATTTGGGTCAAAAAGGGCAAGATTGGATCCTTTCATATTGCAGAAATACGAAATATATTTTTGGCAATAGCAAATCTGGCAATAAAGAAGTTATGATCATATTTATTATCTATTCTAGTATTTCTAGTGTAAGAAAAAAAAATCAGTAATACAAAAAATACAGCCTAAAACTAAACTACGATGGTATTATGATGTAGCAAAGGAAAATAAGAAAAACGAAATCAGTGCGGTGCTGAAGCGGGTCGGATAACACTGCCTTGTCTTATGCGCAGGAATTCTAGATTTAGCAATACTAGCTATAGGACGCTTTTTGTATATTGTGGAGACAAAACAGTGATCGCGAATATTGACCACATTGATTGTTAGAGCGCTCGCATCGCATAAGGTGAGTTTTACGACTGAAAAAATTACATACAATTATTTATTCTTATAGCCAAAGCTAACGAAAAGTGTAATTTAAGCACGAAAACGTTTTTTTTACTTCAAAGAATTATTGTATTAAGATGTACGTCAACATTTTTACACTTTTTGTCAGTGAAAACTGCTGATTGATTTATAAATTGATTTAAAAATATGAAAGCTATTTAAGAAAAAAAACATTCGATATTAATAATAGTTAATAATAATTGAATTGTAAACAAATTTAAATATGTATTTCAAGAATTAAGCCCGAAATCTATCCAATAATTTGTACTTAAACATACCGGAATCGATCAACAGTTTCTAATATTATACTTTTACTAGAAAAACATCCAATCTTCCAACGATTCAGGGATCTATTAAATAATATCGATTACATCTAATAATATCAATAGAAAACGTTTCGACATTTCGACGTCTTTCATTATTATGGCTGTGGTTCTCGTAGCATGGAAACCCGATTTTTGAATCAAACGCGGTGAATATATTAATAAAAAAGCGAACGTTGAGAGTTGAATATTGTAGATTACTGTACTACTACTGTGATTGTTGCAGTATACTGTAATGCCTTAACTAGTCATTCTTTCATAAGTCTCATGATCTTGGTTCATGTCGAATGTATAACTATAGCCGCGTTGTGCTTCATATGCACTTACACAGCTTAAACTTGGTTAATAAAATGTATGGATGACGAAAAATTAAAAAAAAACGACGATAGTGGTTCCTGTCAATAGTAAATATGTTTAGTTAAAACATTTGACGAAGTTGATTAAATATTTTGGTGTGCTATCAATTTACCACTATCGCCGCAGATAGCCAAGCTAGCTCCGACGAATAATCCAACTCATGCTAACCGTAGATAATTAATTGTCACTGACAGTTGTGCTGAGGGTCATCAGGTCCTACAAAAACTTTTATTAAAGTTTGGTGACAACGAAGGTGGTATCTATGAATTAATTTGTCGTTAACGTTAACGTTGTCCTAACTCGATGATTCGTTGGGGGATTAGACGGTCGTGTATTTCTAATATTAGGATATGTGTCCACGAGATATCACCGGCCACCACATCTTGTAATACTCGCGGAACTCAACATGCGCTCATATATTGCTATAATACGTCTGTACGTTCTACTTAGGTAAGACGCGGGCCGTTCAAAGCGTCATGAATAGAGCTCTATATTGTTTCGTAATCTGACAATCGAACGTAGGCCAGGTTTACAACCGTACGTAATCCTGACCAAAAAGCGTCTCGTGAACATAATCCGTGAGTCTGTACGGAAGGAGAACCGCCGCGCCGCACTGTGGCAAAAACGAGAACTGACGGTTAAAAAATATAGTCATTTATTTTTGGAACTGTTTTTAAAAACCAAAAGAAAGAAAAACATCTTACATTGGAATTTTTATAACAAAACAATGACGAGTTCGCATAAAAACAACTGTATAAAATATTGTATTGTAAAATGATTTCTAAAATTGACCATATTTGACATTGACCTTTTTTTATTTTATTAATTTATTAATTTAATTTAATGTATTAGTAACATACATTACATTTTAGCTTTCTGCACTTTTTCTCCATACCCATAAACTTTAACTATGCGGTGTAAGACTGTCCACTACCCCATATCGTTCCGTGGATGTCGTAAGAGGCAATGAAAGAAAACTGAAACGGGATTTGAGTAGCAGCATCTTCTTGATAACATTTTAAAAAAACAAAAAAGAACTGTGGCTGTCAACCCGCCTGCCAAGCATGGCAAATATGGCAAAACTCTCGTCCATATAATCTATGTGTGGCTATCTCCTCCGTGCAATATGTTTAAAAAGAGTATAAAGTTTTCAAATTCATGCTAAATTAATGTCAGGAAACACAATGAAAAACAAATAAACAGTCCATATTCTACGTGGATTCTCTTTCCGCACAGACAGCGAGCTATAGAATGCGATGCGAGCATGTGGTGTATCGCGTACCCGCGTGCGCGCGGTAGTTAGCGATGCGTGCGTGCGAGTGCGCGGCGTGCGCCGGGTGTGCCGCGTGCGCGCACTCCAGCTTGCAGTGCGCGTGCGCGTGCGCGTGCGCGTGCCGGTGCGCGGGGTGCCCACCCGGCAGGAACTGCGGATACACGTGGTGCGACCACTGCGGGAACAGTGGCCGCGACCCGCCTGCACCGGTTACCCACGCCCAGCCAACGAGAGAGGTAAGGAATGGTGACGAACGACGTTAAACCGTTAAAGAACCAAAAAACCGTTCGCAAGAGGTATTCCGATATTGTATTGATATGTGATTTTGTTTTTGGAACAACGGAACGGAATCCGTTAAATGATAACGCGCACAGTCAGCGGTTCCCGAGTTGATACCAAGACAACAAGAAAGGTGTGAAACGACATGCAATCGTTCGCAAAAGGTAATAAAATATGTTGTTTTTTTTGTTTTAGGAAAAGAAACACAATACGTTACATGATAATGTGCACAGTCAGCGATTTTCAAAATACAAGGCAAAGAGTGGTGAGGAACAACATTAAACCGTTTGCCAAAGGTATTCATCCGATTTTATTTTGTTTTTGGAAAAACGAAACGCAATCCGTTACATGATAATGTGCACAGTCAGCGGTTTCCGCATTAAAACCAAGGCAACAAACGCAATCCGACGACAATGTGAAGTAAATTATATGGATTGTTAAAAAAATGAGTTACAATTTCGATAAATGAAAAAATAAAGCGTTTAAATTGAGATGCATCAAAAATTTTCGAATTTGAAATTGTTGTGTAGCACAAAACGTCCGTAGTGTCGACGATTTCAATAAAACGACAAAAGGTGAGCGAGACGCATGATATAGTATTGTGCGAATATTGACAATTCGTAGTGTAAGTAGCGATCAGTGCGGCAAAATGAAGTAATAACGTAGACGATTTTACCAGGTGTCCCAAATCGTGACGCGGTAACAAGCGGCGTGAAAAAGAGGAGAAATGACACATTCAGATAAAGAGAACTCCATTAGTAATTTAAAACATTGGTATTTATCGTCACGGCCAAATAAAATTCATACATTTTAAATGACATCACCTACAATACAAAGTACGATAAAGCCTAATTTTCGTATTTGTTTTTTATTGGCCACTACAGAGTACAATGTATTAACAACAAAGTTTAATGTATGAATATAGGCCGCAACGACATGCAAAATATTTTCTTATGTTAGTTCGGAATGAAATGTGGCTGTTTAGATTTTTTTAGTTTCATTAAATTTAGGTATAATTTTTGAATATTGTTCAGTAATTTTGTGCGATAAAGCTAAATATAACAAGCAAAATAACAATGATAGTGTTAATTACAACTTAATGAATAAAACCTTACGAGGTATCAATGATTTGAGTGAAAAAGAATAGAACATAATTTAATAACAAAATTATAGAAGTCTATACGTTTTTCAAAGACACTATCACATAAAATATTTAAGACTAGATTACGATATGCAAAAAATATTAACAAATTAGCTATAAAATGTTTAAGTTAATATACAAATTAGCTATAAAATGTTTAAGTTAATATATGTATATTAATTAGATAGGCATTGATAGTAACAATAGTTTGAATAACTTTTGTAATAAATATTTGTAATCGCATTAATTCTCCCGTGTGTGATGACTTATTCGATAAAATTTAATGTCATTCCATAGCAGAGATACAGTAAAACTTTAGCACAGAGTGTGCTGGCAACATCACAAGATTTTGATCCGAGCCACTGCACGGTAGCGTGGTAGTGTGCATTTTTATTGTAGATGTACTTTTTTAAATAAAATATTAATAATTTAAATATGTTATTAAGCGCCATATCAACATAGATATATCATTATAATATTATTTTCTATTTTTGTTTCGAACGGCGACTCGAGGCGATTGTATTCGGGCGATCATTGAATGTTATATAGTCGCAAATACACTATACAGTGTACGAGTACAAGTACGATAATAGTATAATGGACAGTTAATTGTTTTTTCAGCCACATTGGTTTTCAGAAAGGTAAAGCTATCCGATATTTCGTTTTTTGAACATAAAAACAAAGATCTAATGAGATTCTTTAGTACCTATGTGTTCACGCTATTTGTTTGGAATTGGTAAATTTGGTCGGTTTGTTGATTGCAATATAATTATTCGGATAATTCGAATGTATTTGGCTTGTGAATGCACAAATGGATCCGCTCGATCGAGTAGAGATCATATTCACATGGGATACCAGAGTAAAACAGCAGCTTAATGCTGCTGTGATGCGTAGTGCTTGACGAGACCCGTACACTCTTTTTACTGGTAACGAGGTATTTTATCCTCAGAGGTGACACCAAGGCATTTCTATTTTGATTCTTAATCCATTATACTTATACATAGGATATAAATAGGCTACAGTGTTCACTTACGATCAGGCGGACAGTTTTCGTTTGTGACCCTTATGATATTTAAATAAATCGTATGCATATTCACTTCTTTCTTTCTAGTAATTTAGTTGTGATGATTTTAGTGGTTGAGATGTGATGGTAATGTTAAAGATGTTGATGGTGTAGATGGGGTTGTGATGTACGGAGAGCAGTGTAATTTTGGTGATTTTTGTGGTCGGGAGTGGTAGTGTGTGGTGTTGTTGGTGTAGGTAGGGTGGTGCCCACGTACCGTGGTGCTCATGGTGGTGTGTGCGGCGCGCGCAGTCCTGCGGTGCGTTCGCGGGCGGCTCCAGGATGTCGCGGTACTTGGACACCATCAGCACAGAGATGAAGTACACGATCGCCAGCGACAGGAACTGTGCCTGCTTCGTCTCCTCCTGTGATGGATACGACGATGCGTATAGTGCATATCACGCAGCGAAATAGTCAAACTTATTCATCACTAGCCGTTCCCAGGAATTCGTCCGCGTATAATTAACTACGATTGGATTCTATGCGTTTTAATATTTTGCGGAACTCTACTTTTTATAAAATATAAATCCAATAACATCAGCTATCGGCCAGCAAATTTCCCGACAAAATAGTTATAGGTAAATTTATGGAAGTAAAAGGAGCAATGTCAGTACCTACATTATCTCTCATACAATACTGCAAGGTCTCGGGTTGGGTATGAAAATTCTGAGAAATCTTTAGGGCCACATGAGCTGCAAAATGTCTGATAATATGAATTGCATGCAGCATGGTTGTGCTATTTTTTTATCACACATTCTAAAAGAAATTATTCGGATATTAGCTGGAACAAACAGACACACAGACAAACATTTTAAAAATGTTTTTTGTTATAAGTACTGTATAGACTGTTATATGCATTGTCATGTGACATTGGAATAGTCTCTCCACTGCGGTAAACAGATTTTCGGTATCTTCGTCATAATATTTAATGAGCGAAAGCTACATACCACATCTCTATAGATGACAGCGCGAAGTCGATTAACGTCCATATCTTGTAAGAGACGTTCAGGGTCCTTAACTGGGCTCGAAGCATCAGCGAGACTCGCTACCACACTCTGATAATAAAGCCAAATTTAGCAATATTATACATACTCAGGGTTATTTTATATAAGACACGAAATAATATTAAGTACATAAAGTAGTAGACGTCTGCCAAATCATACAGGTGGTAAAGTCAGGTTGCAATATTATGATTGTAATACGAATGGGTCGGCTCGATCGGCGTAGGATCACACTCTCGCAGAACAACTGCGTAAAACAGCTTAATACTTACTGTTCGTGTGGGGTAGTGTAGAACCGGAGACCCTTTATACTGGAAACGAGACATTCCATCTTAGTCCATAGGAGTGACAACGAATTTTTAATTGGATTCTTAATAGAGAATAAATATGTCTATGGGAGGAAACCCCACTTACCATCAGGTGCTTGTTTGTTACCCTTATTCTAGAAAAAAAAAATCACGTGTGCAACACAGCTTTATTGTTTTTTTCCTCGAAGAAGTTTATATGTGCTAATGCTAATATACAAATAATATAGAATATTGTGTTTTATCTACATAATGTATCGTCATTTTAGCGTTAGTGTAAACCGGCTAATTTTGTTTATTAACAACCTCGTCAGGAAAAACCTAAAAGCTCCCCAAAATTAGTTGTGCAGACACAGACAAGAGCCGTGATAGCTCAGAAAGAGCCGTGGTAGCTCAGATGGTTAGCGTTCGCTTCAAATTTCACAATACGCGAGAAAACCGAGTTCGATCCCAGCCGGCAAAAATGAAATTGTTAATTGCAATTTTAAGTGCTGATTTACCACGTGCTCGGCGGTGAAGGAAAACATCGTGAGGAAACCTGCATGTCTGAGAAATAAGAAAAAAATATATTTCAAAGACATGTGAAGTTCGCCAGCACGCATTGGAGCAGCGCGGTGGGCTATTCCTTGCCCTAAAACCCCCTCAGAAATGAGAGGAGGCCTGTGCCCAGCAGTGGGACGTATAAAGGCTCTAACTTTAACTTTTTTAACTTTAGACACAGACAAATATGAGAACAGTTACTCAATGGGTAAAAGTATTTATCATAAAACAAATAAATGTTAAGTAACAATAGATTGGGGATTTATTCTACGAAGTTAGTTAACATTAACATGCAAAAAATATCTATCTTCATGAGTGTCATAAATTACACAATAACTAATTAAAATGAAATTAAGTTCTAATTATACTAATCAATTACGTTTCTAAATTGAAATAATTTCTCGTTCAAAACATTAAATTGAATTCATATCACCTAAGTTTTATATTAATAAAATATTAATTCGGTTTATTATATGATATAACTATTTCCATCTATTATGTTGCCATGTATTGTTACACTGCTATGTACACTTATACTAGAAATTTACTTGATCTATCCCAAACACCGTGCAGACTTATTATAGCCTTAACACACCTTAGTCTAGCTTACCTTAGGGGCTGGAGAATCAGTGGCCCGCGATGCTCTTGCGGCTGCACATCGTTGTCTTTCCTTGCACTCGAGGCAGTTGCGGACCGCACACGTGCACACCTGCGCAAACGCTACTGCTACACGCTACGCACACTACACTACGCGAATGGTACTCACGCGATACGTAAACACGAGCCGTGTAATGGGCACGTGCTACACACTACGCAACAAGAGTATAACACGCTACGCGTGCTACACGCTACGTAGCACGCGCAACGTTTAATAATACTAAGAAAAGTCCGCGCGTTCTTTCTTAGCCGAGCTGAAGTTAGTCGCGAGTGACGCAGATAAGCCTTTAGTACCTAAAGACCGATTTACACTTCGACAAGTACAGTAGCGAGTTTAGTTACAGGGCAGTTGACAGTTAACGGTTAAGTAGGCAATAGCGTTCAAAGGTCTTCGTGGCGAGATTAGCTAAGGACATTAGTTCATAGAGTTCGTTGGAGTATGACGTTTCAAGTCTACAGAATTTTTCTGGTTTTCGTTTAAGATGGTTCTAGGATTTCTTCAAGAATTAAATGATCCAGTCAGAGAAGTATTAATGGTTGTTGTTAAAGAAGTTTTAAAGAATTTTCATGAGTGCAGCATCTGGAGCGGATTTTTTTTACAATTTGAACTTCTACTAATAAACATTTGTTTTCTAAATACTCCTGTACACATTTATAAGTGATATCTTCCATCCATTTTATTATTAAAACTCAATAAAAATCGTATAAATATTCAATCAACAGTATCGTACAAACTTTGTGGCGAGTTTAAATATAAAAGTACAATTGTACGTTTTGGCGCGCAAACGTTGCGTCCTGTCAACTTATGCACTAAAGTAAACTCGCTTTAGTTTAGTTATGTTACCTTAGGGTTACTGACAGAAATTGTTGTCCCCGCCAAATTAGTGTATTTACTAAGTGCATATTCAAACTTTTGATCATAATTCTTAAAGATTTTTTTCCTTTGAAGGTTTTATTGTATAATCGATGTAGACATAACAAAATGTTTCCCTAAGCAATCTTAGGAACATATATGAAGTAGCACATGTCTATCGACGCTCCGCCACGCCAGGCCGCCAAGATTACATACGTGAATGTCTCGGAGAGCCAACTTCAGCCCGGTCAAGATAGAACGCGTGGGCTTTAAAATAGTAACACAATAGCACGTAAGTTACGTATGCTATACAATACGCAACACGTGTAACGCGTTAGTTTTGTTCAGTCCGAGTGTTACATTGCGTTACTTAGGAGTATTACACAGAATTCTTTAATTCATACGTAAACTGACGTTTAGAATTTTAACTATGTTAAATTATGTATGTTACAATGAACTCTCAAATTAATTTTATAGTACACGGTGACTTAAAACCACGGGTACCACAATTGTACGGAAAGGTTTACTTAAGTCACGCATATAATTCATAATTTAAAAAAATTAAACATTTATTGAAACATAATAATAAATACAGCACAATAGAAGTTTAATTACATCTTTAATTATACACTTTAAATTTTAATACTTTAAATTACCAATAAAACATTAAATCATTTGATCAAGGAATAGTATAAACAATACTTGACATAAAATCGTTTAAATTTTTTGTACATTTTTGTCTTTATATTTTGCATGTATAATTGACATATTCATGTATATCACATATCATATCACATTATATTTTTCGACGCAATTTTTGTTTTTATAATAATTCAGTATTCTAAAATTTTTCAATTAAAAAAGTGGATTTAAATCACTTGTACTGTAAATAATGTACGATAGAAGGGACTTAAGTAGCCGATTATTGAACCGTGTGAAGCTAATGTAATATACTATTGAATAAAAACAAGCAAACATCAATATAATAACAAGATACTTAGCACTTCTATGGTCTAATCACGGGCAGAAAATCTTTAAATTTAGAGACAGCAAGAAGAAACACCATGAATGGTATACGCTAAGGACAAATTAGTTTCAAATATATAGATGACTATACATGAAGTATTTGAAAGATAATATGTTCTAATGGCAAAAATTACACAAAAATATTTAATTATTAAGTATCTTACAAAACAACTCTTACTGTCATATAAAATTATATACCTTACATATCACTTTCCTATCTATATCTTACTACGAAATTAAAGTTTCTAGTGGTCAATTCTTTTCTGATACTTGTTTATTTTATTAAAACAGTATACAGATAATAAAAAATAAAAAAAACTATTTGACAATATTTTACTACACCCTAAAATGTCATTATTGGGAGATGCGTTTTTTAAATTTCAAGCAAACTAAATTAAGGATAATAGAAATCAACAAAAATATCAATTAGATTAATAAAAATTCCACTGCCTCTACTCTCTCACTTACCAGCCTCAAGCACTGCCTCAGTATCCCACCGCTGGACATGTTCTTCTCAGCTTCCAGCTCTGCGAAGTTAAGGGCGCTGGCGAATATCAGCACATCGGCCATGCTCACCAGACGTTGGAGGAACGTCACCGCCACTTCAATCGGCATGCCTTGTGTGGGCTCGATCACATCTAGCTCGTTCTAAGAGTAAAATATGTAAGCCCAATGATTAAAACAGTAATAAAAACGAAACAAACTGTACAACAAACAAACTGTAAAACAGTTTACTGAAAATAGAAAAGTTTTATATTCTATGTCACTCCAACAACTAAGGCCTCTGCCTCGAATCTTGCGGACAGCGGGACGGCAGCGGCGGCGGCGCGGGAGCGGCAGGATCTTATGCGTAAAATCAAATGGACCGACTCTCGAAAACAGCGGCTTGGCAGCGGCGCGGGGGGCGGGCAACGAGCGGTGTATAGATCGTCTAAGCTGAAATGACGCGCCCCACTATCGCATTAACGCACACAAGCAAATTTAAAATATGGACGCAATACATATACAAATGCCATTGTAATTGGTCATTCGGTTGTCGGTGAGACTCAAGCGTAGGAGCACGCGTCGGTTTCGGATTTTTTGTCCAACTTTTCATAATTGCCTGAAGGTGGCAGAGAGCGGACGTTTTGTTTCATACAATGCCCCAACGCTGCTCCCTAAGGAGAGCGTTGTCGGATTTATCACGCGACTAGTCGACCGTCACGTAGGCATACAGATCATAGTTCGCGGAGCAGTCGACGCTCAAACACAGATGAAGCGTCGTTATTAATATTTACACTCACACATCGAAATCAACTAATTAAGTAGTGGGGCGCGTCATTTCAGTTTAGACAAGCTCTACTCCAGTCAAGCGGTGCCCGCGCGTCTGTATTGCGGTGTTGTGCAATTAATTTTTGTGACGTTTCGAAATGGCAAGAGCAAATTATTTCAGCAATTTTTGAGAGAACACCGATATGGAACAGCAAAGATGTGAACCATAAAAATAGAAGAGTAATTAACCAGTTATGGGAAGAAATTAAAAACAAACTGAATACAGACTCTAAATCGCCCTTGATAGCTTCAAGAATATAGTCAAAAGTTTCTACGCTCATTCTGGTGTAGTTGTAGAATTTGTCGGGACATTGTCTCTGTTCTTCGTAATTTCGATAAAACTCGCCTTTTCTTTTCCTTGCCCTATAAGTAGTAGGGATTCACTTCTTCTTTTGCCCACAGTAAATCGAGCGTTAGAAATAAATTTGAATCAAAAAGATGTTGTCACCGTTGTTCAGACATTTCGTTCGCAAATAAAAACAAACATCTCGACAACACAACCATGAACACATCACTACGCCGCTATAGTGTCGCGCGATCTGCCCGCTAGTTTCGTGAACGGGTCTGCGTTGCCCGCCCCGCACCCGCGCCGCCGTCGCCGTCGCTCCGCTGCCCGCAAGATTCGAGGCAGAGGCCTCAGGCGTTTTACACACAGAGCAACTTTAGTTGAGGCAACTATCACCTTTTCGAAAGGTTTCTTTAAAAATTGCTAGTTGCTACAACCAAATAGACTGATTGACAGCTGCAGCAATTTTATGGTAATCTGTGATACCGAAGAAGCAGCACTTGTTCTCATTTTATTACGTCGTCGCCGTCGACGGCGTCAACAATGATAAATTATTCGCAGCAACTAACTTAGTCATCGATTACAGCAGCTGAAAACTGTTGACGATCACGGGAAATCGAAACTCGAGTCCCATTTGATAATATGTAAAAAGCTAGTTGCCAGTTGCCAATTACTGCAATAGTTGCTCCATGTGCAAAGCGCTTAAGACGAATCTAACGACACCACATATGTTACGTGCCTCGAAAAATATTACGCTCCTTCTGGGGCAGTCGGATAAAAATTGGATCCGTTTAATGTATATGATATTTGGTTGGCTCTTTATGATCATAAGCAAAGGAGCAAAAATGAGATCTATTAAGTTGTATTGTTTTGCAACAGACGGCAACATTAGTTACGGCCAAATCGTTCTTACAAGTTGTAAGAATGACTCTTTATTTTTGGTTACTTTATAATGTTTTTTACACGTGGTAGAGCCATGTTGCAGCTAATAGGGGGTTTACACGGGTGACTAAAGCCGCACGATTTTTGCCGCGCGGCGTAAATCGACCATCTAAATGGCAATTCGGCTAAGTCGCAAGTGACTTAAGCCGCAAGCCCAAAAGTTGGGTAGCATCCGACTTTGGCCGCGCGGCGACCGGCCGCATGCGGCTGGTGACTAAAATCGACCGTGTAAACGATCAGTTGCAGACGATCGCCCGCCGCATGAAAGTGTTTCGCGCACGCACGTGTATTTATTTACTACAGCGGTTCTGTGTACATGTATCGTAACAACCATGAATAAAAATAACACCATACAGTTTTTGGAATGCTATGAAATGCATCCATGCTTATGGAACCCAAGAGAATAAGATTACAGGAACAATAATGTACGTTTAGCGGCTCTTAAATCTATTATTCAAGAAATGCGTTTGTCCATAACAGTTGAAGAGCTTAAATTGAAGATAAAAAATATACGAACCACGTATAACAGAGAGGCCAGTAAGGTAGCAAAGTCAAAGAAGAGTGGCGCGGGAAAGGATGATATATACAGACCTCAATTAATTTGGTTTTCTGTAGCTGACCGCTTTTTAAAGCCAGTGATAGAAGGAAGAAACAGCAAAGATAACATGGTAAGTCTTATTTATTATTATTTATTAAAAAGTTATTCTTGTTCGCATATTATAAATTATAATAGGTAAATCGTGAACAGAGCCATTTTTATAATATTACTTAAATAAACATACAATATTTACGCAATCATTCTATCTTGCCATGAAACTTTTCCTGGTCCGACGAAATAGTCAGCATATCTATCGCGCAGATCTTTTGCATTTCGTGAATAGTTGTTAGAAGATAGCGGTGTCATTAATTCGTCTACTCCTGCCGTAGGAATGCTTCTCCAACTTCCGTTTGTGATTGTCCCTGAACTGAAGTCTTCTCCGTCTACTAATTCGGGAGTATTCATGTATATGAGATCAGTCCGAAGCCAGTTATGCAGCGCACAGGTCGCTTTAATAATAGAATCAGTTTTATCCAATGAAACAGATATAGGTTTTCTGTATACTCTGAATCGTGAAGCCATTATGCCAAAGGCATTCTCTACGATTCGGCGTGCTCTTGATAGTCTGTAATTAAAGATTTTTTGTTTGTGTTCCAAACCTTCATGTCTTGAATACGGTTTCATTAAATAGGTTGCCAAAGGGAAAGCATCATCACAAACGAAAACTGCCTTATTAGGTAGTTTTAAATTATTTCTTTCAAGAGCATTATAGAACTTTGTTTTTTTCCCAATATGCGAATCATTCATGCGTCCATTAGTTCCGAAATCTATATATATATATATATATATATATATATATATATATATATATATATATATATATATATATATATATATATATATATATATAAAACGGTAATGTGCATCCACTATAGCAAACAACACCACACTATAAGTGCCTTTGTAATTATAATAGTCTGATGCTCCGTGTGGTGGATTTTCGATTAATACGTGTTTCCCGTCAATAGCCCCACAGCAAAAAGGAAATTGCCAGCGATCTAAAAAATCCTTTTGTATTTTCTTCCATTGATCTGTGGTGGATGGCACCTAAAAGAAATAGACTTATATTAGTGTATGATTACAGGGAAAAGATTCAGCGGTGAACACAAACAGCGACGCGTCTTCATATTTTGATGAATTGGAACAAGAAGATAATATTGCGCCCTTACAAAAGAAAAAAAAATTGTCTCCAAAGAAAAAGGCGGAGCGTGCTCTAATGGACGCACCTAAAATGGACCCACCTGTTTTACGAGCAGTCAATAGATTAGAAACTTTGGCTCAAACTATCCGTCAAGATGAATTTGATACATTCGGAGTACATGTGGCAAGCCAATTACGTAGTTTGCCATTAAGAAATGCTATTGTTTGTCAAAATTTCATCAATAATTATTTGTCACAAGAAAGACTGAAAACCTTAAATACACAACATTTTCCAATTGCTAGACCTACGAGTTCACTCTCAGAGTATACACGCTATACTTCGACTCCAGAAGCCGAAGCTACTACTTCCCGAAACCAAGCTTTTCAAAACCAGCGTGAAACTTCGACTCCCGAAGCTTCCACTTCTAGAAGGCATCTCGATTATGAAGAAGACTATTTTGCCAGCTGTTTACTTACACAAGAAAATACTGGGCAACAATACGGAGTGAACGACGATATTCTATCTCAAGCTGTTAGGTCATGCTTAGATGAAAACACAATGGAAAATTTATAAATAAATCGTTTATAATTAATTACTAGTTTCACTTACCATAATGAACTCCTGTAAAACATTGTATATAGCATCCAAAACGTCCTTCAAAAACAAGGAAATTGTGCATTCTGGAACTCTAAATGACTCTGCAAGACTTGAATAGTTATCACCGGTAGCCAAGAACTTCAGGGTTATTTCTAATTTAATTTTCGGAGAAAGTGCTACTCGCATATTGGTATCGCATTTTTGTATAAGCGGAGTAACCTTATGTAGTAAAGTATTAAACTGATCAGTAGTCATTCTTAATTGTTTTTAAAATAATCAGGATCTTCTAAACTCCACTCAACCAATAAAGTATCCGAAGCACCCAAGTCCTTACGTCGAGAAATCCATCCACGTACCCAAACATTACGTTTTCTTCTTTCCTTTTCGTTTTTTCTTCACTCTTTGTTCTTTAAGCAATTGTTGAATAATTGAATAATTAATTATTTCAATTCCGGCACAAACGGCTATTCTGCTCAACATTTTCGATGGAAATGACAGAGCCGCATGCGATTTTAGTAACCAGTGTAAATGGGCTAGCGATGCGGCTTGGTGAGGCAATTAGTGAAGCGACTCGCCGCACGGCGAAAATCGACCCGTGTAAACCCTGCTTTAATTAATAGCATAATTGAAGCACGAAAATGTCGACTCGACGGGGGAAGGACAACACTATAACAGAATACCAGCGTAAAATAGCAGCTCAACGCTGCTGTTTCGTATGGTGAGTGTAGAGAACCGAATTCACTGAAAACGGGACATTTCTCATGGGTGACAATAAACCTGCAGTTTGATTCGTTATCGGGGATAGTTGTCGATGTCTAGGAAGGGATCACAGCAAACACTTATCAGCAGGTGGACTGTGTGCTCGTTTGTCACCGATATCTTATCAAAAAATGCCATGTATACATTATGATCTGAACATATGTAGGCTTCAATTATCAAATCTGTTTAAATTTTTATGGATACAAAATTACATTTTTTGTAGCTGATCATTGTGGTTATGTTTATACTTTTATAACGTGATAATCATTATAATTATCATCACCACCTTTCTGAAGCCCACCGCTGGATAAGCTCCCAGGAATGCCACAACAATGGTCCGGACTATCAGTTTCCCGCTCTTACCAGGTCGTTATTCCATCTAGTGGGGTACCTCCCTACAATTTGTTTACCGGTACGGGGCTGCCGGTCTGTCGATTTTTCGAGCTATATGGCCGACCCATTGCTACTTCAGCTCACTAATCCGTTAGACTATATCGATTACTCTGGTTCTATCTATTATATTGTTGTAAATTCTGCGCATACTCATATGGCCACCAGTAAAGGGCCACGTCTCAGTTCCCTCCTATGGCCAGCATCTCAGATTCTGGTTGTATGATCTTGATTTCAAGTTAATGTACTACAATATAAAAAATAATGTAATCTAGAATTCTTACATTTGGCGAAGTGGCCGAAGCGAGCAAAGGTAGCAGTCCACCGCAAGCGATGATGAGATTATCAGCCAGTTGACTGATGAGATGTACGGTGTTCACTACGAATATAGCATTTTCGCTGCTGTTCACGAAGTCTATCACAGACTTTGTGGAATGACTGCGCCAAACCTGCAAATATATTCGAAGACCTGATGACTCATTACCTCTTCTTGATTTCGACTAACCCATTCAAACCAAACCGTTTGCTACATCGTTCGTCATGCGTAAAGCAAATGAGTGGAATAACTTGCCAACATCTGCCTTTCCATTTGATTACAATGTGGATGTCTTCAAAGCAAGACTGAAAATAGGCTTTTGTTAAGTCGGCTGTATCACCACTTACCATCAGGTAGGTTAGTAGATATCGCTGGCCGGCATAGTAAAAAAATCCTTCATACATTGATTCATTTTTCACTCATTCATTTTACCTGTATATCCGTTTCAAGTGAGAAAAGCACGTCGGAAAGAAGCCGTTGGTGGATGTACGACCAGCGGAACTCCGGGATACGGAATGGTGGTCTCGTCGGGCCAGGAGAAAACATTGGCCGGTTGCATTTTGTTGGTCGTTTTGTTTCTGAAAAATATTCCAATCCAAAAATAAAGTAAACACATTCTTTTCTTCGAATAAGAATGAAGTTTAAATAAATAAATAAGCCTCTGAAACCTTCAACAAAGAAAAAAGCAGAAAGACGAAGAGATTTGTGTGGTGGGTACATTTTAACTAATTCCGAAACCATGTTCAAATTCTAACGCACACATCTTTCTCCTTCCTTTCGTTAACTATCCGTCAAAGTAAACTGCTGGATGCTGGATGGACCCAAAACCATGTTGTTGGTTGCATATTATTTTACAGGCTATATTTTAAATTAAGCCGAACATAGTTTCGGCTTAATTTAAAATATAAACAAGAAGCATAGTTTTCAATATGTCTGTGTATAGTAGAATCCCGTCACCACTAGTCCCAGCACCAGTACTTTCCATACCACCTTTATCGTATCTTAGCGGTCAGCCGCCGTAATGTCAACATCACGTGAAGATGCCTCGTGTAGAGGCGAAACACGTATCGTATTATCACCGATGATGTGTCTTTCCTGGAATAGTGGTGTTGGGAGTAGTGGTGCTGGGATTAGTGGTGACGGGATTATTGGTGACGGGATTAGTGCACGCAATTGAGGGAGGGCGGGAGGTGCTGTTCAAACTAGGTAAGACACATCATTTTATTTTATTCAACGGATGGTTGCAAAGTAACTATTAATATCTTTATTATAAAATTTACGTTATTTATAAATTACTCTATCTAGTGCCAAAAAAGACAATCACTAAATCGGGACCCTGTACCTGTTTAGACAATAAAAAGTGCGGAGTGATGTTGTGGCGAAACTACTACTAGTTAAACCATAGTAAAAGAAATATGTTTGAAACTTTTAGTCACCACGTGAGTTGACATATTATTAACATGTTGTTAGACAGATTAGCAATGTGACTGATCATCATCAATCATGGACTTCTTGTTTCTGTATCATCCTGTCACAGTTCACGGTGGCTGACCTCATCGACAGTAGAAAATATTTGACGCATTCAGCAAGCTTGGTAGAAAGAATGGCGATAGCAGAACCAAATAATATATCGCCCCATTAACGTTGTTCACCATTATCTAACTGATTATTTTATTACTATCAGACGCCATGAAGTCATTCCAGCTTTTCAATACATACATAAACACTCACGCCTGTCACCCAGAGGGGTAGGCAGAGACTACGGACTTCCATTTGGCACGATCCTGACACACCTCTTTCGCCTCCTTCACATCCATATATCTACGCATACATGCTCGTCGGTTAAGGGTACTTCTAACGTGGCCCATTTTCAAAATATCGCCAATTTGGTCGATAAACTTTTTCCTAGGGCGTCCCTTCCCGACTCGGCCGTTCACATCTGCCATATAAATTTGCTTTGTCACTCTTTCCTCATTCATTCTTTCCACATGACCAAATCACCGAAGCATTCCTTTCTTAATCCTGGTCACAACATCATCTTGCATACCACATTTATCCCTTATCACGCAATTTCTCACCCTGTCATTCAGATTCAACCCTAGCATATTCCTTAAAGACCGCATTTCTACAGCATTTATTCTACTTTCGTGCTTCTTCTGCCACACCCAGCTTTCACTACCATACATTAAAGTAGGGACTAACACAGAATTATGAATCACCATACGTGCCTGTTTTGACACATTCTGGTTCTCCATAATAGAGTGTAGTGCCCCATTCACTCTATTCCCTGCATTTACTCGTCGTTCTATATCCCTATCATATCTACCATCCCTGCTAAATACACATCCCAAATACACAAACTCATCCACTTGCTCAATTAACTCTCCTTCTATTCTTATTTCACATACCGTTTTGCTTTCTTTTCTTTCAAAAACCATCACTTTCGTCTTACATGTGTTCACTTTCATTCCCCTTTCTTTTAATTCCCAGTTCATTAATGTAACCATCATTTGCAATTCAGACGCCGATGACGCAAATATGACTTGATCATCGGCATACAAAAGGCATTTGACGGTTAACTCGCCCATTCTTAAACCACATTCTTCATCTTTCAAAGTTTGCAAACACCGGTCCATAAATAGGTTGAACAGCCAAGGGGAAGCTACACAGCCCTGTCTGACACCTTTTTGGATGCCAAACCAGTCCGAGTAGACCCCATTGATCCTGACACAAGCACTAGAGTCCCTATAAAGAGACCTTAATGCCTGTATCAAACCAGCGCTCAACCCATATGAGTTCAGTGTTTGTCATAACACATTCCTGTCCACTCTGTCATAAGCCTTTTCCAAGTCCATGAATGCACAAAACACTTTCTGGTTTTTGGCAAAAAACTTCTCCGCAATCATGCGCATGGAAAAGACCTGATCTGTACACCCCATTCCCTTTCTAAAACCCGCTTGCACATAAACCAGCTTTTCAATAGTCGGATCTTATGGCAATCACGGAACGAAATTTGATAATGGACATGGCAAAATTAAGCCATATATATATATATATATATATATATATATATATATATATATATATATATATATAAAGTGAACCATTCAAAAAAAATTTAGTGAGAAAATAAACCTCTTCGTTTTACTATGCGAGTTAAAAACTAAAATAACAGTAACACTGCACCAATGTATACAAAATAGCGATATAGATTAATTAAGACGAAGAAAAATTATTCTTCATAAACTTCTAAAGAGGAATAAAGTTTAAAGCTAGTAAATGATCTCTAAGAATTATCTAACGAAAAAAGTACAATTGACTTACCGAAATGATTTGAATCAACTTGAGTACTCGTAGAAGCACTTCGAGGTCTTTTAGGGGAAGATGAAGTGTTCGTGCCTTGTGATGACATATTCTCGCCCCTGCTGTCTTGTTTCATCTCACTGTCACCAGGTAAGCTCACGCGTCGTTTCTCCCTGTCGTTTTCACGAATTCTTTCCTCTTCTTTTTTCTGCTCTTTTTTGTTTGCTAGCGATATATTCTCACTTATTGTGGATATAGGGGGTATTTCTGGTGTTTTAGGCTCTTCTAACGGCCCTGTTTCTAATCTATGACTCTCATTCTTTGCGTTTTCTTCACTGACATTTTTAGTGGGCAGTGTATCTTTAGTAAGTTCGTCACTGTCGGGATTAACTATAAATTCACCATCCAAAGGTAATACGTTGCTATCATGCGGATGTTCAGAAGATAGCACTCTTTGAGGACTCTCAATTTCTTTAAGAACCATTTCTTCTTCGCCTTCGCTTTTCGCAACTACAGTTGAAATAAGATCCCGAACTATTTCGTTAGCGATCATTTCAACCGTTTGTTTTTGGTCCATCATTTCTTCCATGTCGTGTTCAAAGTCTTCGCGACCGTTGGGTGTATTGCCTTCGGAATGTTGGCCACCAGATATGGCTCCTGAATCTGTGTCATCATCCGATTTCAACTTCACAGTTTCAAGGGCAATAGACAAGACGTCGTTAACGATATTGATGGCAACATGTTTTGGATCATCACTTATTATTTTATCTGTAATATTCAATTCAGTTTCCTCTTGTATTTTCTTAGGACTTGTAGCTTCACTCGGCGTTAAGTACAATTCGGATGGATCCGATAATTCTGATTCTCTTTCATTTATTATATTCATACTGTCTACTATTTTTTCGGGGCTAGCCGTTTCGCTAATCGATAAACTGGAAGGTATACCTTCGCTCCTATCTGTGTTATCATCTTTCATTATGTTGTCCCCTATATCTCTGACTGGAATGTAATCGAGGCTTCCTTGTCGACTTAACGGTTTATCAGTCTTTTCCAAGTCGACAATTTCCATGCCAGATTCGGAACTTTCTAATAGTTTGTTTTCTATAATAGACTGAACTAATTCATTATCAGTATTGAGCAATTTGTCATCAGTAGACTGTCCGGGTTCGTCCACAGCATGTTCCATTTCATTATTTACACTGTCACAACCGTCATCGATACTTGTCACTTCAGAACTTACACTCTGTTTAACAGGACTATGCACTTTACACACTTCACTATAAATAGCTGTAGTCCGTGATTCCTCTGCATTCCTTTCACTGTCACTCGGTTTGAGTTTATTACAATTGCAGCCTTCGACTTCCCTAAGAGATAGGCCCTTGCCTATTTCTGTTTGCGCTCCGTGATTAAGCACATTTTGTTTTCTAATTGTGGCTGGTGAGCTGTCCACGCTTTCGTCAGTATCGGGTACCACTCGACTCATGGTCGGTCCGTCTGTGTGTCTGTCCCAACCAGATATAGTTGAGATCGGTCGCTGTTGCCTCTCTGCCGGGTCGGTGATGTTGTCTGCGCGTCGTTGTTCATAATGTTCGTACATTTGTGCGAATTGTAGCTTGAACTCTTCATATGAAACCTAGAAAGAACAGAATAGAATTCATTACATAAATAACTACTATTACTATTGTTTACTTATGATTACTATCAAAATCATCGATATATTTCACTAATAAAAAATTTATAATTTCTAACCTTTGAATGGACTATAGCTAACGTATCAACCCAAACTCGCCATCCTCCATACTCATGTTTGATCGCATGATGCAGCAGCATTCTGAAGAGCGAATACACCATATCTGAAATTTTTTGTTCCTCGGCGTTCTTCGGATGTATATAGGCCATAGCGACCAGCCATTCTTGCCAAACGGACATCTGGAGCACAGTCCTCCGGTTCTCTCGATTGTTACTGCACAGGAGCGTCATGTCGGAGAGGAATAGTTTTTTAACCTCGAGCAGTTGTTCTGTCTGCTTCGACTGTCGTATCAGTGTTGCTACCACTTTTAGTATCACTGAGGAAGTAAATGAACGTAATAAGCAATTTAATTTATAACACTTTTATTATAATACATTATGAGAAATCGTGTTGAAACAGAGAAGTGTGCATGATAATGTTAAAGTTACCAGGTTTAAGAAAGGAATGCTTCGGTGGTTTGGACAGGTAGAAAAAATGAATACGGATAAGTGATAAGGCGATTTACCTAATAGAAAATACTTTATCAATCAAATTGGAGATATATTGTACATGTGCCAAATTTAGAGAGCCCTTAACCGTGCATTTTCTTTGACATCCATATATTTATGCATACTTGCGTATATATATGGATGTGAAAGAAGCGAAAGAGGTGTGTCAGGGGGCTATAGTCGTTTTAGTAACTTTCTTTGGTCATTTTAATATTTTTTTAATGTACAATTATTTTCTGTCTATTATACTTCGATCAATAAACGTCATGTTACAAAAACTAGTTACAAATAATAATTTCAAAGACTGAAAAAACTGCCGTCCTTGTTTTTTTTGCCTAAACCAGTTTGGATACACCTACATACATATACATTAACCTACATAACACTCAGGAATTGGAACTTTATTAATATCTACATTATGTAATAATTATAAAAACCGACTGCCAAAATCAACTTTTTTAAATCTTCATAACTTTTGTCTACCACTGCGTAGCTACATGCATTTTTCTAATTCTTTATATAGAAGATCTGTACTTTCATATGACATAGATTTCATCTCTGTACGGTCTGGGACACAGGTTCATACAATTTTTGGCCATCTCCTTTATATTAACATTCGATTTTGAAATCTGTTCGAAATTTCAAGTCTTTAGCTTATCGGGAAGTTAATTTAAAATTGATTACTAAGTTCGACCCGAACAGATACACAAAACCGAGCTAATAATAATTTAAAAAAAAAGGTAAAAACAAAGTTTCGGTAAAAATAATGAACTAATTTTTAGTAATATTCTTACAATGTCATCTGAAACTGAGCTATGTTCAAAATTTTAAGTCTCTAGCTTATCGGTACTTTAAAATCAATTAATAAATTCGATCCGAAGAGACATACACGAAAGCGAATTAATAACACTCGTAAAAACGTGGTACTAAAATAGGCAGTATGGAGTCTCACTGGGCTTCTCTAGGTGGAAGAATTAATAATAAAGAAAAAGTGGAAATAAAACAGGCAGTATGAAGTCTCATTGAGGTTCCTTATACAGAAGAGTAAATAATAAAAAAGTGGCAATAAAATAAGCAGTATGAAGTCTCACTGGGGTTCTCCAGTTGGAAGAGTTAATAGTAAAGAAAAAGTGAAAGTAAACTACACATTTAAAAAAAACTAACTTACAAATCTACACTTACTTTTCTAGGTAGAAAAATAAATAATAAAAAAGTGGTAATAAAATAGACAGTATGAGTCCCACTGGGGTTCTCTAGTTGGAAGAGTTAATAATAAAAAAGTGGTAATAAAACATACAGTATGAAGTCTCACTGGGATGCTCTAGTTGGAAGAGTTAATAATAAAAAGTGGTAATAAAATAGGCAGTATAAAGTCTCACTCGGGTTTTCTATTTGGAAGAATTAATAATAAAACAATGTGGTAATAAAACAGGTATAAAGTCTCACTGGGGCTTGGGTTCTCTAGGCAGAAGAGTTAATAATAAAAATACGTGGCGATAAAATAGGCATAAAGTCTCACTAGGGTTCTCTAGGCGGAAGTGGGGCTGCGGCTCCGGGTGGCTGGTGTAGAGGATCTGCTGGCCCACGTGCTCCGTGAGCAGCTCGTACAGCGCGTTGTATACCGGCAGCGACAGCGCCTCGCCCCCTGCACCCCCGGAGACACTCCCTGCTCCCCCCGCACCACCCGCCACACCGCCCGCACCACCGCCCGTGCCTCCTGCGCCCCCTGCGCCCAGCCGCCCCGCCAGCAGCGTGTACAGGTTGTGCGGCGACATCACGTCGTACTTGCGTCTGCGCATGACACAAACATTTTCTGAATTGAATACATCTTTAAAATTGCTTACATATTCACAAGACGAGACGGAGGAACGCCGCCATTTTGAAGTCGTTTCGTTACGTACACGCATTCACGTGAAACAAACGGCGGCGTCTACGACAAAGTCACACCCCGATTTTTTTTTGTTATAGAATAAGGATGATAAACGAGCTCACAGTCCATCTGATGGTAAGTGACAGCATGTCAGGCAGATGTGATGTGATGGTAAATGGATGCTGTCACGCAGATGAGCTGTGGCCTATAGATATCTATATTTATCCTCGATTAAGAATCTAAAATTAATTTAAATTTAAATTAAGAAACTAATGCAATGCGTTGTCACCGCTCAGGGCTAAAATATCTCGTTTTCAATTAAAAGCATACGAAACACAGCAGCATTAAGTTGTTATTTTATGGTGGCATTCTGTAAGAGAGTAGTCATACCCCGGTCGAGCCGACACATTCGTGTAACAACTATAAGATTATAGCGGAAGCGTGGCTCTACCTCTTATACCTTCATAAAACACCAACTGTTCGGTGCATATCGCTTGTCAATCATTACATCCATAATCAACAATAATCGCGGTACACGAATCATTATTATAATTTTTGTTAAGGTAATTGATATTTCTTACAATATACAGTTTAACTTTCGAAGAATGTGAACAAGAATTATAATTTTATTCTTTCCCTCCCCTTTCACTCACTCAGAGAGTTTCCATTACTTTGTTGACGTATTCCAAGCAAAAGGTTTGCTTTATCGCTTATAAATCATCATCATCATCATCATTACAGCCCTTCACAAGTTCAGCACACTGTTGAACATAGGCCTCCTCCAAAGAATACCACAAAGCACGGTTCTGAGCCACCTGCATCCATCCACTTCCTGCATGTCTTACCAGGTCGTCATTCCATCTAGTGCGGGGTCGTACTACACTACGCCTACCGGCACGACACTGCCACACGAGAACCTTTCGCTTGTAAATCGTACAACAGAAGAGGTGGAATAATTTGTCACCTGTATCGATGGACCATACGATTCTATTCATTAACTTCAAGACAAGAGAAAATAAGCTTTTGTTAAGCGAAAGTCACTGTGCTTTACCTTCTTCGGTACATCATCACCTACCATCAGGTAGGATAGTAGTTAAATACTAACTATAATTGACAAATAGCCAGACTACTGCGTTTTTTCGATAAAACAAATTAGCAAAATTGATTAATAAACCTAATTATTGAGATACGTACCTACATTAAAAATATAATTTAATAACTTCCGCCTGTTTTTAACCAGGTTAAACAGTATTAATGTATCCGCTGAGTATAGTGTCCTATAGTACAAACAAAAACTAACACTGAGTAAAAACTGAAAATGGCATATTTAATAGGCCAATAACGATTAAGTTGCAACTTACTTATGTGTACTCCTGCTCAAGAAGAATCCGAGAAGCTTTAGCGCTTGAAGTCTAATCAGCTGACTCTCAGAGGCAAGTAGTTTGAATATTGTCCTTACTCCACCCTAGAAGACCAGACAACATACAACATAATATAAAAGATTATATGTTTATTAAAAATGTTATGTAGTATTAACATCAAATAATCCTTACTTTTGCATCAAACGCAGGGACCATCGAGCTAGGATGCTCGGACATAAGAGAAATTAGCATCTGTAGTACGTCATGAAGATTTTCATCCTGAAAATATAAAACGTACACATAAAACACTTACATTTTTCAAAAGAACGAAATATACGTTTGTATTGTTCATAAGTAATTATTTGTCAATATCATCATCATTACAGCCCTACACAAGTTCACTGCTGGACTTAGGTCTCCCCGAAAGAAGCAACGGCACAACGGAACAAAACACGGTCCTGAGCCACCTGCATCCATCGACTTCCTGCATGTCTTACCAGGTCGTCACTCCACTTAGTCGGAGGCCGCTCTACACTTCGCCTGCCGGTACGAGGGTGCAACTCGAGAAGCTTTTTTCCCGAGCATAGCCCTCTCCATAGCTCGCTGAGCGACCTTGAGTGTCCTCATACGGCCGGCAGTGAAAGACCACGTCTCAGATCCATAAGTCATCACTGGCAACACCTCAATCTAGTTTTTAGATTCCGAGGAGACGAGAAGATGTGTCGTAATTTCTCGAACGCTGCTCAACCGAGTTGAATCCGTCGATTGACCTTTCGGTCGCAGTTGAACATACCTAGTCGGACTATTTGTCCTAGGTAAACGTACTCTTCAACAACCTCGAGCTTAGCGCTCCCAACAACTACCGGCATAGGTGTGACATGGATATTAAACATGGTCTTTGTTTTACCCATGTTCATCTTAAGACCTATCTCTTGGAAGACACAATTCATGTCATTGAGCATAGTGCTTAGATTCTCCAGCGATTCTGCCATAAGGACTATGTCGTCGAAAAATTTCAGGTGAGTAATGTACTCGCCATTGATGTTAATACCGTATCTTTTCGAGTTCAGTAGTTTGAAAACGTCTTCCAATGCAGCGGTAAAGAGTTTCGGGGATATAACGTCACCCTGTCTTACAACTCTCTGCAGTTGGTAAGGTTTCGTAATCTGGTTCTGTACTCGGATAGTCATCGTAGCTCTACTATACAAACACTTCAGCACTTCCATTTACCGACAGTCAACTTGGCACCACTGAAGGGACTGTAGAACCGCCTAAATTTCGACGGAATCAAAAGGTTTTTCATAGTCCACATATGCAAGGTAAAGTGGCAGATTGTACTCTTCAGTCTTCTGTACAATCTGCCACAGGGTATGTTTTTTATAAGATAGGGTGACAAATGAGCACACAGTCCACCTGATGGTAAGTGGATGCTGTGGCCCATAGACACCTATATGCTTGATTACGAATCAAAATGCAGATACGTTGTCACCCGTGAGGACTAAGATAATACCTTGTTTCCAGTTAAAAGGGTCTCCGGTTCTGTACACTCACCATACGAAACACAGTAGTTAAGCTACTATTTTGCGATGGTATTCTGTGAGAGCGTAGTCCTTCCCCGGTCGAGCCAACCCATTCGTGCTACAACTATACTACTGATATACGTACTACTAATGTACGTATGTGGTCTATGGAACTGAAGCATTTTCGGAAACCGGCTTGTTCGGAAGGCTGGAAGTCGTCGAGTCTGCGTGCGAATTGATTCGTAATGACTCTCGAAAACAGCACGTAGACGCGGCTCAGAAGGGAAATCGGTCTGTAGTTCTTCAAGAGAGCGTTGTCGCCTTTCTTGAAGAAAAAGACCACAGCACTTCTACTCCACGCCTCCGGAGTAGTGCCACCATGGAGGAATATTTTAACCGACATTATCATTCCGTATGACGAGAACCTCGTGAAAGCCGAAACAGACAAAAAAACTAAATATCTGGACCTGACTGACGAGGTGACCGGCATGTGGGGTGGTCTGCCCACCGAAATTATTCCTGTAGTCATCTCTGCGTACGGGCAAATACTCCGTGACAGACTGCTACGGGCTCAAATGCAGAAGGCGGTACTCCTCGACACCGCCGCATCGCCCGTTGGTTTCTTTCCCTTTCCCCCTAACTCTCGGCAGTTTTGTCTCCCCTGACGAGGGCCTCCATCTGATTGGGCTTTTATTTATTTTTGTATTATTTATGTTAATAATAATTTAATAATAATAATTTAGTATTTATTTTCTACCACATATGATCAGTACTTTCAAATAAACTAAGTAATAGTAGATCTGGGTGGTAGACTGGTGCCCAAACTAGTTTGCCTTGTGCTATGGGGTCACAAGGCCCCTCCGTCAACAGAAATTAACTTGCTGTAAAACTCTTAATAAAAATTACAACTACTTGTAATAAAATAACATTAAAATAGACTTGTTCAGTTTGGAGAAACTGTTTAAAAATTATTAAAAAAATATTATAGTCTAAGATCCCGCTGATCAAAATAACTACGTTCATTACGCCGTCAGTCAAACACACATTTTTACATACGTTTATGAATTGGAGAATACATTGATAACACCGCAGCCAGTCTAAAGTGGCCGCAAGAATTTTTAATTAAAGTAACGTTAATTAATATTCGAAAAAAATTCGTTCACTTGTTTTTTAAATAAAATATCATCCACCACATCATAACAATGCATGTAAAGAATTCTAAAATCCATAGGTGCCGTTGCACACTCGGCCGCAACTACCTCGCAGCCAGGTGTAAGCAGGCAATATTTTGATCTATTTATACGTTCATGACTTACACGGATGTTTTTTATATCAAATTAAAGCTATTTTTAATACGATGATATATTTCTGCCTGTGAAAAAATTGCCGCAATAGATGTGCTATCTGTTAAAAACGCGAAGGGTTTCTGTATGTTCGTAGTGTAATAATTTAAGCCATTTAGTTAAGGAAATTTTTGTCTCCCTCTTATTTAAGGGATATAATATATTTATTAATTAGCTAGCAAGATTATATAGGACTGGACTAATCTTCTAGCACTAATCTTCGAGCAAATAATAAATTGGTAACTAGTACCGTGCATACGAGTACATGATGCGGAAGTCTTTTGCTTAAGGCGGTACCCTGACCAAAACCTGGCAAAAGTGCGTTTTTCAGAGACTATTATCTCATTAGTTATGAGAAATAAGCTACATCTAAAAGCACATTATTAATGTTCGATATCCTATCATCACATTCCACGTTCTAATTTGTTTTTATGTGTTATGAATACATTTAAAATCTACTTTTAAAAAATGACTAAAATTATTGATTACATGCATCTGTTGCTAAAGAAAATGCTCTAATCATTTGAGAATTACACTAATGGGTAGATAATTTAAAAATCTATATTCTACACGTTTTATTTAATTTATTAAGTTCGCTTATCTCTTTTAATTAAAATAATTCCAAATATTCGGGCGTATTTTTCCGTGATATATTGTAGCGAGAGCGCGTGGATTGTATGGGACCGAATGCTCAAGGTCTCTCGCTAGGGGAACCGTCTTAATATAGGATTGGATTTATAATATTCCCTTTATTAGTGATTTAATAATATTTTCGCAAGAATATGGAGCTGACGTACGGTGAGCCAGTCACATTATTTGTAGAGTTCCTTTGTTGAAAATAATCTATGTTTTTTATAAGATATTTTAAGTTTAAGTATTTGTGCACGGTCTAACTTATTAATTTGGTACTTGCTGCACCCCAAAGACATTAATTATGATATAGTTAATAATAGACTGATCTAAGGTAGTGTAAACGAATTTTATGATAGGGGCGTCAGCAAGATGACGAAGCTGCTTATAAATGTATGTTAGTTAAGGGACCTAGTTAGCCACGAAATCCACAAACAATCTTTCAGCTTCTTCAGCAGATTTAAATTTTTTAAAACCAAATTGTTTTTCAGACAGTTATTTACTTGTTTCTAGGTTGTATGGTTTGTAAGCCCATACACTTTCAAGAAGTGAAGTTGTAGTTAGTTGCTGAGCACGTCAAAAGGAAAAGATCACCAACGTTCAAAGGTTTATTAAAAGTGAAATAGTTATAAAGATATTATGGCAAATCTTTCCTTGAGTAGTTGGTGTTTAAAAGGGCGGTTGTTGACGTACTGGCCATTGTAAGATCGCAACTAAATAAGTAAAATTAAATACACGCGACGCGCGGCTAAAATTAGGTTACAGCGTTTACTAAACAAAAATGTGTGTTGGAATTATAGATAGGTATTCTAAGTCTTTTATTTATTATTTTTTCAAAGATTTTGATAATGTAGAATGTATTGATATGGGGCGATTGTTATTGATACAGTTTGTTTCCCCTCCCTTGTGAATAGGCAGTACAATTGATTTCCTAAAAGCATCAGGATGTTAGTACATTCAATATATATTTAAGTATATTTATAATTTCTTTTCATTCATTTTTAGCCCAACCAGGTGACAATACTCCATAAATACCTCATAAAAATAATAATAATAAAAAGGAAAAGTTTTTTATTTCCAAAAGGTAGAAAACCAGATATTTGTTTAACACGTAATAAAGCTAATTTGGTACATATATCTGAAACATAACATCTTCAGCCGAACTAGGAGACCTGTGCATCAGCTGTCAGCGCCGTTACTCCAATTGAAGAAGCTGTTGCGTAACAAGCACAAAAAACAAGGCTTATAAACGAAATAAAAGTGTATAATAACAGTACCTCGTGCATCGTGGTGAGATAGTTCAAAATCGATTGCAATTCGTCTTCTTTAACGCCATTCCCAATCATGATTAGTTGTTTGAGGAACAGCAGGATATACGCACGAATAGTAAGGATGTCTTTGTGTGCTGGTCGTGGGCCTTCTGTGGGTTGAAAAAATATTGAGTTGAGAATTGTGTAAAGATTCCTGTTGTAGACGAAATACTTACAAACTGCAATTATGCACAAAAAGTTTATATTTTGTATAATTGACATATACAACACGTAACATAATTAACGCACTTTGAGAAAGTAGTTTGTTCAGAATCTTTTACTGAATCGATTCCTATCATTTTTAATATAGGTAATTTTTTATCCCAAAAATAATTAAAACTACGTAAATTACAGTCACACTAAATCTTTACAGTCAAAACAAACTGAAATGGACCGTAAGTTAAGGCAATAAGACTTTTAAGAGTGCAGTTTTATTTGTATTATAACTAATTCCGTAATTCAATAAAAATAAAGAAAAATGAACTTTATTTCAAGCACGTTAAAGTATTTGCGTTCGTGGATCTGTACTGTGACCACAACATTCTTCTGGAATTAGTATAACTAATTTGATAAATAATCAGTGCATAAAAATGTTTAACTAAAAATTCAGTGTATGTATTATGATTATAACATAACAGTATATTATTATTAGTATAGTATAATTGGGGTGTCTGAGGGTGTGCGTTAATTACGTTACATATTGTATATTTATAACTGTCATAGTTGCTACGCAATTTATTTAAATAAGCGTGGTTCTTCCTCGGTCCACGTTCTCATCGAATACCAGCATAAAATAGCAGCTCAATGCTGCTGTGTTTCGTATGATGAGTGTGGAGATCCGGAGACTCTTTTTATTGGATACGAGGCATTTCATCTTAGTCCAAAGGGGCGACAACGCATCCGCATTCGAGGATAGATGCAGACGTCCAATGGCCACAGCACCAACTCGCCATCAGGTGGGCTGTGTGCTCGCTTGTCATCAATATTCTATAAAAAAAATAATTCGGATATAATCCATGTTTTGCTAATCATCTGCGTAAATTTGCCGTAATTGAAAAAAACAAAACAAAAGTGAAGCTATCATATTTCAAGCTAGGTCACAAAGATCTGATTCAGATAAACGATCGTCAAATAAAAGTGATAAAGCTTTAGTAAACGAGCCAGCGAGACTTGCTCTGACAACGACAAATTTGTTGCGATTTAGACGGCCTCCAGTTTGCTCCAGTCGCGTAATGTCTTCATCTTTACGGGAGATGGATTGTTTCTCAGAATAACGGAGGCCATTATTCAACTTCTTGTCTCCTATTCGTTTTGCTGATAATGTCTTATTATTTGCTTCAATTGTTTGCGAAGTAAACATTGGATAATAGTATTTTTACGGATTTTATGGCATATAATTTAAAATTATATGGCGTTTAATTTTGTCCATTACAGCCTATTAATTTTCAATGCTGAGCATAGGCTTCCGCGATAGATCGCCTCATAGGCGTGACATTTGTCATAATTGCAGTTGCAGTTAATTAAATGCATCGTGTAGTGTTGGTATAGGAATACCCCACTACCCGGTATCGTCCCGTGGATGCCGTAAGAAGCAACAGAGGGAATCCATCCAGGAGACAGGCGGCGTCTTACTAATAATAGCGAAAAAATCAAAAACTGATACTGCCAACCCGTCTGCCAAGTGTGGAGACTATGGCAAATATTCACCCTAGAAATCTATAGAGGAGGTTCATGTGTGAGGTAACATTTTTTATAGAATAAGGGTGATCCACGAGCACACAGTCTACCTGATGGTAAGCGGATGTTGTGACCCATAAAAATCAACTTCTATCCTCGATTCAAAATGTTCGAAACGAAACAATATGCACATGCGTTGTCACACCTGAAGATTAAGATGGAATGCCTCGTCTCCAGTAAAAAGAGGTTTCGGTTCTCTACACTCACCATAGGAAACAGCAGCCTTAAGCTGCTATTTTACGCTGATATTTTGTGAGAGGGTGGTCCCGCTCCGGTCGAGCTGCTGCAAATAAAATAGTTGCAGCGTGGTTCTACCATGTAACATACCATTTAATTATTATTTGACGAAATAAATGCTCACAGTAATTGAAGGGTTTTGTTATAAATTATTATAACAAACTACTAACGTTATCAATATTTTTGCTAACTAATCCAAGTAAGCTTAAAATGATTTTGTTAGAACTGGTCCATGACTATCGAGTGGCGCCTATAGATGTTAAAAAATAATTAGCTAACAGATCCGCGTAATAAAATTAAATGAAGTGACTGACCGCTTAGTGGCCGACTTACCGCAGAGTATATTTCATCCGATGAAGCTTGTTTAGACGCCTAACACGTGTCGTATTATCAATGGTGATGTGTCTTTCCTAGTGTAGAGATGTTGAGATTAGTGGCGACGAAGATAACAAACGCAACTGAGAGAGGGCGGAAGGTGTTCATACGTCATTTTATTTTACTACGCGCATCTCTTAGCTAACTAATTTTTAACCTTACAATTTAACCATTAGATTGCTGTTCTATTAAACCTTAGACAGTTAAATACAGAGTTAAATCCAAAATCACTTACCCAATCCTTTTGGCGTAATCCCACTCTTAGTTCTTGGATTGACGACCCAATAATAGTATTTCAACGTGTGCACAGTCTGCAGAACTGTACTGACTCTCCTGACACTCCCGTATATGTGGGCATCAGCTAAGAAGTCCGTAGCCAAATAGCAGTAAAGTCGGGCTTGAACTGCGGCTGGGGTGTGGATCCATAGCGCCGGGTTGAAGAGGATGTGGTCCAGCAGCTGCCAGGTGAGGAAAGATTGGCAGAAAGACTGAGATTAGCACAGACTTTCAACTGTCCGATGGTCGATAGCGAAATGCTCTCTTGCTTTATATGTTTGTTACTTTGTTCTACAATCGTTTTAAATAACCTGAGTTAATAAATAAATAAATAAATGAGAGTTAATAAACTGAGGCTTAGGAATTTAAATAATACAGCTTCGCATTTGCTGCATTGAGTATAAGTTCAGTAGTATTGCAGATAAAACTAACATTTTCTATTGTCTAAAATACTTGATAACAACGAGATATCATAAGAAAAAACTAGGAATATACAAATCATTTTTGCTTAGGGCATACATTTTGTTTTGCATTGATTCAAAAGCCCCAAGTGCAAAAGCAGTGATAAATGGATTTATGTGAAAAAAAGCTATTTTGTTGTGCTCTTTTAAAAATCTTAAAACTCCCAATAATATAGAACATAGTGAATCGAAAATTGAACATTATGAAATGATTTTAAAAGATACCTATTTGTAAATATTCACAATAAAAATATGTATAAGCTTTAATTTGCAAGCATGATAATTAAAAAGAAACGAAGCTAGAACATTATTTAAAATTCATACTGTTAATAGTTTGCGAATTAAACCCGCTGAAAAGCTTTTTACGATCACATTTCTCGATAAGAAATAAAGAAACAGAATGTGACAAAGTTTTTGCCCGTGCAAGTTTCTTACTTTTTCTTTGTGGTGTGGGATTAAAAAAATAAGTGAAGAAGCAAGAGGAGTATGCGCTAATAACCATCGACACAATAAACATAAGTTCATTTAGGGTGGGGGAGGGCTTAACTTTATGGCCATGTGAAACGCTTCGAATCGTAAATATCTTGTTTTCTGTTTTATCTAACCTATGTTTTTTTTTGTTATATGTGCCAAATAAATGTATTATAATATTCTTTCCAAATGGTGCAAATTTAGCCTTGTGGCATGTGTGCAAATTTAGCAATGATGCAAATTTAGCGTGTTAGCTATTTACCTCGCTTTTCTCAGGGTCACTTTGCTGCCATGTTCGGCTTTTTTTAAATTGTTGATTCGAAGAATTCCATTGGTCGAATGAACTTGTATGTAATTATTTAACAAACGTAATAACTAATACGGAAGGACAAAACAAGGAAAAAAACATATGTCAATAAATATATATATGTATTTTAGAATAATATTAAAAGCGATTCTGTTTGTTTCTCCTCAAAGCAGTGCGCTGTGTCCCTGCGTACTAACATTTTTATTATTAACGCTCTATAAATTTGTACTTACTATAACCCTCAAAAAGCCTGTAATAAAGTGCTCCCTAAAACTAAACTATTTTACGTGTATATGGTACATAGCATAAGAGGAATAAGCGAACTGTTGCTCCAAGTCTGTTCCTCCAAGTACGAACCTCCACGCCGTCCATCCTGAACTAACTCACTTAACTCTATAGTACGGCCAACTAGCAGCGATACGAAAGGTCATTTACCTTAAAAACGACTGTGGAGTTGACAATTTATTATCTATTTCCTTCCATCTTGTGTATTTATCGTAATGTCTCGTTTTCCCGGCAAAAACATGTCAGGGTCAAGACAGGTTCGCCAACATTCGGGAGGCCATTTATACATTATTGTTAAATTAAATAAACAACAATTTTTATATTATTATTTTGTTTTGTTGCTAATTGTTTTTTATTAATAGTGGTTAATGGATGGAGCCACAACCGAGTACGTCGAGAGATAAATCAACAGATTTTACTTCTCTGAAAACGTCCAAAGGTATGTATAGGAATACGATATATATGAATGTTGTTTAATAGTTTTAATTAAAACTTCCTAGTTCGGAGTGTACTTTAAAGTTATCTTAAAGTTAATTAAAAAAACAGTAACTGTAATAATAAAAATTTGCTTAATTTTTTAAAGATGCGTGTAAGTAAAATACGTATATCATTTTAATTTAATTTTTAATTTTAGGTAACTAGTTTTACTATGAATGAAAAAAATATGGTTATTAATACCTACAAATATGTTAAAGAATCTTGGCCTATTGATATATACCCATACAGGAAATAGATGGCGCAGGAAGCATTCATTTAATTTAAATCTACATTATTCAATAATTCATATTTAACAAAACTTTTAAAAAAATTATTTTTTTGGGTTTGCTAGTCATTTTTTAAAACTATATTGTCTATTTAAATATATAATCTAACTGTCAAAAAAATTACGCACCCCTGTTATTCCTAATAACCTTGCATTGGTTTTATTTACATTTGGTATCGCTTCTCGTTGGCCGTAGTATAGTCAAATGATGGCAGAAAATCCATACTAAAATCCTAAATCCAAAATTCACAAACTGTGACGGAAAAATCACCAGGTGGAGGGTATTTACTAGCGTGGTAAATATGAGAAATACCTATGTCTATCCAGCACAGGCACAAATCAAGGGGAAGGGTCACGAGGGTCACGCTTCATTCTCTTTTTTAACTGTAGGTAAGCTCCTTACTGCTATCTTATACAAGATGAAAGAATGGCGTGCCGAGAAAATTCAAACTATGAAACCCCTCCAAGCTTAAACTCAAGATCTACGTCTGAGCCAGCAATGTATTAAAACGGCTAGTGTTGGCGGCGTAGATGACTACCGCTAGTATAAATAAATTTTCGACAAATAAAATAGCATTTTTTAATGGACTAAGATCTTTGTAAATTATTGAAATACATTGATTGGTTAAAAGCAAACTATATTATGTGCTATTCAGTTAACGATTTATCTATACTGGATGATTTTTTTACAGTCTGGAA
Organism: Parnassius smintheus behrii; assembly: GCA_036936625.1. Taxonomy (NCBI): domain Eukaryota; kingdom Metazoa; phylum Arthropoda; class Insecta; order Lepidoptera; family Papilionidae; genus Parnassius; species Parnassius smintheus. The sequence goes on from JAUPFT010000021.1 coordinate 46,037,052, forward strand.
AAAAATAGGGTGTTACACGTGAACCGAATAGAGGTATATAGCACTGATATATAACATTTTGTTTGTTTTACACTAACCTATTATGAAATTGATCTATCAATAAATACCAATAATTTGAAAAACTTTCGGTAATGGAAAAATAAAAACAAAAATTTTGAACTAAGTAAGTCAATTGAAAACTATCGAAATTAAAATACAATAATCACCCAATTAACAGTAACATATTTATTGATAGATCAATTTCATAATATGTTAACGTAAAAAAATATTGTAAAACATCAGTGCCAAAGGCTTATACCTATTCCGTTTACCAGTTACACCCTATCTTTTTCCAGAGAATTGAAACCAAAATTATTGATGCCATTTCTAGAATATGAATGGACATGACTTGCAACTAAAATTATATTAATTACCTTCTAATAATATTACATACCTGCTTTAGAAGCAAATCGGAATTAGGCGAGCAGCAGGTGACGAGATGTTTGGTAAGATGCAAGAACGAAGCAAGGGTGTCCGGCGTAAGGTGCTCGCGACCGCAACGTTGCAGCATATACGAGATCACCAGGAATCCGCGACACTGCAGCATATGCTGCTGCACGGTACTGCATGACTCGACCAGGGAGCACACGAAACCCAGGAGTTTTGAACTGAAAATCAACGTGGGTGACTCCAATTTCACTTGTAAACAAACGCAGGTAGAGTTCATTTCAAAGCGCCCTTGTGTTTTGGGTAACAATGAAACTATTCTGATTATTGCTATTACTTTAACGCGGGCGTTCAGAACATTTTAAAAGAAATAAAATAAAATCCAACCTTTACAATATCGGTTACTAAGCTTTGTCAAAAAAATTGAAATAAAATAAAATAAATTTTACGCAATATTATAAACATTAAGAAACTGTATATTTTTAAATTGACACTATTCGCTAGTTTTAATTTATTTAAACAATTTCATACTATGTAAGAATAATATTTTTCAATGAGCTTATAGCTTAAAGCTTAGCTTTATAAAGAAAATTATAATTATATTAAGTACCCAGATGACCGAGCTTTGCTCGATTTTTTTTTAATTACATTTAGATACAAATTACATACCGATGAATATATTTTTTGCTCTTATTGACATAATAGAAAAAACTGAACTGGTTATTTGAATAAAAATCATGAGTGCAATTAATTTAATTAAAATTTTCGTATTTTTAAAAAATACTAAAAAAAGGGCTCGAAATATTAGATTTTCTCACAAAAAAAGGTAACTTGAAAAAAAAGGGAAAAAATCGAACCGGAGACGGTACGCGAACCAAGGCATTACGAGTTCGCGACTGCTCGATATCCACTTAAGCTATTACGATCATTAATACAGTGTCAAAATTTACCTTTTTATATTGTAGCAGTTTTTAATTGCCTGAAACCACGGATAAAAAAACATTTTCAAAAAATAAATCCTAGCTAGATCGATTTATTACCCCCGAAACTCCCTGGACACTACATTTTATAAAAATCGTTGGAGCCGTTTCCGAGATTCCGATTGTATTTATATACAAGTATTGCTCGTTTAAAGGTATAGGATAATTACGCCTATCAAAAGACCTCTTATGTCGTAGGGCTGTGCAGAGGGGAAACTTATGAAAACTTTTACACACATAACACGCATTAGACGCACATACATTACACACATATTATATACACACACTACACACACTATTTTTACTTTCTAAATTAAAAAAAAGTTGTTGTCTATGCTCAGCCTAACTTGCTTTATTATATTTTCTGATATGGACCTCTTCCTTTTAATAAGGGTGCATTTCGCGTTCAAAAGAATAACTCTACCATTGTATATGTACTTGTAAGACCGTGTTTTAGAAGTACATTTTATTCATATAAAACCCAAAAAAGTTTGTCTATTACATATTATTATTGTGTAATTTGTAAACCTGAGAAAAATGTGTAATTTACTAAAAACAAACTACATACAAATAGTTATGTGCTGAATTTTATGTATAATATTTAAGAGAAAAATATTTAATACATATTTCTAACAAACTAAGAGAAACTTAATCCCGATTCTACTCCCAATGGACGGATTATCGAGCATAACTAGAAAGTTCGTTAAGTATATTGTCTCACTTTAATCTTTTATGTAAAGATGAACGTAAGGGCCCTAAAAGTAAAAGTGGCAAAAGAGGGTTTAAATGTTTGAGTTAAAATGGTAACTACTGTTTTTTTATATAAAATAAGGATGACAAACGAGCACACAGTCCCCCTGATGGTCAGTGGATGTTGTGGCCCTTAGAAATCTACATCTGTCATCGATTGAGAATCAAAATGCAAATACGCTGTCACCCACAAAAACTATGATGAAATGCCTCGTTTCTAGTAAAAGGGGTAAAAATTTGTTGACAATTGACAGTAAACACCATTGTGACATTGGACGAAAACGCCGAGGCGAAAACACTGCGTCGCTATGCAAAACAGAATTCCAATTCCGATATCTCATTAAACTTATTGATATATTTTTAACTTTGAGAGAATGTACAAGAAGTATAATATTGTAATCAGTATTTCTGCTAATATGTCCGTTTTAGTATTCGTTATTTCAGTGTGGGATTCACATATTCAGTAGTATATATTTAGTTTTGATATATAAGATAATATTATAATACCCGTCGTGTCAAAATCACACAACTAAATGCAGATCGATAAATCTACAATGACACGTCCGAAAGTCTAGCCTACGCCCTATCCCCGTATCCTATAATTGTTTCTTTTGTGTGACGACCGCTTTAACATGTCATTGCCACGGCATAATGTTGAACTTACATAGATGGCCAAAATTAAAAAAACCGTTAATTCAGTTTTTATTGTGCTAATAATAATTTTATGTATTAAATCTACAATTATATAATAACGCGAATTCGCGTGATTTCTTTCCAAGGAAATAATATGTAATTAAAAATAAAATGTAAGTAAAATCATCCAAAATGTAATTTGTTATAAATTTTTACCAAAAACGTCCAAATTAGTGGCAGAAGCGGTAGTGCAACGTGTCGTAGATACAGCTCTAGATCTCTGCTGATGGTGCTTGGCTTCGCTTGGTTAGTTTCATGCTGCGACTGAATGAGTGGCACGGTTGGTGTTTGGACAGGCTGAGGTTGTGTTTGAGTGAGCGGTGGCGGCGCAGACAACGGAATCTGTTCTGTCTGTTCTGTAAGTATCTGTTCACCTTTTATCTCCACCTCCTCCTCGTCTTCTTCTTCACATTCTGAACCAACCACTACCTTCGTCAGCTATGTAGTCTATATCATCCACATGCATAAACATGTTCAACTGACTCCTAATATTTCTTCCATTTCCGCACTTTTTAGCAGTTTCCTTGCAGATTCGCGATGTACTTACTGGGTATTGTTGATCTTTTTAACTGTCTTGGTACGTCAATCATTATAAAAAAAAATCCAAAACAGAAGCCAAAATACCGGAAAAACAATAAATAATACAAACAATAACCGACTACACCGCGCTTTTTCATTGAGTGAAAACAAGCGAGTTTCAAACAATGCAAGATTGTGCCTGTAGGTCACGCTCACTACTTGAAAGATCATTCTCCTCCCGATTGGCCAAAATAAATACCATAAGCCAATATGCTACGGCCACCATTATATAGCTTATGCATTATTGTGAGGGACCATCACGTCGCGTGATCGGCCACAGCGTAATAGGCCACTTCACGCGACGTCGCGTATAGTGGCAATGAACGTGTTAAAAAACTAAAGTTGTTATTTTAAAGACAAAAATGTATTAGATTAGTTTTTAATTTATATCTCTCCCTTTCACTTGGGGATTAATAAAAAAAGCAGTGAAACCTCAAGGAGCACAACAAATCATATACCTAATTAAACCATGCCAAGATTATTTTGTAGTACGAAAAATGTTAACCATCGCTTCTAATTGAATTTTTAGTACGAAATAAAAAGTTTACAGGCCTTAAGGAATAAATTAATTGTCGCCATATAAACGTTGTTATAAATCCAACCCGGCTCCTAAATGGGGCCAACGCCAGGCAATTAGAAGTTGTCAGGAGTTAGTTCATCGCTATTACCCGACCGTTTCAAGATGGCGGTGAAGTTCAAGGAACAATTAGTAAGCGACACTGAAAGTGCATTTAGCGGGTTAATGCGGGCACAGCCACTTGGAATATTAATGAATTGTTCTCAGACTTCAAGTTTATATCCAACCTACTAGCTGTGATTTAGTTTAAAATTTCAGCAGAGTTTGATGTCTATTGGGTTCCAACTGTGTACACGATAAAACTTTCTTCGAGACAAGAAATAGGGATTCTACAACTATATATTGTGTTTAATTCTTTTTAGTGCTAACTTCATTGTTACCCAAATGATGCATATCCCGCTAGTGGCGGTATAAATTCAATGATAATAATGTTTTGCACTTAATATTGGACACGTATTTTCTATACTAGATCATTTAAACGGAATTGAATACCTACAATTACGGAAAAAATTCGAACCAAAACTGATATGCCTAAAACAATAAAATAGAAGGAACGTGAGGGTTAACTTAAATAGTTAGGAATACTAGGATAACATACCAAAGCATGGGGTCCCGTTTAGGATCGGAGCTGGGGGCGTCGTGCGGCAAATCAAGTTGTGCGAACAGCGGGAACAAAACCTGCACCCCGCCGATCGAATTCAATGCGCTGTGAATTGAATGCGTTACCACGGCTTTCACTTCCTGTAGAAAAAAAAAACGTATTTTTTAACACATCGATTAATGTTCCCATCACTACTAGGCTAACATAAAGTTTTAAGGTCCTAATTAAATGCCGGCGACGCAACGCGACTTCGGTAGAATAATTTCGCGGTAACTTTTTGCAATGTATTTAACGTCATGGGTATGCAACATACCAGCGTAAACAATATTCTCTCGACTTTTAACTTACACATCCAGACTCTTCAGACCGTTGCGTTGGGTCTCAGTTGCAAAGAAAAAATTAATTATAATTATTAAGATACATGTAATTTTGAGACCTTTTAAATTTTTTTTTCTAATGCACAATCGTATGTTAATAGGTAGATGTTAGACAAACCTGCAGCATTAGCGCATGTGGTGTATGAACAAAATAGGAGACGTTTCCCTTAGGAGCCGACTGTAAGCACAGTTGTCCGTCTGTCGCAACCGGGTTGTACATGAACACTATGGCAGAGGACAATTTGCCGTCATACAGTACCTGCGAAGGGACAATAAATTCATTATAATTTAACAATAAATAAATATAATACTTTGTTGGATTATCATTAAAGTTTGGATGAGTGTAAAACAGTAAAATTTTGTTTAATTTTAAATATAAATAAGTTTAATAAGTATTAATATATTAAAATTAAAAAGATGTAAATTAAGAATTCATTATTGTATGTTCAATATTAATAATAAATAAATTATGCAACACATGAAATACACGAACATGCACTAAACAATTTAAACAAATTAACCACCAGCTTGATTCACGAATTTTTAAAAATATTTTGCGTTATAGCATAGGCTATGTTATATTATATTACTCTTAATAACAACTTTGAATTTGTTATCGTTTAATTTGCTATAACATGCCTATCAAATTCTAAATTTTTGTCTCATAGGGACATAATATTTAATATAGATACCATGCTTAGCAGGCGCGGGTTCGCGACCGTTTTTTTATTATTTTGAGGTGTCATCAGGAAGATGGTTCTACCATCTCCTGTTTCATATTCCCCTGTTACCTCCTACGACACCAATGGGATGATATGGGGTAATAAGACCCCAGATGTCGCCACTCTACGACAATGCTTAAACTTAATAAAAGGAATATTTAAAAAAAAGTTCACGCCAGCTACTGAACAAATACGTGTTAGATACTTTAAAGCCTAGAGATCTGATTTTGTTTATTAAACATTTTATTAGTCACACTATTGATTACTTACAGATGAAAAATAAAAATCTATCTATTACACATACCCATTTTAAAAACTTAATGTCAACATGAAGACAACAAACAGTTTGTTAGTGTAAAGGCCCCGTATTTAAAAATTAGCAAACCACATTGACTTTAACCATGTGTTATTTGTAGATGTGATAAGCAATAACAAATAAATACAAGAGGCAGATAGCACAAAACACAATTACATTACCAGATGGAGTGGTGTTAGCGGCAGACCCCTTCCTCCATTAGCTAAGACAACATGCCAGGGAACGCCCGCAGGGTTATCCAATAGGTTTCCAAGTAGTAGCATTTTAATATTTCTATGAGCACACTATGTCATATTATGTGGAAATTATTTTATTCATTGTTGATTCCTAATTTTTTAAAGTTTTATTATTTAACCCTTTAGACCCTTAGATTCTTTGATTAGACCAAGGAATATCATAATGTCAATGTAACAATTTGAATCTAGTTTTAGTAGGTATATTAAAAATGCTATTCTCTTTTTATCTTTTTTTTTTTAAATTTAACCACCCCCGAGATACACCATTTCCATATTTAAAAATCAATTGCTGTCCGTTAGTATCACAAAAACTCGAAAGGGGCCATCCACAGAAATCTAAATAATATTATTTAAATTTCTGTGGGGCCATCCATAAATCACATCACACGTTAAAGGGGAGTGGGGGACAAAATGTGACATTGTGTGACAAGGGAATCGGAGGAGGAGGGGGGTAAAAGTTATGTGAGTCACATGTTAAAATTTTATTACTATCTAAAATATTTGACTACATTTTGATTTTAATAAAGATTATTTTTATTTTTTATTTAAATAAAAAAAGCTCCTAAAATATAAAATTAAAAAATATGTGACGTCACACAATGGGGAAGGGGTTTCACAAGTGTGACTATCTGTGTCAATGGCAGGGAGGGTGGGGGGGGGGGGCAAAGAAACATAAAATTTGTGTGACGTCATTTATGGATGGCCCCAAAATGGCTCGACCGATTCTGATGATTTTTTTGTGCGGGCCCCTAGATGGTTTAAAAACTCAATTGGAATCGGTAGGTAGCGCTGCTGTCGAAATCCAGAAATCACCCGAACAAAGCCGTTGAGGGTCCCTAGCATTCAATAGAAAGAATAGTAATTTTTTTACAGTTGTATATGATATCGCGTAGCGTACGTACAAAGAAAATACAGTCGAATTGAAAAGCTGCTCGTTTTTTGAAGTCTGCCCAAAAAATCGATCTCAAAGAAAAACCCCTGTGACAAACACCGAGTTTATTCCAAAAGTGTTCCGTTTTGTTCCGCTGAATTTGGCACGGCATATAAAAAGTAATTTTTTTTCTGTGAATATCGTACATTGTCAAAAACAATGTTTATTTATCATATTAAAAATATTATACTAGTTTTATGAATATTCATTCTGCCTGTTTTTTCTTAGGCACAAATTATAAAACAAAGCCAGTCATTTTATAATTAATTATAAACAACCCTACATTGAAAAACTACCCCTTTCGGAAGTGAGTAGCTTTTAGTGAAAGTGAGAAAACTTTTGTATGGTGCTAAAAGCCTTGTCGAGTGGGTGTTACCTTACACCTTAATAGTTAAGTCAGTGTTATAAATATGCCAGAGTTACTCGTTGTTATTATGTCGTCGTATGTAGTGGAGAATTAAAACAAAATTAGATGATATGGCTCATAGATCACAACATCAGACGAATTGCAGGCCGGCCTTTTAGAAAGGAGTAAGCTCTATTCTTGAAGGTCCCCAGGTCGTATCGGTCCGTAAAAATCGCCGGTAGTAAACTACTCCACAGAGAAGTTGTACGAAGAAGAAAACTCCTAGTAAAACGCAGTACGAAGAAGTAAACTCCTAGTAAAAAGCAGTCGTAACGAGCGTTCGTGAAATTAGGCAACTAAATTGAATGTTTAACACCTTTAAAACTTAAAGAAGTTGTTTGCAAGAATCGATTTTGAATTTGAATATTGTATAAAATAATTTTAAATAACTGTGGTTGAGAATTTAGGAGATACGAGATATGGTCCGATAAGTTTTGAAGATAAAGGTTAAATAATATTAAAAGAAAATAAAACCATTAATATGGCACAGTTTCCTATTTATGGTGCTATAAAATTGATTCAAACTGAAATTTCATGTACTTAACACATACATAAAATAGCTATTAAATAAGTCACAGAATACCAGCGTAAAATAGTAGCTTAATGCCGCTGTGTTTCGTATGGTGAGTGCAGAGCAACCGGAGACCATTTTTATTGGAAACGAGTCATTCCATGTTAGTCCTCAAGGGTGACAAAGTATATGCATATGATTCTTAATCAGGGATAGAGGTAGATGTTTATTGGCCACGCTTACCATTAGGTGGACTGTGTACACGTTTGTCACCCTCATTCTTTATAAAAAAACTAATGACATTACAAAACAATTTCCTTAACACATCTGCAGTAGAAATTGTTGCACACTTTCGCGTTTACGAAGCAGAACACTTTTACGTTTATATTATTTCGAAGTGGTCTTAAATGTAGTATGTATTCAGTATGGGATGTGTAGCTAAAACTGTCGCATTTATAATATTAGAGCGATATGTTTTATAATTGTAGCAGTTTTAAATAATTATATAACAAAATATTTTTTATAGAATAAGTGTGACAAACGAAAAGTTTTTCGTACGTGGTAGAGCCATGCTGCAGTTATATTAGTAGTATAGTTGTAGCACGAATGGGTCGGCTCGACCCGGGAAGGACCACGCTCTCACAGAATACCAGCGTAAAATATAGAACCGGAGACCCTTTTTTACTGGAAACAAGGCTTTACATTTTAGTCCTCACGGGTGACAACGCATCTGCATTTTGATTCGTAATCGAAGATAGATGTAGATGGCTATGGGCCACAGCAATAACTTACCATCAGGGGGACTGTGTGCTCGTTTGTCACCCTATCCTATAAAAAAATGAGCTCACAGTACTCCTGATAGTAAGGCAGCAGGCCACTTTGTATGTTTTACCACTCTTTTATAAAATTTCATTCATGGACCTACATCCTACATGCACGTCTGTTCGGATCGTTTTAATATATATATATATATATATATATATATATATATATATATATATATATATATATATATATATATATATATATATATTAAAACGCCCGGCGCCCCTTTGATGGGGCAGGGGTGCGAAGAATCTCCGGGAGGAAAACCGGCGACGAGGTTCGCCACCCGTCACGTTCTGTCTCCCAGAGAGGCGAAAAGTGGATTGCAGAGGCCCGTCTGGCTACGTTGAATGTATGTGGGGCAATGAATGATAAAATGGATGAAGTATGCGATATGATGTATGATAGAGGAATAGATGTATTATGTGTAAATGAGACGAAAAGGAAGGGGAAGGATGTCACTGCACTTGGCATGTATACCGCATACTGGTCTGGTGTAGACGAGATCGAGCGGGCATGCCAGGGAGTAGGAATCATCCTTTCAGAACGAATGGGCCAATGTGTGAAAGAGTATGAATGTGTAAGCCCAAGACTGCTATGGATACGAATGAAAGTGGGCTTAAAGAAGTTGTTTGTGTTAGGGGTCTACGCCCCAGACATGTCTAAGCCCACTTATATCCGGGAGCAGTTTTGGGAAATGGTAAGGATGGTGCTAATGAAGTGTAAGGGAAATGAAAATATTATTATGCTAGGAGATTTTAATGGAAGGGTTGGGGTGAGGAGGCTTGGTTATGAAAGGATATTGGGAACGTTTGGTGATGAAAGTATAAAAGAGAATGGTGAAAGCCTCCTCACCGTATGTGTGGAAAGGAATCTTTTTGTGACGAACACTTTCTTTCGTCATAAGAAGATTCACATGTACACTTGGGAAAGAGGTGATGATAGAAGCATGATAGATTTCATAACTGTGGATGAAAGAATGAGGAGCGCAGTAGTGGATACAAGGGTTTACCGGGGGTCCAACGTAGGGACGGACCACTACCTGGTCTTATGCCGAATTAGGGGTTTATTCAGACGTTGGCGGCATAGGACATCTGTGTCTACCACTGCGTTACAGCGTATAAGAATTGAGAGGTTACAAGATGAAGATGTGAAAGACAAGTACAAATGCAGACTGAGAGAAAATATAAGTAATTTGGATGAGTTGTGTGTGAATGAGTTAGACTTGGAGAATGTGTGGCATAATGTTAAGAAAGGTTTAGTGGATGCAGCTACCGAAGTATGTGGTGTTAGTAAGAGAATGAATGAAAGGAAAGACAATACGTTATGGTGGGATGACGAGGTACGTATGGAAGTTGAAGCAAAGAAGAGAGCATGGCTAGATTTACTAGCGACCAAAGCTGGTAACTCTGGTGGTAAGAATGATGAGAATGAAAGAAAAAAGGCAGAGTTTAAACGTTTAAATAAGAGAGTAAAAGAATTAGTTGAAAGGAAAAAGCAAGAAAGAACGGATAGGAATGATAGAAGAATATCGGATAACTTCCAGGCAAATATTAAAATGTTCTGGAAACTCGTAAGAAATACCAGGGGAAATACAAAACACCCTAGATTGAATGCGATACGAGACGAGAATGGCTGTATCCTGAATGATGAAGTGTTGAGTCTAAAGAGATGGAAGGAATATTTTGAAAGCGAATTTATGAGTGAGGAGAAGTGTGAACTAAATGAAATAGAAATTCCGAAAGAAGATGAAAGAGATAGGGAGATAAGTATGGATGAAATAATGAAAGCAATGAAAAGCATGAAAGTAGGTAAGGCAGCCGGATATGATAGAGTTTCACTCGAAATGCTAAGGGCTGGAGAGGACGTGGTGGCAGGCCTGCTGTACACCTTGTTTAATTTATGTTGGGAACTAAAGCGGGTACCGGGAGACTGGTGCAAAGCCGTGATAGTCCCAATATATAAGGGAAAAGGGTCACAGCAGGACTGTAAAAACTACCGTGGTATCAGCCTTCTTAGCATTGTGGGAAAACTGTATGCTAAGGTACTAATTGAAAGAGTTATGAAAGAAACTGATGAAAAAATTTGGGATGTGCAAGCGGGATTTAGAAAGGGAATGGGGTGTACAGATCAAGTCTTTTCCATGCGCATGATCGCGGAGAAGTTTTTGGCGAAAAACCAAAGAGTTTTTTGTGCGTTCATGGACTTGGAAAAGGCTTATGACAGAGTGGACAGGGATGTGTTATGGCAAACGCTGAACGCATTTAGGTTGAGCGCTGGTTTGATACAGGCATTAAAGTCTCTGTATAGGGACTCGAGTGCTTGTGTTAGAATCAACGGGGTCTACTCGGGCTGGTTTGGCATCCATAAAGGTGTCAGACAGGGCTGTGTAGCTTCCCCGTGGCTGTTCAACCTATTTATGGACAGCTGTTTGGAAAATTTGAAAGTTGAAGAATGCGGGGTAAGAATGGGTGAGTTAACCATCAAATGCCTTTTGTACGCCGATGATCAAGTCATACTTGCGTCGTCGGCGGCCGAGTTGCAAATGATGGTTACATTAATGAACAGGTCATTAAAAGAAAGGGGAATGAAAGTGAACGCAAGTAAGACGAAAGTGATGGTTTTTGAAAGAGATGAAAGCAAAACGGTATGTGAAATAAGAATAGAAGGAGAGTTAATTGAGCAAGTGGATGAGTTCGTATACTTGGGATGTGTATTCAGCAGGGATGGGAGATATGATAAGGACATTGAACGACGAGTGAATGCAGGAAATAAAGTAAATGGGGCTCTACACTCTATTGTGAAAAGTCAGAATGTGTCAAAAAAGGCACGTATGGCAATTCACAGTGCTGTATTAGTCCCTACTTTAACGTATGGTAGTGAAAGTTGGGTGTGGCAGAAGAAGCACGAGAGTAGAATAAATGCGGTAGAAATGCGGTCGCTAAGGAGTATGTTAGGGCTGAATCTGAGTGACAGGGTGAGAAACTGTGTGATAAAAGAAGAGTGTGGTTTGCAAGATGATGCGGTGACCAGGATTAAGAAAGGAATGCTTCGGTGGTTTGGTCATGTAGAAAGAATGAATGCGGAAAGACTGACAAAGCAAATATATGTTGCAGAAGTGAATGGAAGAGTCGGAAAGGGACGTCCTAGGCGGAAGTTTGTCGACCAAATTGGCGATATACTAAAAATGGGCCAAATTAAGAGTACCCTTAACCGACGAGCATGTATGCGTAGGTATATGAATGTGGAAGAGGCGAGAAAGGTATGTCAGGATCGTGCTAAATGGAAGTATGTAGTCTCTGCCTACCCCTCTGGGTGACAGGCGTGAGTGTTTATATTATTATATATATATATATATATATAGTATATAGTTTAGCATTTGATTTTAAAATAACTTACCGATGAGCTTAGGACTTGAAATTTTGAACATTGAGCTATGTTTATGAATTGGATGACAGTATATTATTAGTAAATATGATAATTATTAGTAAATATGATGACGTGATAAATATGTTAAAAATACCTCAAAAATAATTATCTTACACATTAATAAGCATTAAATATATTAAATAAAGCGCATTTTCAGCGCATCTTAGTGTCGCTAATATTAATTCATTAAGGCAATTGAGAGAACATACTTGAAACAATAAGCCAGAGTAAAAGCACAAGCGTCCCTGATGAGAGCCGGGTGCTTTCCGAAACAAATTTTATAACATCTCGAGTCCCGACAAAATTTGCATAATAAAAACGCGGCGAGACAAGACTGCGGTGAAAGTGAAGAAGGGTCCATCACAACTAGATTGACAGATTATAGATTATAGAGACAGATTGTTGCTATATTATGCTTCCAACACGAATGTGTCGGCTCGACCAGGGCAGGACCACGCTCTCACAAAATAAACAGGTTAATGCTGCTGTGTGCTCGTATGGTGAGTGCAGAGAACCGGAGACCCTTTTTACTGGATACGAAGCATTCTATATTAGTCCTCAGGGATGAAAACGCATCTACATTTTGATTCTTAATCGAGGATAAATATAGATGGCTATGGGCCGCAGTATCTAATTAACCATCAAGTGGACTTCTAAGGTTCTTATACAATACATTGAGCTATTATGTACTACGTACTAGAGGCGACACTGCATTCAGCTACTATGTTCCACTCAACTGCGGTGCATACACCGCACTTTAATCAGTCATTCGCTAGACGCTTGTAGAGTTGTTACGTATTGTATTGATTTTAAAAAAATCTCTTGATAAAAATATGCCGTCGTGTGTACTTAGATATTGCACAAATAATTCAAAAAATGTCAGTAACAACCAAGATATTACTTTTAATCGGTTAATAAGATACTTAATCAGTAAAAAGTATTATAGATTAATAATAAAACAAATTATTCCTAAGACGCCATTTCGTGTCATGAAATATAGATTATGAAATTAATTTGTTCAGATCCGACATTTTTGTGGATACTATAGTATAGGATGATTATATTATTATACAGATTTTTTTTGTAGAAACATATATAAGTTATTATAATTAGGCTTATTTTTATTTAAATGTTATGTTAATAAGTTTTGTTAAACATATATTTAGTATATTTTTTATATTTGACCTTTTAAAATATTAAGATAAAAATGTCATTAAAATGTAATTGTGATATAATGTTATGTAATATTATATTAAATAAGCAAATATATTATACAAAATAAATGACAAAATTTAAATTTAATTTAAATATTGTTCTCGATATAATTTACCTATTTAACAATATAATCTACTATTACCTACGGATCATTCTAACTATGTTTAATCTATGATAAAAAAACAACCGCGCGAACACAGAGAAGCGCATATTTTTTGTTTGAAATAGCTGTTCTAGTACGTAAGTTCATATCACTTCAATGATACAATATAATACTTTTAAGTATTGAAAATACCAGTAGTTGTTTTTTGTATATTGGTGTACAATAATAAATAATAAAATAGTATCATATAAAAGTTGGCAGATTAAAATCATTTAAATTATTTCTACGGAATATTCATAAGGATAAAAGCGTCAGGATCACAACATGGTTGACAGGACGCGGGATCCTATCAACGAAGTTTTAATTGAGTCTGTAAGCGGTTAGGTACCTGAATTATGGGTTCATTTCGGGATTTAAGTTTATTATTTTGACAAATTTATTTAAATTACTTAACTAGTTTTTATAAACTCTCTATAATGATAGTCTTTGTGCAAGTAGTAAAATTGTTGAAAAATCACTTTAAAACTTGATTTTTTTTTGCTATTATGTCGAAAACTATGTACGATATGGGAAAATGGTATAAATTGACGATCTTTTCAGTTTATGTAGAAAAGGCTTTATTAATTTATCTTTTAGTATTTATGTGGGGAAAAAAGGTAAAAATGAATTGTGAATCAAAATTTTACAAAATAAATTATATTAAAAAAAAATTATCGGAAGTTTTTATGTCACTCAAAGTTTATGTGATAAACACCAAAAACTTTTTGTTTTCGTCAGTTTTTCGATTAACAAATAAGTCGTTCATGTTTTCAGATAAAACGTGGACTGGATCACTCCTGGCGTTGCTCTCTATCTGAAGTGAAGGTGAAGGTTTCATCACAATCGGCGCATTATAGCCCGGATAGAACGGTAGACGGACAATAATATCAACTTAATAGAAAACAAGATATTTCGATATCACACACAGAGACTTTAATTTTTTTTATATGTATATGTGTGTACTAGCTGATATCCGCTCGCTTCGCTGGGCACACAATATTTTATTGCGGAACCTAGTTGTAATATCAAGATTTAAAAAAAAATCAAACTGTCATAAAAGCCGTTCTTAGTGACTTCTTGGAGACATTGTGAAATGAGTAACTATACTAAATTTCAAGTCAATCCAGTGTATAGTTTGTCAGTCAGTGGTATTTCGCTTATATATATATATATATATATATATATATATATATATATATATATATATATATATATATATATATATAGAGAGAGAGAGAGAGAGAGAGAGAGATAGATACATAGATCAAGTGTAAATAGTCATAGTAATAAAAAGTCATATGTATTTACATACAATTTAATATGTTTAATTTGTTATAGAAGAAGTGGGACTATCGCATTATCCAATGTTTGGTAGTGGTAGTGTTTTTAGCTTTTGACGCTGATTCACTCGCCGGTCTAGTATTTTACTTGAAGTATTTTACGCACGTAAACTAGATACCGCTCTCTGTCGGAAGCTATGATATCTCGTAGCCAATATATCTCATAATCGCCTCTTACAATAAATTAACTTGTTAACTTTTATTGCTCTATGCATATTCTTATTTTCTAGGAAGGATATTACACAAATAATTAATCATAACACATACAAAAAGCTTCAGAATAAGTAATAAATTCTCAAACTTTCTGTCCTTTTTATCTTTTAAATTCAAAATGTGTGGTAATGCATTATTTTAACTTTTCCTTTAATAGAATAACGGTGACAAACGAGCACACAGTCCACTTGATGCAGTGGCCCATACACATCTACATTTATCTTCAAAGGAATTATTTTACTTCCGCTTTGCGTGAGTTTCTGTTTACGACTTAAAAACAAAAACCGTGATCTACGGTAACTTTAAAAAAAACTTTAATTAGAACTTAGAAAAAAAGACGTGTGGCACTCGGGGACTGCCGCAGTAAAGCTATTGCATAGCATTTTGTATCAACTTATGCAATTATAATTATTTATTTATTTTATTTATGCATTATTTCTTTTTCTTTGATATTAATTCAAGTAACACTTTTTGAGCGTGGTGACCGATAAGAAAACAATTTTTTTTTCTATTATTAAATAAATAAATAATAAATGCACTTTGTTCATTCATATTCAAAACACTTTATACACAAATTTTACAAGTACAGCTATTCACTGTTGTACATAAATACCCATACACCTACATACTTTCTCATAAACAGCGGCTTATGTATTAGTCCGATTTCGGAGCAGCTCGTCTCGATTCGTGCGAGCTTCGTAGAGTCGCACAATACGTCTAGTTGCACGCACACCAACACCGTGTCGAAGACTGCCGAAAAGAAACGACGTTAGACAATGCGCGGCCTTCAAGCCATACCTCCGTGCCCGTCGGAGTGGGGAGCGTGAGGTTTTTTCGTTACGGAATAAATTTCTGGATTCGGTCCCCGCGCTCAAGGCCCGCGATAGAAGCTATGCAATAGCTTAAAAACAACTAGAGTTGCACGAATTGTTGCAAAATATTTGAGAACGCTGTTGCTTTAGTTAAACTTTGCTTCGAGAGTTTCTAATGTAAAAAGTAATTTTTTAGCGAAGCACGTAAGTTCACAAATTCGTAGGTATCATTTTAAATACCTGTTCAAAGGAAACATGTAATTTACTAATAGCAACCGACCTTAGATGTCTTAATTTTTAGGTAATGTGCTAACTTATTTTTCCTACTAATTTCGCATAATGCATCCTGATGGTTGGGGATGTGAATCAGACGATCGACTAATGACGGGATATCTATAAAAGAACGTTTAAGATTGCCTATCAGCGTGCCGCATGGCGTGAAGTGGAAGCTCTGCTTTCACGTTTCGTCTGATGAGTGCATGTGGCCGGAGGCCTAAATCCCCCCCCCCCCATCAACATGGTAGCGGAATTAAATGATAGACTACCCCAGGAGGGCACCCCTGGGGAATCCCTCGCTGAGCATCCACGACCATGTTTCTCTACTTCTGATCGTGGGTGCTCAGGCTGCCCCGCGTATTCTGGGGGGGGGGGGCAAAATTCCGCTCAAGACTACAACTGCTCGGGGCAAACGGAGCAACAAGACCAAGGCGACCCCTGCCACGCTGTCCGTGAATTTCTGCAATATCAGGGGACTTCACTCTAACCTAAACGCCGTCCACTACCATCTCGAGACGGCGAGGCCGGCTCTGCTCTTTCTGACCGAGACGCAGGTGTCCTCTCCGGCTGATGTTTCGTATCTATCCTACCCGGGGTACAAACTGGAACACTCCTTTGTGCCTCGGGCTGGAGTTTGCGTTTACGTTAGAGAGGATATCTGTTCGCGACGCCTCGGCAGACTTGAAGGTTCGGACCTGTCCATCCTTTGGCTACGCGTAGACAGCGACGACCATCCGCGCGTCTACGGGTGCCTTTATAGGTCCCATAGCGGTAATGCCGAAACAGACCGACTCTTCGACCACGTCCAAATGGCTGCAGATTCGTTGGTACAGCAGATCCCCTCCGCAGAGATCGTGATCCTCGGCGACTTTAACGCCCATCACGCTGAAAGGCTTGGTTCACGTTTAAGCGATCATGCGGGGAGATCTGTTCATGATTTTGCCTTGGCATATGGTCTGACACAACTAGTTACTTCGCCTACGCGGATTCCAGATGTTGAGGATCATGCACCTTCCCTGTTGGACCTTCTGCTGACCTCTCACCCGGACGGATATCAGATTTCCGTCGACGCCCCTTTAGGCTCCTCAGACCATTGTCTTGTCCGGAGTGTGGTGCCACTCACGCTGAAATCGCGGTTGCATTATGCAGGCTGCCGCCGTGTTTGGCACTATAGGTCAGCCGATTGGGATGGGATGCGGTCTTTCTTTGCATCCTACTCTTGGGGGCGGGTTTGCTTCTCGCCGGACGATCCCAACGTTGTTGCGGATTCTGTCGCTGATGTGGTACTTCAGGGTATGGAACTTTTTATTTCTTCCTCTGTGGTGCCCATTGCAGGCAAATCTCAGCCATGGTTTGGTCGCTCCTGTAAAATAGCATCATGCTATAAGCAGGAGTGCAACCAGGCCTGGGCTGACGCATCAGCGTCCCGGGATGTAAATACCAGCGCTCTAAAAAAGAAGTATAATTCCGCCTCTAGGTCCTTCAAAAGAGTCATTGCCAAGGCAAAGTCAGAGCACATAGGCAGAATTGGCGAGAAACTAGTTCACCTTCCTTCTGGAACCCGTGCATTCTAGTCTCTCGTCAAGGCTGTCCAGGGGAATTTCTGTCAGCCATCTCTTCAATCTCTGCACAGGGAGGACGACTCACTGGCCCATACCACAAAGGAGAAAGCCGATCTTCTTGGCTCTTTCTTTGCGTCTAACTCGACTCTCGATGACGGGGGGAGCACGCCGCCGACCATCCCGTGGTGTGAGTGCTCCATGCCGGAAGTGCAGTTCACACAGCGCTCGGTTCGCAAAGCACTCCTCTCCCTGGACATCCGCAAGTCGAGTGGGACGGACGGAATCCCACCAATTGTACTGAGGACGTGTGCTCCAGAGTTGGCACCGGTCTTAACGCGTCTTTTCCGGTACTCCTACTCCCTAAGCGTAGTCCCAAAATTATGGAAGACGGCTTTCGTCCACCCGATCCCTAAAAAAGGCAACCGCTCAGTCCCGTCCAACTACCGGTCTATCGCCATCACCTCCTTGTTCTCCAAAACAATGGAGTCCATTGTAAACTGCCAGCTCATGAGGTACCTTGAGGATCACCAGCTGATTAGTGACCGCCAATACGGTTTTCGCCGTGGTCGGTCTGCTGGTGATCTTCTGGTCTACCTAACTCACAGATGGGCGGAGGCAGTAGAGTCCAAGGGGGAGGCATTGGCCGTTAGTTTGGACATTGCGAAGGCCTTCGATCGGGTTTGGCACAAAGCGCTTCTTTTGAAGTTCCCTTCCTATGGGCTTCCCGAGAAATTGTGCAATTGGATCACCAGCTTTCTTGCAGATCGGAGCATCAAGGTCGTTGTAGACGGTGCAAGCTCCGATTGCAAGCCTATTAATGCTGGTGTTCCACAGGGCTGCGTGCTATCGCCAACGATGTGTCTTCTGCATATCAATGATATGTTGCAAACCCGTAACATTCATTGCTATGCAGAGGACAGCACTGGTGATGCTCTTTACGCTGGTCGAGCCAATATTTCTCGGGAAAACGTCTCCGAGTGCCGGAACAAACTGAAGTCGAGTCTTTGCTGAACAGAGTGTCGGATTGGGGGCGACTAAATCTAGTCCAATTTAACCCCCAGAAGACACAAGTTTGCGCGTTAACCGCTAAAAAGAACCCCTTTGTCGTATCCCCTCATTTTCAAGGCACTCCCCTTGTTGCCTCAGCCAGTATCGGAATCCTCGGCGTCGACATATTGAGTGACGTGCAGTTTCGTGATCACTTGGAAGGAAAGGCCAAATTGGCCTCTAAAAAGCTTGGCGTGCTCAGCAGAGCGGGACAGTATTTCATGCCGGCACACCGCCTGCAACTTTACAAGGTGCAGGTTCGGCCGCACATGGAATACTGTTCCCATCTCTGGGCTGGGACTCCCCAGTACAAGCTCCTTCCACTTGACCGCATCCAGCGCAGAGCGGCTCGAATCGTCGACGACCGAGTGCTTTCCGATCGGCTCGATTCAGTGGCATTGCGAAGAGATGTTGCATCCCTTTGCATTTTCTTTCGCATATACCATGGAGAGTGCTCTGAGGAATTGTTCGTATTAATCCCAGCCACCAAATATCGTGAACGCACTACGCGGCAAACGTCCCGATACCATCCACACCATCTGGATGCTTGGCGGTCCACCACCGTACGTTTCAAAAGGAGTTTTTTTCCGCGTACAACCTCTCGTGGAATAGTTTACCACCGGTGATTTTTCCGGACCGATACGACCTGGGGACCTTCAAGAAAAGAGCTTACTCCTTTCTAAAGGGCCGGCAACGCACCTGCAATTCCCCTGGTGTTGCGGTTGATCATGGGCGGCTGTAATCACTTAACATCAGGTGAGCCGTATGCTCGTTTGCCCCCCCCCTTCTATAAAAAAAATTCAGTGATAGGCAAAAGAGGATGCAACTCAGGAACAAAAAAAATGCATGCGTATAGTTCGATATTCGAGTCTGATTGAGATGGACGACCGTTCCTTTCGCGGAATAAAAATGACTATACGGATGTAGGTAAGCGCTTAAATTATTTAAATGAATTTCTTTTAAACCGCAAACTTTATACAATAATACAAAATTGGTTGTTAGTGATAGTATGTATCTAATTTTTGTCCGTAAAAATCCGTGCCCTAAAAATGACAATTAAAGCATTTTTATCATGTTTTATTATCACATCTCACATATTATATATACTACTATACATA
This sequence comes from Parnassius smintheus behrii, assembly GCA_036936625.1. NCBI lineage: Eukaryota > Metazoa > Arthropoda > Insecta > Lepidoptera > Papilionidae > Parnassius > Parnassius smintheus. Next base: position 46,057,136 of record JAUPFT010000021.1, read on the forward strand.
TCATCAATTTAGGTGTACAATGCTAAACCATTGGCTGTTGGTTAGTTTTCTGTTTCTTTTTCGTATATGTGATGAGACTTCATAACTATTTGAAATTCTAGTTGTGCACCGAAATAGAGACCCGTTTAGAGTATCTATCTCTTATAGGGATAAAAGAGTAATTATAACCAGTGTAAATATAAAAATTATTTTCATTTTTTATTTCATATTCATATTAGTATCAATAAAACATCCATTATTTAATATTTATCAATTAAGAAGTACGTCGATAAGAATTTAATGGAAATCGTATATTAAAGAAAAAAGTTATTTGTCGTTTTATATAAATAACAGCATTTTCTAAACATTATTTCAAAAAGAAAGTCTTTGGAGAGGACGAAGAGAAAGCGGCCAAATAATAGGAGGTTTACCCCTTCATTAGGACACATTTCAGAAAATTTACTTAAAAATATCAAACTTAATATTATTAGGCCGGCTAACTTCTAACTTCTACCTTGAAGACCTTATAACCTGAAACGTTATCAAGACTGTTATTTTTATATATTATATTATTGGCCGCTAAAATTCGAATTAATAATTAATATTATTTATTTGCGTAGTTTCTAATCAACTATCAATATTATTTATTAGCGTTATGTATAATCATTAATTAATAATATATATTTGCGTAATTTCTAGTCAATAATTAGTATTATTTGTTTGCGTAATTTCCAACAAATAACTAATATTAATTATTTGCGTAAGGTAAGTCATATTTCACTAATACGTCACTATATTTCTCATTACTTTCGTATCTAATAACTGATAAAGATTTTTTCCCGTAATTGCTACTAATTACTATTAGGTACTGACTGTTAATGTAATTACATATATAATGAATTAGAGCCCTTACATGCTCTACACATGTTAGCAAACATTTATTTTTTATTATGTTTATAGAATAAGAATATTTTATTTATTAAATAACGGTGACAATAAACACAAACACACATGCACCTGATTGTAATTGGATGCTGTGGCCATAAAAATACAAATGCGTTGTAACCCGTGAGGACTAAGACGAAATGCCTCGTTTTCAGCATAAATGTATGTTCTCGTATGTTGTACATAGTTTATTGTACACTACAAAAACACACAAAAAAAAAAAAACAAATCACAGAAAACAAACTTATACGGTCTTATCAATAAAGAGATATCTCTTTTAAACGACCTTAATTCTTGGAAAAAAATGAACTATTGGACAGATGAAAGAAACAAACAAAATGTTAAGACTAAACGTTACGCGAACAAGTAGAAGTACCCCTTAATTAAAACCATTTAAATGTAATAATTTCTTAGAAAATAACATCCGTAACAGACAGAATAACTGACGAATGCCATGAAACGCCGAGTTCTTTTCTCCAAATTTTGGTACAGGGCACTAAAAAGGATCTTTAAAACATTTCTAAAAGGAGTTCTTGTTTTATGTTCACATTGAAAATCAATTTGCGCATAGGTAAAAGCGAAAGCAGGGACGACGTGTCATTAGTTTTCTCTAGTTCCTTAGTTAAAAAAAAATCCGATTAACTTTGATTATGAAAAGTGCGCGTACATCTTTACGGGCCTCGTAATTATTAAGTCTGAAAACCTTTTTTTAGACTTTACTTAGAAAACGAAAACTACTTTAAATGGAAAAAATAAATTGAAAGTTACCTAGAAGGTGAAGAATTAAATTAAAAATAAATAATTGAAAATGAAAATATAAAACGATGTCATTGTGGAAAACGAAACAGCCGTCGCGGATAATATTTTAAAAGTAAATTATTTTTGACGTAAAAGTACTCAAAATTCAAATAGGGCATCGGGTAACTTGACTGAAATATTCATGAGAGCGCGATACCAGGATCACATGGTCGGCGGAAGCCGAGCCGGTCTGAATTTAATTATTGTTACATAATATCAATTAATTTTTAAATTTAATCACCACAGTTAGAATATCAGCTGAAAGTAAATAGGCAATGAAGCTTCGCTGCAAGCATTTGTTAATGTACCTATGTTATTAACCAAAGCCGTGATTGTCCGCGAAATTTTTTTTTAAATATGTCTCGATCATTAAATTTACATGGGATCGTATAACGGTGCCTGATTTATTATGGTGCGTGATGAAAATCGAGAACATAATCATTGATAACAAGGCATAATTAAGAACTGCATTGGCAAGATGAAAATCATTAAACCTATCTTGAATTCAAAAAAGAGTAGGATAAACAATTCGACTGTATATTTTTCTTCTTTGTTATACATAACAACGTTACGCGAAATCTTAGTCAAATCTTAGTCGCTAGTTGGTGAACTGAGGTGAAGTTTTTGTTACAAAATATCGTTGTAATTGAGAAGTATCGTTTTAATTACACACGCAAGTCTATCGGTTTCTAGAGTACTACGTTAATCCATAAAACAATGCTTAAGTGGTTTGCTCTTGAACTTATTATTGTAATATATTATTATACTTGCATATTTTTGACTCTTTTATTTCTTTCCGGAATATCCGTAGTTCAGTTTATTCATTTATAATCTAATTAATATAAATACATCTAATTGTACAGAAAGAAACGATAACCTATTTTTCTCAGAAATTAACTTGCCCGCTATGAAATCTGTCAAATATTTCAACTCATTTGAAAATGGCGCTGCCCTGGTGGCAGAAAGTCGTGGATGCCGTCACTGTGAACCGATTTCGTTATTTTTTAATAAAATAGTTTATAGTTCAGGAGTGGTCCGAAGTCCGATATAAATCTAAGGAAAAAGTTCCAACCCTAAGGCTGGAAAAATAGAGGGTGAAGTTTTTTAATGAAACTATTTACACGACATTCGAGTTTGTGATATCTCTTAGTCAACTCAAAAAGGTCAAAAATCAAATTTTAATAAAAAGGAAATGCCAAGTTCAAAAAACTAACAAGAATACAAAATAATTTCACATTCTGAAGTCGGGGCTTTTAGCTTCTCTATACACTATGCCTAAGTACTGATTTCAATACTTAAATGAATTAATTTCATAGTCTAGTTTTTATTTAAAAAAAAACGTTACCCCTACTACTACTACTATTAACTACCAATATTTCCTGTATCGTGGAGGCAGTTTACAAAGATAAATTGCACAAAGACAAACATCCAGACCCGGAACAATTATATGTAGGCCATACAAATAACTGTTCCATGCGGGATTCAAACCCGCAACCGTCAGAGCCACAACTCATTGCTAAACCACTGCGCCATGGGGCCGTCGTAGTTGCTTGAAGACGGCTTTTACTTTTCGTTTGTCCTTCATGTTCTTAATAAATTTTCTGTTGATATAAGCTAGCTTCTCTACACTTCCTTAGTGACGTAACTACGGACGCTAACAGACGGAAAACGGAGATTCGCTTCCTATTTACATGGCATCTGTCGTCTCATATCTTTGTTTCAGGTCGTTGAACTGAACGACGTATAACGTTTCAATGTGTATTTTAGCAGAAACTGCGAAATGATTTTATTCGTCCATATAAATTGATTAGATGATTAGTTATTAACGTATTAACTAGTTATTTTGTGTATATATCTGGTATACCGTGAGTCTGTAATACTTTCAAAAAAATAATGCGTTTCTATAGTTTCAAAATCATGCCGAAACGAAATTTAAATATTATACTTATCAGAGTTTTCTATTATCTGTGTTAAATTTAGGTTTTATCAGCTTCGCGTGTATCTATCCATATAACGGAATTTTTTAATGTAATTTTCACCAAATTGTAGACGGCCGACTGGCTTGAAACACTTGTACTCGCATCAAGGACCGATGACACGTGGAAGAGCCATACTGCAGCTATATTACTACTAATAGTTGTAGCACGAATGGGTCGGCTCGACCGGGGAAGGACCATGCTCTCACAGAATACCAGCGTAAAACAGTAGCTGCTGTGTTTCGTATGGTGAGTGTAGAGAACCGGAGATCCATTTTACTGGAAACGAGGCATTCCACCTTAGTCCTTACGGGTGACAACGCATCTGTATTTAGATTTGTAATCGAGGATAGATGTAGATATCTATGGGCCACAGTAGCCACTTACCATCAGGTAGACCGTGTGTTCGTTTGTCACCCTTATCCTAAATAAAAACAATACAATAATTCATGAACTTTGTTCTAGTATCGTGATCAGGATCACTAGCACACAATAGAATAATTATCCGAATCATAACAGCTCAAGATCAATACGTGTTGTTTAAGTTTTTGTAAGGTCTTGTAATATTTATTGTTTACAAATATTTATTTCAAATATCAAAACAGTTAAATGCTTTATGATTACAGGAAATCTTACGTCACTGTCACAACTGTATCGCAAACTTTCTGTTAGTCCGGCAATAACTCTAACAACTTAATTTAATGACTCCCCGGTCGTTAATCAATAACGTATAATGTAGGTCCTAGAAATTTCCCTTGGGAGTGCCCTTAAATTATTATAATAGTATGTATATGGATGCTAAGTTTTTCGCAGTAAGCATCCTAGTTCTAAAGCCCTCTCAAAAATAAGCAAGGCTGTGCCCAGGAATAGAAGTGGCCCATAGACATCTACATTTATCCTCGATTAAGAATTAAAACGCAGATGCGTTGTCACCCCTGATGCCTAAGATAGAATACCTCGTTTCCAGTACAAGGAGTCTCCGGATCTCTACACTCACCATACGAAACACAGCAGTATGAAGCTGCTATTTTACGCTGATATTCTGTGAGAGCGTGGTCCTTCCCCAGTCGAGCCGACCCATTCGCTGTGCCCTACCCTACCACGCAATATAGCCGCAACGTGGCCCACCGCGTATAAATACTTATACTACCTAGGTATACAACATATAACGTAATTAACGCACACCCTCAGACACCCCAATTAGTATATTATGTTATAATCATAATTCATACACTGAATTTTTAGTTAAACATTTTTATGCACTGATTATTTATCAAATTAGTTATACTAATTCCAGAAGAATGTTGTGGTCACAGTACAGATCCACGAACGCAAATACTTTAACGTGCTTGAAATAAAGTTCATTTTTCTTTATTTTTATTGAATTACAGAATTAGTAATAATACAAATAAAACTGCACTCTTAAAAGTCTTATTGCCTTAAGTTACGGTCCATTTCAGTTTGTTTTGACTGTACAGATTTAGTGTGACTGTAATTTACGTAGTTTTAATTATTTTTGGGATAAAAAATTACCTATATTAAAATGATAGGAATCGATTCAGTAAACGATTCTGAACAAACTACTTTCTCAAAGTGCGTTAATTATGGTACGTGTTGTATATATTTATAAATACTTGTATTGTAAAAATTAAAATGAATCAGTCAAATCATGCGCATAAAATAAATGTCCGCGGCTTTGAATATACGTCTACTGTCGTTATATTACTTGTTTTATATCTATGCTTGTAATAAAGGTACTAGGGTAATAAATACGGCACGCCGTGAACTGACGGACGATTTATCAAACTGCTCAATCTCTCGTTTTACTACTCAAATGATTATTGTACCGGATATTTAGGTATATAAACCGCCGTAGGAATATAATATGTTGTATTACTACTTTGGAGCTTAGTCTTAACCAAAATCTATAATATTCCTTGCTAAAATTAACTGCCATAATTATTATTATAACATCATCATCATCATCATCATAAAACCCCACCACAAGTTTACTGCTGACATACACCTCCCCCAAGAAATGTCACAAATTATGAATTATCTTCTAAATATAACCGCCCTAACATCTTTAATATCGCTTAATTAATTAGCAGCGATTAAATTAGAGAACCCTTTAAGAATTTAGTCGTGCACATTCTAAGAAGACTGTTAAAACGTTAGATAGTTGTGAAAGAAGAAAACCATTTGTGTTATGCACACAAAAGACAAGGAGAAATTAAATCGAAGTTTTATTTTGTTTTAATTCATGCACAACGAATTTCAAACACTAAATTCTTTAACCCATTTGAAAGTACCCAGTGTTAGAATTTTAGTATTTCAGACCAGAATTAGTTCTACAATGTTTCATGATCGGGTATTGCATATCTTACGTCGTGTATGTTCTGCGTTGGATCGTGAATGAGGTCTCCATATTTATCAACACGTACTTCTGTGGAGGGTAGCGGAACGCGACACTCTGCGTCGAAACGGAACTGACCCTGGCATCATACGGACAATACCAATGGATGTTATAAGTTACGAACACCAATCGCTGTGATGAGAAATCAACTGAAGTACTTGAGAATTACTATTATTATTTGTAAAACAAAACAAATTTACTCACTCTACAGTAGGAGAAAATATTCCAAGGTATTGCGATAAATGAGGGTCTGAGGTGAAGTATTTTGTTACCTAATGTCGTACAATCGAGAAGTTGCTTTATAAATAAATTTATCTATTTCTAAAGTATTCGACAGATACACAAATCATTTTTAATGTTTTCAAATTTTTTCTACTTTCAGGAATATGCAGGAATATTCTAACATTAATTTTACTTGGATCAATTTTATAAGTAATTCTCAAGTCTTCTATCGATTTCGATTCTGGCTACAAGGAAAGCATAAAAGAGAACACATAAAAACTGAAACGTTTAGCAAGCGGCGCGTCATGCTTACACGCTTGCATGCTTCAATATCTACGAGCAGGGTCGCATGCGCTGCGGCAACTTCGCGCGCTTCGTCTGCCATGCGCTTTCCTCGAGGCGTCGCGTCTTCTTTAACAACTACACAATTCTCTTCGCTCTCTGCTGCCTTAGTATCTTCTTGCGAAGCATCAGGGGGATTATGGTCGGGAGTTTGGGAATCGGGATTGGGTTCTGGCGGGATTTCAGTATATTCAAGCTTGATCGCGGCCGACTCGCTCACCCTTTTGTGGTTTTCCGGTAAACTGATGTTGCATTCGTTGTCGAAACGAAATTGGCTCTGTGTCCATGGTTAGCAGAAAAATCACATATTTTTTTCAATTAGTAATGGGATAAAAATATTTACTCGGTTAGAAATTATAGTAATGAGTATTTTACTATAATTTGTAACAGTATTTAAATTAATATATATAATTCAAATAAATATAATTATAAAATTTCTAACAGTATAATTTAATTTAGTTTAAAAGTATTTTTTATTATTGTTATAATATTAGCTTTAAAGGAAAATTGTATTAAATATTAAATTGTAAATTAATGTTTAAAAAAAACACGCTGGGTTTCTTGCTAGTTTTCCCAGGACAGGATTTTTGCAAATCAGTAAAGTAAAGTAAAGTAAAGTTACAGCCTATATACGTCCCACGGCTGGGCACAGGCTTCCCCTCATTTCCGTTCCGGGAAGTGTCCGCCGCGCTGCCCTAATGCGTGTTGGCGAACTTCACATGACTTCGAAATAATTTTTTTTTCTTATGCCTCAGACATGCAGGTTTCCTCACGATGTTTTCCTTCACCGCCGAGCACGTGGTAAATCAGCACTTAAAATTGTAATTAACAATTACATAGGTGCCGGCGGGTATCAAACCCGGGTTACTCGCGTTCTGTTATATTTACAGCGAGCGTTAACCATCTGAGCTACCACGGCTCCAAATCAGTGGTCAGCTTAAATGACTTTCAATTAGTAATCCTGTAGTATAAAGGGTTATTTTACAATAACTGGCCAAATTTGCGGATAAAGTTAAGAATGATTAATATAGGCAAAAGTAAAGAAGGATTTATGAACATAAATCTGAAACATTCTGTCCTTTTTATCTTTTAAATTCAATTATAAATGCATTATTTTAACTGATTTTACTGCGCACGCACGCATTTTAAGGGTCTACCGGAAGGCTAAAACGTTTTTGCCCATAAATTACATTCAATTAAGCCTTATTTACTCGTGTTTTAAAAAATTACTATAACGGTAATTCAATTTTTATATATTTGAACTTAAGTGAAAATTTTGTCTAGTCTTTGAAAAATAACCCTGTATATTGAATTCTGTTTTATTTTATAAAATCTCTCTATAAATATGGATATAAAATAGTTTTTAGAAATAATTTTTTTTACATAGTTCAACTATTACATTTGCTGCTTTGAATACCGCAGTAAAATCAAAGTTCATCAATATACCTTATATCCGGGTCCAAGTCGGTGCATAGCGCAGATCTGGTGCGTCGTGAGCGCCTCGCCGAAGAGGTAAATTGCAGCCATCTGACCGCAGAAAACTCGCTCCTCGTCTAACTCCGCTGTCGCTCCGATGTAGCATTTGTCGAAGGGCTAGTGAAAAAAGTTTTAAATTCCATTGTAATAAAATTAATAGAATTATGGTTAAGCTAAACACTTTAATATTGTTTAAATGTGTATATCTGTTGTTTTCTTTATAGAATAAAGGAGATAAACGAGCACACAGTCCACCTGATGTTAAGTGGATGCTGAGGCCCATAGACATCTATCCTCGATTACACTATCGATCACTAGTAAAAAGAGTCTCCGGTAAAAACAGTCACCATACGAAGCACAGCAGCATTGAGCTGCTATTTTACGCTTATATTCTGTGAGAGCGAGGTTGAGCCTACACATCATGCTACAACCATAATATAGCTGCAGTGTGTCTCTACCACGTTTAAAATAGATATAATTTGGGATAAACTCACAGTCCATCTAATAGTCGTCGTAAGGAGAGGGCTAAGATGGAATGTATCACAGCAAGTTAGATATACATAATGGCTCCAATACTCTTCAGAGCGAAACACACTACTGTACCGAAAATCACTCAGAAAACACATTAAAGGCATTACTTTTGATGTGGCATCATGAAATATTTTTAACATTAAAATAAAATAAAACATTTTGTCAAATGATTACAACCATATAATTTTACTCCAGTGATGTGAATTCGTGCTCTTATTCCATTTTATATATGGAATATATACGGTTTACTCAATTTGGAGACTCATGTAATACCAGACATTCTGACGTCAGAGACGTGTTATTAGCGAATAAAATAAAGGCGTTGCGTACGTAATAAGCCTCTCTAAGTGTGGTAACCGGTTAGCGCGCCAAGGGAGCGGTAATCTCTTCCTTACCGATAAATGGTTATGTGGGGAGTTTCCAAGATGGCTGCCATTTAACAAAGTGGCTTAACTGACAGGCGTGACACTGTTAACGTGTCACATTGACATTGATTTATGATTCGTGTATTACCGTATTTACATGGTTTGCAAAAATTAGTAAATTTTGTGCTCTTTTTGATTTCATACAATACAAGGCAAGCAAGAATGTTAAGTAAAATTCAAGTTTTATGTCAACAAGCTTAAAGGTTAAAATACTAATTAAAAATCCGACTGCGTAAAAAAGTTAAGTGAAAAAAGAAACATTTTACATTACATAAGATGTCACTATGTAAGGTAAAATGTTTCATTGCATAGTTAAAAGGAATTTAAGGACACTCCATATGTAAAATCCGTCAAAACGTTTAGGATATAGAGCGTGACATAGAAATAGACATACATAGGACATATTCTCGAAAAATATTATCCTACTACTGGGCCAGTCGGGTTAAAAGTCAGAAGGTAAACCAATGCAATTGCAATTTTATACGTGGTAGAGTCTTGCTGCAGCTATATTATGATTGCAGCACGAATGGGTCGGCTCGACCGGGGAAGGACCACGCTCCGACAGGATACCAGCGTCAAATAGGAGTTCAAAGTTGCTGTGTTTCCTGTAAACGAGACATTCCATGTTAGTCCTCACGGGTGGCAACGCATCTGCATCTTGAACCTTAATAGAGGATAGATGTAGATGTCTATGGGCCACAGCATCCACTTACCATCAGGTGGACTGTGTGCTCGCTTGTCACCCTTATTCTATAAAAAAAGATATAAGAATAAAAGTTTTGTTGAAGATCAGACCATGCGAGTTTACACGCATTTAACAGCACACATTAGCCCTTTGGCTAAGGTTATATTTGACTTAGACATTTCCTATATTAGGAAAAACATTTCTTAATTCAAAGTGTCTTTACTTTAAGTCAAATTGACTTAACAACAACTTAAAATTGAGCAGCGTATTTGGTCACGAATTTTCTTAATTAACTAACCAACTAACTTAACTATCAAATAAGACATTCTTTTATTATAAATCTCGAATATCATCAACGAAACACTTAATGTTTATAAGTATTGCTTTTTACTGTATAATTTTCCTTATCCTTTTAAATTCACTTATCAGTGGCACTCTAGAGTTACTCCGTCGCTTGCATCTTTACAACTATCTCCATACAATTCGTTACAACGGAACGCCATGTTAATTCTCATTCACTGCCAAAATGCCGCGTGATTACGTCTTCAGAGACGTCGTTTAATGTTCATCCTGAGACTTAAGTACTGTATTAACTGTGCTGATAGGCGACGAAGGTATGGAGATAAAATTGAGATTAATCTTCTGATATACTATGCGGCATTTTAGTGATATATCAATTCGGTTGTATTTTTAATGTATGTAACATGATATCTACGAGTTTGATTGATCGATTATGCCGATTTATTATTTATCGATACTTTTTTTTGATAATTCTATTGTAGTAGGTATCTAATTGGTTTCTAGGAAAATGGGTAACAATGTTATGGTAATTTACCCTAAGACAGTTTATAAAGTAAGAAATTAAAATTTGTCGAAATTACAGCTTATTGAGATTCACTGCTGAACATAGGTCTCTCCCATAGATTGCCTTATAGGGGGGATTCTGCCATAGTGGCCACGCTTAAAACCAACCCGCCCAGGGTTGGTTTTTCCACCGACTTCAAAAAAGTGAGATATTCTATTCGACTGCATGGTTTTTTTCTGTTACCTCAGAACTTTTTTCTGGGTGAACCGATTTTGATGATTCTTCTTTAATCTGAAAGCTGGTGCTTCTGGTGTGGTCCCATATAAATTTGATCACTAACTGACAAGTAGTAATTGAGTTATACTTAAATAATGCGCATTTAACTGACTTAGAATGCATTGATGATGTTCTCATTTTATGTATATTGAAGTCGGTTGTAGAAATTACTTTAATTTCACCGCTTGATATTATTTTGAATAGTTTTAAAAAGATGCTGCTATTGCCTGATTCAATTTCCTTCTGTCGCTTCTTCCGACACCCACGGGACGGTACGGGGTAGTGGATATTCTAACATCGCCACTTATCAGTTATTTCTTATATTACGAGTATACTCTTCAGCATACCTTACGTCGTATCTAAATCTCCGGAGATACGTCTGAATTGCCGTGTGAGGGCAGTGTCGGAAAATCTGTATCACCCAGATCGTCGCATAGATGTATAATAAATTTCTTACCATGCCATGCCTACTAATCATCATCATCATCATCATCATTACAGCCCTTCACAAGTCCACTGCTGAACATAGGCCTCCCCCAAGTAATGCCACAAAGCACGGTCCTGAGCCACCTGCATCCATCGACTTCCTGCATATCTTACCAGGTCGTCACTCCATCTAGTGGGGGGTCGCCCTATACTACGCCTACCGTTACGAGGCTGCCACTCGAGAACCTTTCTTCCCCACCGTTTATCAGTTCTTCGAGCTATATGGCCGGCCCATTGCCACTAATTAGCATTCACTTACTAATCCGTTGAGCTATGTCGGTCACTCTGGTTTTTCTGCGGATATCCTCATTTCTGAGTCTATCACGCAGAGAAACTCCGAGCATAGCCCTCTCCATAGCTCGCTGAGCAACGTTGAGCGTCCTCATACGGCCAGCAGTGAAGGACCATGTCTCAGATCCGTAAGTCATCACTGGCAACACGCACTGGTCGTACACTTTAGTTTTCAGAGATTGAGGAATACCTGACGAGAAGATGTGTCGTAATATCCCAAACGTTGCCCAGCCGAGTTGAATCCGTCGATTGACCTCTCGGTCGAAGTTGGACTTACCTAGTCGGACTATTTGTCCCAGGTAAACGTATTCGTCAACAACTTCGAGCATAGTGCTCCCAACAACTACCGGCATAGGTGTGACATGGACATTAGACATGATCTTTGTTTTGTCCATGTTCATCTTAAGACCTATCCGTTGGAAGACACCACTGAGGTCATTGAGCATAGTGCTTAGGACCTCCAGCGATTCTGCCATAAGTACTATATCGTCGGCAAATCGAAGGTGAGTGATGTACTCGCCATTGATGTTAATACCGTATCCTTTCCAGTCCAGTAGCTTGGAAACGTCTTCCAATGCAGCCTACTAATATAACCGTGTATTGGCGGTGCAAGAAAATCCGCTCCCCATATCATCCCGTGGATGTCGTAAGAGGTGACAGAGGGAAACTAATCATGAGAGCGCCAGCAGCGTCTTCCTAATAACGACTAAAATAAAAATAAAACTGCGGGTGCCAACAGCTTGCCAAGCATGGCAACTATGGCAAATATTCCCCCTATGAGGCAATCTATAGGGGAGGCCTATGTTCAGCAGTGGACTTTAATAGGCCGTAACGGAACAGTCATAATAGTAGGTGAAATCCAACTGTAATGTGATCGCTAAGTACTAGCACACTCGTAACTTCATCTGCTGACCATTATGACGTAGCTTCTTCATTTTTAGAGAAAACAGTGAAATGTGAGGGACTCGAGTCGAAAACCAGATTGCAATGTACACATTTTTCTAAATTTAAATTTCTAATGTCCAAATACTCCACAACTTTAGCTATCGATAAGTCTAATGAACCATTCAGGTTTGTCTGCCGAACAGGTTTTTATTTTTTGTTTAGATTTTTTAATAAAGCAGATTATTACAAAGCAGTAAATTATTCTATTATTGGTTTGTTTTTACATATTTCCAAGAGATCCTCTTTGGTGGCAGACTTGGATTGCAGCTTGTAGAAATCATGAATCTTGGATACTTAAACGGACTAGCATCATTTGCTCCGAACATTTTGATAAATCATATTTCATACCCCAAGCTATCAATAAAAGATGGTTTGCCTATACTACTGTACCAACCTTAAAATGTGGGAGGTAATATCTAGGTGTAATTATATCAATAGATTAAATATTTTCATTATTAACCTTGACACCTATATTATTTTTCTTAAAAATATTTGAGAATTTCGATAAGTTTACAATAATGACTTCTTATATTTACGCGAAGAAACTTTTAAGATGTCGTTAAGCCTCGTTGTGTCACAGTCACTGACTTAAAGTAAAAGCACGAAACTTAATGGCATCTTAAAATTAAGTAGCGTTTTAGTATTTGAACATTAAAATATTATTCGCTTAAATTGAAATGGCTCACCTGGCATCAACGATATTTAAAGAATATTCTACGTCATTCATGCGTCAGAAATAAAGCTGAACACATATTATATTCACGTGCTAATTAGCCTGTACGTCTTTTGTTCTAGCAACTGATTCATTCATGTATTCAGGGAGCGGAACGGATACACATGATCTTAGTTGCACGAGTGTGTACAAAAAAATACTCTTGACCGAATTTTAGTCACGGAGGTCAGTTTTAATGGAGACTAGCTATCAGTATTCAGTATTATTATACGAGGTCTCTCTATTACCAAGTTTAAATATTTAACGAAACAAAAACTGTATAAAAAGGGTTATTATGATATAAATTAAAACATGGTTGATAACCCCTGGAAATGAGGTGCTCGCTACCAAGCTGTTTCTAAAATTAATATTGTAAATATTTTGTGATCATTGACATTGTAAAACTTATTTAAAAAAAGTCCCGCTGGGTTTCTAGCTGGTTCTTCCCAGGACAGAGGTTTTTTTCGAACCAGTGGTAAAGTAAAAAATTGACTTTCAATGAGAATTACTTGAAATCTATATTGAATAAAAATAATTCTATTCCATTCTATTCTATTCTATTCTATTCAGTGCAGGATAGGGTTAAGTGCACGAGTGTATGTGATACAAGTGCACTCTTTATTCCCTAATTCTCAAACATTACCGCAGAGAGCTCAAGCACAAGACCCATGGCTTTACGTGCTTTATGAGCTTTCTGAGGCATGGAATGAAACACTGACAACTTCCGGATGCTACTTTTTGACGAAATAACACAATAAATAATTTTGGCCTACCAGGGGCACATAATCAGAAGTATAATAATAAATTTATTACAGCATGCTAACAAATTACCGGTTACATTTCGAGCATGTTTGTTTAATTGTGTCGAAGAGATGCTAGGAATAACTTTTGTTGGCATTATGTATTGCATTTCTTGCCAAAGCAACTTACTTGTATTATTAAATTTATTTCATAGCATAAATCAAAAGTTGAACACATTGTAAACGCAATTATAATCATCACATATTATACAGATTTCAAAGGGTAGTCAAAATAATTTTCAACAGAATCAAAACTCGGATGAAAGTTGAATACTTGAATCAGGAGTACACACGTTGTTTGTAATTCATGATGAAACGAAATTATTTTCCTTGTACGTCCCTAGCCTAATTTCGCCTCTCACAGGACATGGAAGAGTATAAAAGAGACCATTGTGCACGTCTATTGTTTCGAAAAATATACAGCGCTCACTCGTAGTATGAAAAACGAAATTAAACGAACTCTTTTGTGCCGTTTTGAATCGGATTAAAGAGTCGTTATTAATCATGAAATGTTACATTTTTAACTGTATATGAAGCATGAGCTAAATATTTAGCGGTCAAAGACCATGCTTGCACAAAGTAGCACTGGCCTGAAAAGAATGAGACTGTGACGGTGAAAACACAGCTAACTTCCTGATTATGGGCAACTTCCGAGAATTTCTTGAAAGAAAAACGGAAAAAAATTGTTTTAGCCTGAACCAGGATTCGAGTCAGAATTGGCTACCGAGGCAGCCATCACAACAAAAGATTATGAAACCACATGGAGCTCAGACTACACTATAAAATAGGTATAAAATAATAGCGTTCCCATTTAATTCTAAATTATCCGCCAAACGGCGTAAAACGAGGCACAAAAGAAATTTAAATGTTATCAGGAAGATGCCGCTCTCTATCTGCTGCTTTAATTTCCTCTGTTGCCTCGTACGACATCCACGGGACGATATGGGGTGGAGGCTTTTCTTAAGAAGCCCCACTTTCCCTTTAATATGCATTGTTGTCGTAATAAAAACATCCTCTTGCCTTCGATTATCGAAGGCAAGAGGATGAATAAAAGAAAACTTGATATAAATTTAATTTAAAAATATTAGGACTACGAGTATTAATAAAATTGAGGAAGTAAAAAAGGACAATGGCGAAAAAAATGATTTCATTATTTAGCGTTTACTTATGTCAACGTTACAGATATCAATTAAATAATTTTCTATGTTTTTACGCTTATGGCGTACCGAAGTTTGGAAAAAATCATCCTACCTAATTTAAAACTAAATTGAATAGTTGTTGCAGTTGTTACGATTCACCAATTAAGGCAAGTAAAGGTTTCTTACTATACAGCCTAGTCTGATGTGTATTTTATTTACAAAACTTTTTCGCTCGTAATTACTCCATATAAGCATAATTGAAAATTATATTGCCTAGTTGTTATTGCTGTAACGATTTGCCAATAAGGGCAGGTAAAATTCTTATATCATGCAGCCTAGCCGTAGTCTGATGTGGAAGCTCCATGTAGTTTCATAGTCTGTTGTTCAAACTGGAATATGTAATTCCTGACTTCCTGCAGTAGTATGACTTAAAAAATTGTTCAGGATTTCAAACTCCACATTTTTACATATTTTTCATATGTATCCATTCGTCATTGTCCTTTAATATAGCAAATAGTTAACTATTGAATATTTCTAACACGTAGAAGACATATTATAATCAATAATCTAGAAAAATATGTTGCCATTTAGCTACATAAATTGGATTTTAAAATAGGAGTTAATTAAAATATAAATAGATTAGGATTAATAATATTTAAGATGAATAATTTAATCTAATAATTTAGTCTATTATTATGAATATGTACTCGTAATCTATGAACTACGGATGATATTTGACATTTATATGCCCATCAGGTTGATCACAGACTGAAAACCTTTTTGTAACCTGCGAATCACAAATAAATTATTTGATTTGATTTGAAAAACATAAAAGTAATAGTTGTAATTAAAGTAAATAACAGGTAATTTAGACAATGGTGTGTTTGTGAATATTTATAAAGATATGTACATATATAAACTTGCATATTATAAACAAAATCTTGTAATTAACGATACCCCAAATATGCATTATCAATAAAATAAAAAAAATAAAAGAAATAAAATTATGTATATTGTCAACTAGAACAACTTATATATATTCAAGAAAAGATCAAAACCACAAAAAAAAATTAAACCTAACCATGTAGATATGACCGCATCTTAAATAAGTATGTTACAGGAACGTTCCCATCTTAACCTATATCCTCAAAGCAGCGTTTATGCAAGGCACAAAAGAAATTGTCATCTAACTCGATCAGGTACTTACATCTACGACTTTGATACGAAATTAACTTGGAATGAAGGAGTTACCTTAGTTACCAAGTTAATTTTGTATAGACAACCTTTAAGTAATAGCCCTAATCTATAAACCCTCTCTCCTTACGATTGACCCCATTTATTAAGAAAATTACCTGACTATTGATTTTAGGCGAATCAATCAATTTTAATACAATCGTTACTTCTGATCTTTGTTAGTTTTACGTACTATAAATACAATAGCATAATCGGTGAAATATCACATTTTGTAACATATAACAAAAGTTTTAAGCCGATATTTTCCACACCGCAAGCCGACATTCATGTTACACCACAACTTTCAACGGCATATATTTTATTTAATAATATCTAAAATTCTCAAGTGTAAGAGCCACGCTGCAGCTATGTTAGCTATACTATATAATGGGTAGGGTCAACCGGGGAAGGACCGCGCTCACACAGAATACGAGCGCGTGACAGCAAGACAACGCTGCTGTGTTTCGTGTGGTGAGTGTAGAGATCCAGAGCCCCCTTTTACTTGTAACGAGGCATCCCATCTTAGTCTTCAGGGATAACGTATTTGCATTTAGATTATTTATCGAAAATAAGTGTGGATATGTATGGGCCATAGCAGCCACTTACCGTCAGGTGGTCATGCTCGTTTTGCCACCTATATTCTCTATAAAAATAATTATATAAACGTTGTCGACATACGAGTACAAGTATGCAATAATAAAAAAAATATTTACAAAATATTAGATGCAACGTGTGTGAAGCAAAAAGGGCTGGATATAATACAGAATTTTCATAATATTGTAAATAAAACTGTAATTATTGAACATGAAATTGTAACACTGCTTACCGCTTACAATAAAGACCCCAGAATTTCTTGCCAGTTCTTCTCTGAGGTTTTTGTTTTGCGAAACGATTTAGATTTCGGCGTACATAACAGCTTGAAACAAGCATACATTAAATAATTTTGAGTTTTTCTATATGAGAGGGGACAAACGAGCACGGTTCTCCTAATGGTAAATGACTACCGCCGCCCATAAACAATTGCCACACCAGGGGAATTTCAGATGCCTTGCCAGCCTTTGACCTTAACTTATTCACCTCTTGATTTCTATTCACCCCGCTTTATTGTCTTCATAAAATGTACACTTGATCAATATAGAAATTCAATCCTACTTACGTCATTGGTGGAGACGAACCAGGCCATCTCAGTGCTGGAAGCTAGCTGCCCGTTCACCAGGCATTTGATTTCGCTTTTGGTCCATCTGTTGTATATGTACACCACTGCTATCGCGTACCACCTACGTAAACAAACAAACAAACATCAGAATCGATTATTTAGTGACAATGGTATTTTTAATGGACGAGGATGCGGCTAACCTGATGGTAAGTGATCACCGTCGCTCATAAACATCTGCAATCCCAGGGGAATTACAGGTGCGTTGATAATTTTATGTTATTGTTACTAGTATGTACGAAAATGTTTTCATTGAAAAGTAAAAAGAATCAACACAAATATTTCCCCAATTAAGCGAAACGTAGTAGAAACCTTAAATAATACGTTTAGTTTATAATTTTTAGTAGGAAAAACTACGGAGATGAATTAAAACAAGGACTTAAATATACTGTTTAATCGATACCAAATAGTTAATGATTCTTTCATGAAGCAATGCATACGCCTTTTACAACAAAGTCCTGAACCTGTGTTGGCGACGCGCCTATAAGAATATTTCAGTTTATTAAGTCAACCGATGACGAATAACTTTTCAAAGACTTATTGTCCAATAGAAATGTTCTGATAAGAAAATGCTTAGTTAAATCTTAAAGAAATGTCGAATTAATGATATGAAGGTCTTGGGTGCAACTCCCAGGCCGGACTAGTTTACTGTTTTCTAAGTAATATCTTTCAATAAATTCATATAGGGAATTTTATGTTATAAATTATGTTACCGGAATTGTTCCCCGGTTGAAATCGTCTTTCCAACGCTGTAAATTCAAAGGAATATTAAAGTGAAGTTAGAGATCGGATTTGTTCCCCGGTCGAGATGATCACTCTGTGCATAAACAGAATTAACGGAAATCAATTGCATAAGTATTGTCTTGTATAAATTTGATATGTTTGTACGAAAACAAATGCCTATTTGTTATGATTGATTAATGAGAACATTCACTTGTATTGTTATCTGATAAGAAACATGATAACTGATAAGAATCTTATCAGAGATAGTTTCCTACAGTTTGAAAATTGTGTAGAAGCACTTATTTACCTAATATTGTTAAAATTAAGTGTATTTCAGACTTTCATTTTTTTTCTATAGCCGAGAGCCGTGCAAAGTTAGTTGCTCAAATAGTGTGAGTTCACGGAAGCACGCTGACCACGCCCCTAGGAGGCCAAATATGTAAAAATTTAAAATGTTTGTAATTTCAGCAATTTATGTAAAAATGACTTGTAAAACATTTCAGGTTGATTGTACGTGCTAAAAAGGTGAATTCTGTGTTATTTTTATGTGAAAATTCCTGTGTATAAGTGAAATAATGATAGTTTTGTATAAGAAATTTAAAAGTGTTTTAAATAGTGAAATAAATAGAGAAAATGTAAATTAAACTATTGTATTAGTTAACATATGTATAAATTCAAGTGAGAAACATTGTTTTAACTTTCTGTGTTAAATATTTAAGAAGTTTGGACTTTGAATTTGTGATTAAAATAGGCATATTTTGTTTTATAAATTAAAGGATTTTTGTGATACGAAAATATAATGTATGTCATGGTGTAGATATTGTTTTGTGCTATCTAAATAGATAACTTGTATTTATGTATGACTTATGTGAATAAAGAAATTAAGTGAAACGTGAGAGAGTAATAGTACAAATTCATGTAATTAAGTTGCGCAGGCACGCGAATGGTGCGGCTCACTTTCGCGTATAGCTCTGGGGGTAGCTTAGTGAACGGGTTTTATTGCAATTCGTTCGGGGAAATAGTTCGGGGAAATAGTTCGGGGAAATAGTTCGGGGAAATAGTTCGGGGAAATAGTTCGGAAAAATAAGAAAATCCTTCGGGAAAAGTGAATAACCAGCAGTCAATAAGAAGAAAAAGTGTAGGGAAGTGATAGGGAAAAGTGATTACTCTCTCACGGAACGGTTTGAAGATAATTGCTGTTTTATTCCCAAGTAATTCATCCCTAAAGTTATACAGTCCACATCGAAGAATTAAGGCGTCGGGACCGGGACGACTTCGGAAGACCCGTAATCCCCGTCTGAACCTACTTGCTGAAAAAGAAAGAGGTTATCGCCCTAGTGTGTTACTCCGTTGCGGAGATCACATACGTTGTTCCCGAACCCAACGTAGGCGTTATAGAAGGCCGGATCGAGAGAAGCCTCGATTCCTCCCTTCTGTTTCTTTATCGAACGTTCCAGCCCGTCTGGTTCGTTTTAAATTGGTCCTTCCGAACCTGTTTCCTTTTCAATTGGTCCTTCGCAGCCGGATCAGGAGGACCTTCCGAACCTGTTTCCTTTTCAATTGGACCTTCGGAGCCGGATTAAAAGGACCACCCGAACCCCGCCAGCTGGATCAAGGAACCAGCTGTGGACTGCTGGTTGCGGAAAAGAAGACCTTCGGAGCCGAGTGAAGATCAGCGACCGAAGGAAGCCGGAGGTTTGAGCTGAAGCAATAGGACCAAAGGCCAGAAGACCAGGACGTCAGCACTGAAGGACTGGACCTGGAACTACCGGAAGAAAGAAAACCGGGATTGCGGCCTGGGGCGTGTGCTCGCATGGGGCACGTATCGCAGCCGGGCGCAGGTGTCTTGTGAAGGCACTCATCGTGGCCAAGCAGGGCTTGGCATTTTTCCTGTCGGGCAAGCGTGCTCGGCATTTCCTGTCTGACGACCGTGTCCGGCATTTTCCTGTCGGGTCATCAGGGTGCAGGAAGAAGCATCCACCGCTGCTGCTGCCAGGCGAGGGTGCGCGTGGGCACCTGACTGCATCGCGGCCGGAGGAGGGCGCTCGGACGAGGCGTCACCGGCAACTGGGCGGCGAGCACAGCATACATCCCGACCACCTAACGGTGCCAAACGGTCGGGCTCTGGCACAACACCTTCGGGTGGAGCAGTTCTCTCGAGCGAGACTGCGCTTGCACTACCGCTCGACTGTTTCGTCATATTCCTTGGCGGGACAGTTCCTAAACCTTTCCTCCATTCCATTCCTGCACGACTCCATCTCTGGACGGCTCACCTCGGTAGGCCCCGTCCAGGATTGATAGGGCTGATAGGGCTGTTAGGGTGGTAGTAGGGTTGTAGGGTTGGGAGATAAGGGGGGGAGGGGTAGTGGTGTTAGGTTGGGGTGTAGAAGGGTTGTAGGTAAGGGGTTGTAGGGACCGTAGGGACAGTTAGGGACCGTAGGCCAACAATCACCTTCCTGCAAGATGAAGAAGGCACAAGACCAGACAGGGAGAAGCGAAGGGAGCAGGACAAGGACAGGGCTCTCAAGAAAAGCTAAAGAAGCGGAACCATCTGGAGCGACCACAGCTACTGCGTCAAATGGAGCAACTCCTTCAAGTGGAGCCACCACCGACACGTCCACATGCACGTGGGACTCAGGGACGTCCGTGGCAACGACAAGCAACAGGACGGACACCAGTGGTACGCAGGCCAGCACCGCACAACAATCCGTTATATCCAGGAGTGAAACGGTGGTCGAAAAAGTAGGTCAAAGGACCGAAGAAGCGGCATCGTCAAGGACAGTAATCGGGCACACTAGTGACAAAGGGTCAAAGAGAGGTAGTAGGTCATCGCGATCGGCGAGGCTGAAAGCCGAATTAGAAGCGCGGATTAAATTCGAACGCTCAGAGCTCGAACGAGCACAGGCAGCTGCTGCCTTGGCCAAGTCTCAATTGGAGTTGGCACGACTCAACCGAGAAGAGGAGATCGACTCGAGTGAGGATGATGAAGAGCGGAATACTCAGGTGGAACCTTTCGTAAGGAGTTGGGTTCAGCAGACCATAATGAGCGCGCCGGTTAGTGTAGCACAACCCGATATTACTGATAAGGAAGCGTGTAAAGGATCACGCCGCAAAGGGGCGGAGATCGAGCGCAACCAAGGAAATGCACAGAAAACACACGCGAGTGAGGTGTCAGAATTGACCGAAGCGATTGTGAGTGCAATAAAAATAGCTGGTAAAGATAAGTCTTCCCAGCTTCATTTCCTCCAGGAATTACCGGTGTTCGATGGAGACCCGGGTGAATGGATAATCTTCAAAACGGTGTTTGAAGACACGAGAAGCCAATTTTCAGGGGTGCAAAATGTTGCACGCCTTCATCATCATCATCATTACAGCCTTTCACAAGTCCACTGCTGAACATAGGCCTCCCCCAAGTAATGCCACAAAGCACGGTCCTGAGCCACCTGCATCCATCGACTTCCTGCATGTCTTACCAGGTCGTCACTCCATCTAGTGGGGGGGTCGCCCTACACTACGCCTACCGGTACGAGGCTGCCACTCGAGAACCTTTCTTCCCCATCGGTTATCGGTTCTTCGAGCTATATGGCCGGCCCATTGCCACTTCAGCTTACTAATCCGTTGGGCTATGTCGGTCACTCTGGTTTTACTGCGGATATCCTCATTTCTGAGTCTATCACGCAGAGAAACTCCGAGCATAGCCCTCTCCATAGCTCGCTGAGCGACCTTAAGCGTCCTCATACGGCCAGCAGTGAAGGACCACGTCTCAGATCCATAAGTCATCACTGGCAACACGCACTGGTTGTACAATCTAGTTTTTAGAGATTGAGGTATACCTGACGAAAAGATATGTCGTAATTTCCCGAACGCTGCCCAGCCGAGTTGAATCCGTCGATTGACCTCTCGGTCGAAGTTGGACTTACCTAGTCGGACTATTTGTCCCAGGTAAACGTTAGGAGGGCATTAAAGGGCACCGCTAAAGAGGCGGTAAAGTCGCTGTTATTTACTTTGTGTGAACCGAAAGAAATAATGAACGCTCTCGAAAGAAGATTCGGTAGGGTTGAGATGCTCATTCTAGCCGAAATCGAGAATGTAAAGCGTATGCCAAGATTGGCAGAAGATTGCCGGAATATAGGATCTTTTGCAAGTCGTATTACGAACGTGGTTGCCACGATACAAGCGTTGAATCAACCACAGTATTTGTACTCACCGGAGTTAGTGAGCCGCATAGTGGAGAAACTCGGAACTATGATTAAATTTAAATGGTTTGAATATCGAGCTCAGTATCCTTTGGAGCCAGAGTTACAGAAGATGGCCAAGTTTTTAAATTTATTGAGTGAACAATTTGGAGCGTCCTTAAACAATGAAAATGCGCCTGAAAAAAGGAAGCGTCCTGAATTCAGGAAGCAAACTGTACACACTTCAAAGGGAGGTGTACGCAGCTGTGCCGTGAGCGAGCGCTATATGCGCCGAAGTAATTCGAGCGAGCGTCTAGAACGCCGAAATAGTAAAGGGCACAACCGACAAGTGGTTATGACAACCCAGGACAAGCCTGTAAGTCGGGTAACACATAAGTGTGTTATATGCAACAAGGAGCACTCTATAGTGAGTTGTTACAAGTTTAAGGACATGAATATTCGCGAGAAATGGGAAGCGGTCAAAAAAGCGAAAGTATGTTTCCAATGTTTGTCACCTAACCATAGGAGGTTAGAGTGCAAAGCGAAAAAATGTGGTGTAGAGGGATGTAGAATGTCACATCATCGAATGCTACACCGATACCTCAATGAAAAAACCTCGCCACAAGGGGACGAGGGGGGTAAAGATGCTCAGATTACAACTGTTAATACAGTGAATGCACTGGCATGTGCATACTTAAAGATTATACCGGTCGAGTTGTATGGACCTAGAGGAAAGGTCAAGACAACAGCTCTTCTGGATGAGGGATCGACCATGACACTCATAGAGGAGTGGATGGCTCAGAAATTAGCGCCTCGCGGACGTAAAGAGGGATTACGTATCGAAGCCGTGGGAGGTAAGCGAATTAACGACGACAGTTCGTATCGCTTAAACGTTAAGATAAAAGGCATTTACTCGAGCGACTTGGAAGAGATAAGTGTACAAACAATTAAGTCACTTAACCTTTCTCCTCAGTCGGTAAGCCGAGAATTATTGCAACGGTGTTCTCATTTGACACCGATTAAGGATGAGTTGATGTATGAGAGGTCCAAACCTACCATATTAATTGGTCAGGACAATTGGCATCTCATAGTTACTCGTGAATTAATTTCAGGAGGTAAGAACCTACCTGTAGCATCGCTCACCAAACTTGGATGGGTTTTACATGGTCACATATCGGGTGGTATTAAACCGATCAAGATCGTTAACCACATTTCCGCCAAGAAGGAGGAAGATATGGATAAATTGATCAAGGATTATTTTAGTTTGGAATCTCTGGGAGTGTCGGCTAGAAAGCCCGCGAACGACCCAGAAGAACGAGCTTTAAGTATTTTGAACAAAACGGTACGTCGTATACCTAATAATAGGTACGAGACTGCTTTGTTATGGCGCACAGACAATGAGTGCATGCCGTCGAATAGAGCGCAGGTTGAAAGTCGCCTGTTGAATATTGAAAAAAAGCTCGACAAAAATAGCGAGTTGAAGAAGGAATATGAGAAGCAAATTGAAAATCTCATCGTTAATGGTTACGCAGAGAAAGCGAACCATATTCCCATTTCCCCACGTACGTGGTACCTTCCTCACTTCGCAGTGACTCACCCACAAAAAAGGAAAATAAGGATAGTTTTCGACGCCGCCGCAAAGACGGGCGGACGTTGTCTCAATGATGCATTGTTAACCGGACCGGACTTATTGAAGTCGTTGTTCGGAGTTCTGCTACGATTCAGAGAAGGAAGCGTGGCAGTAATGGCAGACATTAAAGAAATGTTCCTGCAAGTGAAAATCCGGGATGAAGACAGGGATAGCCTTCGATTCTTATGGCGGCACAATCGTGTAGCGGCACAATCGAAGAGTATAGAATGACGTCACTCATATTTGGAGCGGCATCATCACCATGCATCGCTATATATGTAAAGAATAGGAATGCGCAGGACAACGCACATATCTATCCAGAAGCAGCTTCCGCTACGGAAAGCAATTTTTATATGGATGACTATCTACAGGCATTTCCCGACGTGACGACGGCCGAAAGGATAGTAAACGATATGTATGAATTACATAAACATGCTTCTTTCCAACTGAGGGGATGGGCTAGCAACCGACCCGAAGTTTTAAGTAAAATGGAAAATAAATATAAGAGCGACAGTGCTTCGCTGGGAGATAAAGAGCACACAGAGCGCACGTTAGGTTTGATTTGGAATATCAAACGGGATATAATAAGTTTCTCCACAAGTCTTCGTAACACACCGGAAGAGGTGATGGAAGGTTTACGACCGCCTACGAAGAGGGAGATAACTAGCGCTGTGATGTCAGTCTTCGATCCTTTGGGACTCGCATCACCCATAACGATTCAAGGGAAGTCGCTGATCCAACAAGTATGGAGGACAGGCATCTCTTGGGATGAAGAGGTTTCACACGAATTACACGTGTTATTTTGTAAATGGATATCGGAAGTGAAGAAATTAGGTCATTTAGAGGTACCTAGACCCGTTGCTGAAGGCGTCGGCAAGGGAGAGTTACACACTTTCACGGATGCTAGTGAAAAAGCATACGCTGCCGCGGTGTATTACGTCACCACGGACGAGCTAGGAATAAGGCGGATTACGCTGATCGCCGCAAAGGCAAGAGTAGCGCCGTTGAAACCAATTTCGATTCCAAGGCTTGAATTGCAAGCAGCTCTTATGGGCAGCAGGCTGGCTGCCTCGGTTAGTGAAGAGAGCAAGTATGAGATGTCCGAGAGAGTATTTTGGACAGACTCACGTACAGTGTTAGCGTGGATTAAGTCAGATCCTCGCGCCTCGAATGGTTTAACATTCGTTGCTCATCGATTGGCAGAGATCGAAGATCACAGTAAACCATGTGAATGGCGATGGGTTCCAACGTCACAAAATGTGGCAGACGACGCCACTAGAAATTTTCCTTCCACCTTCGATGTAAGTCATCGCTGGTTTCAAGGACCTGAATTCTTCAGGAAGAGTCCTGATTTATGGCCCAAACAAGTGGACACCATAAAAAGCTTAGAAACAGGTGAAGAAAAATCGCCAAAGGGCGTAAATGCGTTAAGAAAGCAAGAACCGTTAAGTCTACCCGACTACGGACGATTTAGCAGCTTTAAGAAATTCCTTGGGGCAACTACACGCACCTTACAAGCGGTAGAAAAATTCAAGAGTTTAAGAAAGTCGGTTAAAGGACCCGACGACGCAGCCGAAAAGTCGGTTATGTGTTCCAACAAAGTTTTAGCAAAGTCGGTTAAAGGACCCGATGGCGCGTTGGACATAGCGCTCTTGAAAAAAGCGGAATTATTAATTTGGAAGTTCGTTCAAGACGAGTGTTTTTATTCGGAAATAAAATGCTTGAAAGCAGGCAAAAGTGTTGAAAGGAGTTCACGCTTAAGTAAATTATCTATGGAAATGGGAGAAGATAACTTACTCCGTTTAAATGGACGCTTACCTTTCAAGTCTAATTTGACCGAGGAAAGTAGAAAACCTGTCATATTGGACGGTAAACACGAAATCGTTAAAATGATGATTAGAGAAGTTCATCATCATTTTGGACATGCCAATCACCAGACGGTGATGAATGAGGTGAACCAGAAATTTTATGTCTTGAACTTACGTAATGTAGTACGAAGTGTGTCACATCATTGTCAGTGGTGCAGGACATACAGATCAAAACCGCAGAACGTGCCACAAGGAAATATTCCTCTGGAGAGAATAGCTCATCATGAACCACCTTTTACATGCTCAGCTGTGGATTATTTCGGTCCTATGAATGTGACTATAGGAAGGCGACACGAAAAACGTTGGGGTGTTTTATTCACGTGTCTGACTACCAGAGCAGTACATCTGGAATTAGCAGCCTCGTTGACACCAGCGTCAATGATAATGGCGTTGAGGCGATTTATCGCCAGAAGAGGAAAACCAGCCGTTATATACAGCGATAACGGGACAAATTTCAAAGCTGCGAATAAAGAATTATTGAAAGCATGCGAAGAATGCCATGAGGGCATGAAAAATGAGTCATTTAAGAAATACATTAAATGGAAATTTATACCTCCGGGAGCACCGCACATGGGTGGCGCCTGGGAGAGGTTAGTAAGGTCGATTAAAATTGCGTTGACCGCTACGCTCAGAGAAAGGAGCCCACGAGAGGAAATTCTACATACGTTGCTTTTAGAAGCAGAGCACACAGTAAATTCCAGGCCTCTGGTAACATTCAGTATGGATAGTCCTGAAGAGGGTTTGACACCCAATCATTTTCTTCTGGGACGCTCATGTGGTGATCGACCACCTGGATTATTTCTAGAGCGGCATCTGACGGGTCAACTCAATTGGAAAGCTGCACAGAGGTTAGCCGACCATTTTTGGACAAGGTGGCTGAAGGAATACATGCCTACCTTAATACCGCGAACAGGTAATAACGGAAAGTTCATGGAACCTAAAGAAGGCGATATTGTTTTGATAATAGATCATTCGTTGCCACGAAATACGTGGCCGAAAGGCATAAATTTGATATGTTTGTACGAAAACAAATGCCTATTTGTTATGATTGATTAATGAGAACATTCACTTGTATTGTTATCTGATAAGAAACATGATAACTGATAAGAATCTTATCAGAGATAGTTCCCTACAGTTTGAAAATTGTGTAGAAGCACTTATTTACCTAATATTGTTAAAATTAAGTGTATTTCAGACTTTCATTTTTTTTCTATAGCCGAGAGCCGTGCAAAGTTAGTTGCTCAAATAGTGTGAGTGCACGGAAGCACGCTGACCACGCCCCTAGGAGGCCAAATATGTAAAAATTTAAAATGTTTGTAATTTCAGCAATTTATGTAAAAATGACTTGTAAAACATTTCAGGTTGATTGTACGTGCTAAAAAGGTGAATTCTGTGTTATTTTTATGTGAAAATTCCTGTGTATAAGTGAAATAATGATAGTTTTGTATAAGAAATTTAAAAGTGTTTTAAATAGTGAAATAAATAGAGAAAATGTAAATTAAACTATTGTATTAGTTAACATATGTATAAATTCAAGTGAGAAACATTGTTTTAACTTTCTGTGTTAAATATTTAAGAAGTTTGGACTTTGAATTTGTGATTAAAATAGGCATATTTTGTTTTATAAATTAAAGGATTTTTGTGATACGAAAATGTAATGTATGTCATGGTGTAGATATTGTTTTGTGCTATCTAAATAGATAACTTGTATTTATGTATGACATATGTGAATAAAGAAATTAAGTGAAACGTGAGAAAGTAATAGTACAAATTCATGTAATTAAGTTGCGCAGGCACGCGAATGGCGCGGCTCACTTTCGCGTATAGCTCTGGGGGTAGCTTAGTGAACGGGTTTTATTGCAATTCGTTCGGGGAAATAGTTCGGGGAAATAGTTCGGGGAAATAGTTCGGGGAAATAGTTAGGAAAAATAAGAAAATCCTTCGGGCTACTCTAGGATCTCCTAGGTGTGTGTTGCTTGCAGTATACAGTGGCTGCAAATAACCGCCGGTACGACAAACTCCGCCCACGTCGAGTCCCGCGATTCCGTGAGGCGTCGAGGTCACCGGCCCCTAGGTGATTCTTGGCACTTTATGCGTTGCGTGCATCTAGTGCCTAGTCGCGTCATAAAGTGCCACCGTTGCACTTCCCCCAACCCTTTTGGTGTACAAAAGGGGTAGGCAGTGCCCAGAGTGTCGATAGCCACAAACTTTTATTACCATACCATATTATAGACAGGGCCTTTTAGAGTTCGACTGACGTTAGGGTTATTAACATGTCAGGTAGGGATAAGGGGGAGCCACCCCCTTCAATAAGAAAACCACCAGATAAAAGAACAGGTGTGTTGGATCGACCACTGGTTGTGAGGGATCTGTCGAACCCGGAACGCACGAGGGTCGTGTCCTCCTTCTCACAGATCCCCCAACGAAAACCCGTCTCGCCACGGAAGGAGCCCGCACCGGGTGCTGTGCTCACGCCGGCCGTATCTGAGCATACGGCCAGGCAAGAACCACCGCCCCAGCAGCAGCGAGCAGCGAAAACGGCTAGACGCCATACTCCACCGGAGACCGAAGCCTCTTTATATGAAAAGAGGCAAAGGATTGGCTCCCAACTGTCCTCCGACGAAGCACCGTCCACATCGGAGGAGGATGATGATTACCACCATCGGGTGACGCAGAAGAAGGTGATGAGATCACCACCAAAATCACCATCTCCACCGCAACTCCCCCCCCCCCCGCTCCATATCGCCGGACCGACGAAGCCGAGATTCGGCCCAGTATGAGCAGGGGGGTGAAGAATCCTACAGTTGGGGGTCCACTACATATGCCACCCTCGCTGCATCCGCCGGCCGGTCCTCTCCGGCGGCAACGACCAATCCGTCCGGGCTTCCACAGGACGATGGCCAACGGCCAACTACCAGTTATGCCCATATGGTAGCTGCACCAGCAGTACCACGACCACCTTCGGCGGCAGTGCCAACAGAAAAGCCTGCCGACCAAGATAAGACCCGCTACCCGCCCATAGTGGCAGAATGCCTACCGGATTGGACGAGGCATTTTAAGGAGCTCAATAGAATGTTGGGCCACCCCTTGAATGCCCGTCCATTCGGGAAAGGCGTGAGATTCACCCCGCAAAGTGCAAAAGAATTCAGGACAGTCCAACGATATATGATTGAGTTGACTAAGGAAGTACCAACACTATCGTGGTATTGCTATACCCCGGAAGAGGACAAGCCCACTAAAGTGGGCATCCGGGGTCTACCAATGGGCACGGACACCAAGGACATAGAGGAGGCTATTAAGGCAAAAGGCTTCCCCGTCAAATATGTCAAAACTATCCCACCGCGTAGAAGCAGACCTGGCTGCATATACTTTGCCCAATTTGACCACCTGAGCCTGGAGCAGCTCAAAGAACTTTACACAATCGACGAACTCCTCTTTATGAGAGGAGTAGTCATCGAGGCCTGGCAAAGGAAAGTAGGACCGGCTCAATGCCACCGCTGCCAGGCCTTCGGCCACGCATCCGCAAACTGCTTCTGGCCAGTGAGATGCGTGCGCTGTGCCGGGGAGCACATTGCAAGCCTTTGCCCTCGGGGTAGAGAGGAACAACCTACATGTGCCAATTGTGGTAAAAACCACACGGCAAACGACCGCCGCTGTCCAGTCCTGAGGAGGACTGCAAGGAGGCAGGGGATAACCCTACCGGGGTTACTCCCGGAGGCCCCCAAAAAGACCTCCCAGAGTCGCCCGAAGGCTGTAACCATTCAGCAAGACGGGTGGGCTACCATTACTGGGAAGGGCAGGCAACCAGCCCCCCCCCCCACCCGTAACACCTAAAGAAACGGTGGAACCCGCGGAGATAAGGGCAACCACCGGGGCGACTCTACAGCCCCCCGCCAATCCTGCCACAGAACGGCAACCCTCCAAGAAGAGGAGGCGGGAGAGGAACAGGAAGAAGTCGCAGCCTCCTCAGGCTGTAACCTCTACCCCGACACCAACTGCACCAGTAGCCTCCCAGGCGCAGGTTACTAGGGAGAGAACTAGGAGCATGGGTGGAATGCCAGAAAGGGCTGAACATAGAGCCCGCTCTGCTGGAAGAGCACGCCCCACCCAAAAGCACAGTGAGCAAATCCAGGACACCCAACTCCCGAGACAATTGCCAACGCCTTCCCACAGGAGAACACCTACCACGGGCCTCGAAACAGCAGACGCAATCCAGCGTCTGGTTGGTATTGCCATCGAGGTCGGTACGCAGGTCCTGGCAAATATCAGGACCGGGACAGACCCAATCACAGCCATTATGAAGGCGCTGGCAAACCTCCTAGCCCGGCACTATGGAGGAGAGTAACCTGCACCTCCTATACTGGAACCCGGACGGTATACAGCAGAAGCTGCATGAACTCCGCACTGTTGCTCAGCAACAGGATCTGCACGTCATCTTGCTGGGAGAAACGAAGCTCAACCCAAGAACGCACATAAAGTTGCCCAATTACCACCTGTACAGAAGGGACGAGGTCACTGCTCAAGGGGCTGCCTACAGAGGGACGGCAGTTCTAGTGAGGAGGGACATCGTCCACCAGGAACTGGAATTACCACCATACCAGTCAATGCGTTCTATCGGCATAAAAATGGAGGCGGCGGGCGAGGAACTTAAGATCTATGCAGCATACCGCCCGCCAGGGACTCCATTTTGCCCCTCAGACATCCGGACAATAATGGAAGGCGACACGCCCACTATCGTCGCCGGGGACCTAAACGCCAAACACCCGGCGTGGGGGTCCAGAGTGATCACCCCGCCGGGTCGTGAACTTTACAATGATGCGGAAGACAACAACTATGACGTTTTAGGTCCCGAGGAGCCAACGCACATCCCGTCCAACTCTCGGCAGTATCCGGATGTATTGGACATCGTGCTCTCCAGGAACATCAACTACCCAGTAGTGGTAGAGGTGCTATACGACCTGAGCTCACAGCACCTCCCGATTCTGATAACCCTTGGTACAAAGGCGGTGACTACGCCGCCCAGAGCAACCAAGACACGTGTCGACTGGAGGCGCTACGCACAACACCTGCAAGCGAGACCTCCAGCACACATGCCTATAAGCACAGCGGACGACGTAGAGGCCGCTGCTACTAGAATAACTAAAAACATCCAAGAGGCCCTTAACGCGGCCTCTACGATCGTCCCGATAACAACAAGGCGTGACGATCTGCCGCGTGAGATAAAC
The DNA here is from genome assembly GCA_036936625.1 of Parnassius smintheus behrii. Taxonomy (NCBI): domain Eukaryota; kingdom Metazoa; phylum Arthropoda; class Insecta; order Lepidoptera; family Papilionidae; genus Parnassius; species Parnassius smintheus. Next base: position 46,088,452 of record JAUPFT010000021.1, read on the forward strand.
GTGCAGATCAAGCGCAAAAGAGCGCTGAGAAAGCTCTGGGCGCGTACTCGCTGCCCCAGAATAAAAACGCAACTAAACACCGTATCGGAGGAGCTGTCGGTGACAGTCCAGGCCTACAGAGGAGAGGCCTGGGAGCGGCGCATATGGAAAGCGGATGAGCATGATGCGTCGCTCTATAAACTGAACCGACAGTTGACAAAAACTAGACTTCCCGTTTGCCCACTGACCAACAGTGTGGGCGAACGTTGCTATGATGCCAAGGGCAGAGCGGATATCCTGGGAGAGCACTTCGAGGGGCAATTTATGCCGAACCCAGCGAGTGCGGAGTTCATGGAGCTTCATGCCCGGAAGGAAAGTCGCGTACAGGAATTCCTGTCGTCGCCCGCGCCACCTCTTGCAGGAGAGTGGTTCATCTCCCCCGCTGAACTGCGGAGGACAGTAACCCGCCTGCAACCGAGGAAGGCGCCTGGGCACGATAGGATTACCAACGCTGCACTCCGACAGCTGCCCAATAAAGTCCTAGTAGAGATTGGTCGACTCTACAATGGGATATTGCGGACATCCCACTTCCCGGAGGAATGGAAAAAAGGCAAAATTATCGTCTTGCCGAAACCCGGGAAGGACAGGCGTAAAGCTTCCAGCTACAGGCCGATTACGCTATTACCACACATAGCTAAACTGTTCGAAAGATTGCTGCTAAGACGCCTCCGTCCGTGCATCCAACTTCGGGCGGAGCAGCACGGATTCAGGAGGGGTCACTCTACAGTCACACAGCTGACTAGAGTGCTGCACCTGCTTGCGGCAGAGTACAATCGCGGCCGCATATCGTTGGGCGTCTTTCTCGACATCGAGAAGGCGTTCGACCGGGTGTGGCACTCCGGATTATTATACAAACTACACGAGCAGACCAGTGTCCCCCCTGCTATGTTGCGGTTAATGGCGTCTTTCCTGGAAGACAGGAAGTTTTATGTCTGCATAGAGAACGCCGAGTCCGCAACAAAATCCATCAGAGCCGGCGTTCCACAGGGCAGCTGTTTGTCTCCAGTCCTGTACGCGGCTTATACTAACGATATACCCACATTGGCAGGCAGGCTGCAAGAATGGGAGGACGACGTTGAGCTGGCGCTATACGCGGACGATAGCGCCTATTTCACCTCGTCCAGAAGAGCCCATATAGCCACTGCCAAAATGCAGCGTCTGCTGGACCTGCTGCCACCATGGCTAAATGAGTGGAGGATGGTTGTCAACGTTGGTAAGACAACCGCTCTGCTCACTCGTCGCCTTAGGAACTTACCACCACCACTGACTCTCAACGGCCAGGAGATAGCGTATGAGAAGGCCGTGACTTACCTTGGGTGCCGGATCGACCGGGCGCTGCGCATGACTGCGCACGTCGACTTCGTCGTCCGCAAGGCCAGATGTGCGCGGGCGATGCTCCGTCCGGTCCTGGCATCCAAACTACCATTGAAGACTAAGATCCGGATATACAAGATGTATATCCGGACTATTACCACCTACGCTGCTCCGGCCTGGTACGCGCTCCTGAGCACAACCCAGAGGCGGCGACTGCAGGCCCAGCAGAATCTGACATTAAGGACGATTGTCGGAGCAGGTCGTTACGTCCGGAACGACGTAATAGCAGCCGACTTAAAAGTCGAGAGCATCACCGACTTCGTGGCCCGGATGGCGCGCGGCTTGTTCGACCGTGCTGACAACGGGCCACACGAACATCTCAACGGCTTTGCGCCGTTGCACACTCGGCCACCGGACGGGCGACCTCTTCCAAGAGAACTCCTCTCTATATGTGATTAGAGAGTCGAGTAACAACCCACAATGCCGCTGAAAGGCCAACTTTGACTTTCAACCGGATAACCTCTCTTTTTCCGTAGTAGGTTAACTACGGAAAAATTATTACTATACACATCGGATAGACAACCTCCTAATTTTCCATAGTCGGGTAAACGACTATGGAAAAATATTCACCACATACGGATATTCCGGATATGAAAGAAGCCACCTACAATAATAGGTGAAGAAAAGGACTGCCCCATAGTAATGGGGCATGAGGATCGTCCGGGCAATGGGGTTTACCCCGAGGTCCGATACCTGTATTGCACCTCGGTGCAATCAGACGACAAACTGGTTGCAATTCGTTGGCGACCCTATCCAAGAGAACTCCTCCCTATATAGATTAGGGAGTTGAGTAAATCCCACAATGCCGCAGAAAGGCCAACTCTGACAAAATAATTTGTGTTAAACACAATTATTGAGACAACCTCCTTTAATGAAGAATTTACCCTACTGCGACAAAAGTCGCTAAAACAACGCCTGTAATACCAAGGCGCCCAGGACCGGCACATTGTAGTGTGCCGTGAGGAACATCCGGGTAAAGGGGTACACCCCGAGGCCCGAGACCTGCACGGCATATATATGCCCTGCAGAGGACAGCAACGACGCAATTCGTTCGGGGAAATAGTTCGGGGAAATAGTTCGGGGAAATAGTTCGGGGAAATAGTTCGGGGAAATAGTTCGGAAAAATAAGAAAATCCTTCGGGAAAAGTGAAGAACCAGCAGTCAATAAGAAGAAAAAGTGTAGGGAAGTGATAGGGAAAAGTGATTACTCTCTCACGGAACGGTTTGAAGATAATTGCTGTTTTATTCCCAAGTAATTCATCCCTAAAGTTATACAGTCCACATCGAAGAATTAAGGCGTCGGGACCGGGACGACTTCGGAAGACCCGTAATCCCCGTCTGAACCTACTTGCTGAAAAAGAAAGAGGTTATCGCCCTAGTGTGTTACTCCGTTGCGGAGATCACATACGTTGTTCCCGAACCCAACGTAGGCGTTATAGGAGGCCGGATCGAGAGAAGCCTCGATTCCTCCCTTCTGTTTCTTTATCGAACGTTCCAGCCCGTCTGGTTCGTTTTAAATTGGTCCTTCCGAACCTGTTTCCTTTTCAACCTGTCTATAAAAAGTTTAAAATAATTATCAAGCATCAGTTGTTAAATAAAGGTTATCATACTGGAAGGAATACATGATGGATAATAACCCCCTGGGAATGAGGAGATCGCTATTATGGCTGGGTTGCTTGCTGACTCTTATCACGACAGAAGTTTTTCCCGAACCACTGGTAAAAGCACAAAACTACAATTGATGATTATTCTTGATTCTTATTATTATTTAAATTAAACTATTATTATTTATGTATCTTTATATTCTGTAGATGAAAGGCCTTAACTTAACGTTTGATCTTTGATGCCCACTTTGATGTCTACCTACAGATGATCACATGCATATTTACCTCCGTATTCCCTTCACATAAAAAATTAAGTGTAGAGAACCGGAGATCCTTTTTACTGGAAACGAGGCGTTCCATCTTAGTCTTCAGAGGTGATAACGCATCCGCGTTTTGATTCCTAATTAAGGATAAATGTAGATCTCTATAGGTCACAGCATCTACTTACGATCAGATGAACCGTGTGTTTATTTTGTCACCCTTATTCTATAAAAAAAGACATGAAACTGTGAAACATATTATTAAGTTAAAACCTTTCTGAGACCTCTTAACTCACCTTCGTGGTTGGAATTCATATTTGACGCAATGCTGAAAGCCCTTGCCTCGAACTTTCATGGACGTCAGCACCAGGCAGTTGCCGACGAAATGCGCTGTGTAGCCGACTCCTTTGCTTGTTTTGAAGCTGTGCAATACAAAGAAATATTAATGTGATTATTTTCTTATTACCGTGTAGCGGTGACGTAGGAATACCCACTATCCCATATCAAGTCATGGTTTTTGTAACAGGCGACAGAGGGAAACTGCAACAAGGACAGCAACAGCATCTTCCGCGCGTGCAAACCTTGGTAGTTGTGGCGAATATATAATCAAAGAGGGTCGCCAATGCTCAGCAGTAGTCATTTGGTAGACTGTAATTAATGAAATATTAAATAATGGAATGTAATAGAAAAATCGGATAATTGCGACGTAAGAGCATCGGGTAATCCACTTAAGGTTGGAGTGCGTAATAATATTTAAAGCAAAGAAGTCTCACAGGACAAAAACGGCCCTCTGTAACATTTTGTATAGGAGACGAATGATTAAGGTCTGCAATATATTAGGGAAGCCTTATTTACTCGTTTTCAAAGAAAAACTGCAATAACGGTACATTATTATTTATATATTTTAACTTAAGTTTAAAAGGCTATTCTTTGAAACATTACCCTGTATATCTTGTGTAATTATCACGCACGCAAACTAAATATCAAACCGCAAGGGCTGCAGTTTAAAGTAAGAAATATATGGCTTACTCTGCATTCATATTATATTTTGAATACCTTGTCAGTCTAGTATTCGTAAGCGCGATTGGTGATTATAAGGTACCGGGTTCGAATCCCGGGTCGTGCCAATATCAGTTTTTGAGTTTTTTTTTGTCAAGAAATTCTGAATAACAGCCAGGAATCAGCACGACGACGGTGTTCCATCCCATTGGCTTGGAAAGCACAAAAAACTATTTATTGGTCTCTCTCCGTTCGTGTCGGATTGAGGGTGAGTGAGAGTGAGGGAGGGAGAGTGAGGGAATAGAGAGTGCCCCCGTGCTAACGCATACTATTGGACACTATAATTCTATCCTGCGCAGAAGGCTAGTCTGCATTGAGACTGGCCGCCATGACCGAAATTCGGTCTGGTGGACATTATTATTATTATTGACATACCAAAAGACAAATAGTAGTTTCATACTTATGACCATACAAAATCAAAAAGTAAAGGACACAATTTCCCTACTTATACACTCTAGTATTGTGGCCGTGGAAGGAAAAGTGGAGATCTCCCGCCGGGCAAGTTGTTCTGCCCGGGGAGCGGCAAACACTCCGTGTGATAGTTCGGAGATGTTCTATATATACTGTTGATTCGGAATGTTGATAGCGTGATTTAAGGCTTCCGTGTGTTTTGCTTGCGGCGCGACGACAGCGCCGCCACAGTGTATTTAATAATTTCTTTAGTATAAACTAAGAATAAACAATAGATATTGTGACCTTTACATGTAGTTTTGTAATGCGGGTTACTTATACACACAATAATTGAGTTTGTATCTCACTTTATATTGAAAATGGGCCAAATTAAGAGTACCCTTGACCGACGAGCATGTATGCGTAGGTAATATACCCTTTGATCATGTTGGGCCGCTGCGGGGTGCATGCAATCAATTATTAGAGCTTCAATTTGCTTGAACTTCCGTATATTACAATGGCATGCAGTATATTATCACGGAAAAACACGAAAATTCGCTACACAAAGAAAAGCGCTTTTCCTTATGAAGAGGACGCGCGGGGGGGGGGGGGGGGCTAAAGCCCCGACAATCTTTGATATTTTAGGGTTAGTTGTCAAGCCTTAAAAAGGCATGCACGACAAAATCGTGGAACGTCACCTTTCACCAGCTCCCGGTTTATATTTGAATGTGGAGGAGGCGAGAGAGGTGTGTCAGGATCGTGCCAAATGGAAGTTTGTAGTCTCTGCCTACCCTTTTGGGTGACAAGCGTGAGTGTTTATGTATGTTTCTAGTAAACGTAATTTGAATACGCTCGTTTTGTGAATTTAATGGATATAAAAATATCTACTTTTTTAGAAATCATGTACCATTACGTACCCAATATAATTCTTTATCAATAGCGCAAACTAATCTACCGCTAAGAAATTTAATTAGACCTTCAAACGGTAGGTCTTCGTTTTAATAACAGTAATTAGAAATAATTTTCATACCCAAATACGCCACGGCTGAGCGAATTTCCCTTTCCTAATTAACTTAGAAATATCTTGTTTAATAAAGGGTGAATATTGCTTTTAATGTTCATTTATTAAAAACTCTTTGGGTTATTCAATTTTCTTTACTCTTAAAGCGCGCAACACGAATTTGTTGTAATTTATTCGTAGCTTTTAAAGTAAATATTTTAGATCTCGTCTGGTTTTTGTTTTTCATTTGGGTTTACAAATACCAGAAATACTCTTTTAATTTATCTCTATAAGACTTATTACATCAACTTACAAGTCCAAATATTAAAACAGTAAAAAAACCGTAATAATTTTACTGAAAAGAAGGTTTCGTATCCTATGTAACTTCTACAAGTAAGACGTTTCTAACTACACCATATAAGCTAGGACCTTTCAAGCCATTCAAGCAGGCTACAGAGCGTGCCAAAGATATGGACACACATACATATATACACACAAAAAAGGTATACTTTCCTTCTAAGGCAGTCGGGTAAACATAGCATGTATCTGAGTTCATATTATATAAAAGGCTTTTTTGACCGATTCCAGTCATTTCTTACCGGTAAGAATGAGAATTTGTTGGAAGAATGAGGTTAACAGAATATACAGAAAGTAATTTGGTCGATTCAGTTTATTCGGAAGATGCTGTCGGATCAAGACGTCCGTTTGGAAGACTCTCATCCCTTTTTTTAGTACAAATGCGTTGAAGAGCGAACGGCAAAAGTGATATGTTTCTAGTGAACAATAATAACGTTCATTGATATAGAATGATTAATTTTTATGTATATATGGATCAGGTTCGTTGTTTCATTCAAATTGAAAGGCAAAAGTGAACCATGTAATATCGGTCATAAGAAGGGAGTGTGCTGCTAGTGCTTTACGAGGGCAGCACTGAAAATATCGGGAATCAAGGAAGTGACACAACATTACTATTTAAAAATGAATTTATTGATTTTCGAAATATTTTCCGCGAAATTTGACACATTTTTCCATACGATGGAACCAATCATTGAAGCAACCATTCCATTCGGAAGTTGGGGTCTCCAAAATGGCTGTTTTGTAGGCGTCCAAATCTTCTTCAGGTGATGAAAATCTCTGTCCACGCAATTTATTCTTTATTTTAGGGAAAGTATAGAAATCATTAGGGTTAGGTCTGGACTGTACGGCGGATGGTCTAATAATTCTATGTTTTCTTGCTCTAAAAACTCTTTTGTTCCGTGTGCGGTGTGACAATTCGCATTGTCGTGATGGAGGATGATGCAGCGGTTGCAGTTCTCTTTACGGAGTTCAGAAACGACCTGTGGCAAACAAATACTAGCATACCATTCTGCAATGACCGTTTTTTGTCCCTCAAGAAGGATAGTCGTAACATGGCAGATTTTGGAGACAAACTTGGCCACCATTTTTTTTTTTGCAACACTCCGTGAACGAACAATTTTTGTCGGCTTTAACTCATTTTCGAACACCCAAACTCGTGACTGGTTTTTTGTTTCGGGTTCGTACGCGTATATCCACGATTCGTCACCTGATACGATGTTGTATACAGAATTTGAGGATCCTGCGTGGAATCTTTCGAGAGTTCTGACGCACCAAGTAACGCGAGCCACTTTTTGCTCTTCACAGAGCGAATGCGGTATCCATCGGGAAAACAACTTTTTTACACCTAATTGTTCATGAAAGATTATTTGTATTTGACTCATGCCAATGTCTAAAGTTGCCTAAATCTTGCGGTATGTCTCATATCGATTTTCCTCCATCAGCTTATGCACAGCATCAACGTTTTCTTGGGTGACTGCAGTTTTTGGACGACCTTGACGGAGATCATCACTGAGCTCGATACGTCCACGTTGAAATTCAGCAAACCAGCGATAAATTGTGGTTTTGGATGGGGTTTCATCACCAAATGCAAAAATCATCCGGTCAACACACTGTTTTTGTGTTAAACCACTTCGAAAGTCATAATAAATCATCGCTCTTGAATTTTCTCGAGTCAATTCCATTTTCTCAACGACTAAACAAGTTTGACAAAACCTTGTGACAAGACTGTGATTTAGATGTGGATAGGCGTGTTGCTGCCGGAAACAAAGTCAATGGTGCCCTGAATGCATTAGTAAAAAGGCAAGGCGTGGTGAAGAGTGCACGCCTTGCAATACATAACGCAGTGTTGGTACCGACTTTGTTATATGGCAGCGAAACCTGGGTATGCCAGAAGAAGCATAAAAGCAAGTTGAATGCAGTGGAGATGCGATCTCTTCGTAAAATGTGTGGCGTTAGCATAGCCGACCGAAAGCGAAACGAAGAGATTCGCAATATGGCAGGATTGAAAGATGACCTTATCACAAAAATTGATAGGGGCGTACTCCAATGGTTTGGGCACGTTGAACGAATGAGTGAAGACCGAATGGTGAAGAAAATATATAGAGCGAAAGTAAATATTAAAAGGTGTCGAGGTAGACCGAGACTAACTTTCGAAGACCATGTGAGCAAATTGCTCAAAGAGGGGAGGGTCAAAAGTACTCGGATACCTAGACGTGCATGTATGAAGAAGTTAATGAACCTGAAAGAAGCGAAAGAGGTATGTAAGGATCGTGACACTTGGCGATCTGTTCTCTCTGGCTACCCCGTTAGGGATTGTGCGTGAAGATAAGTAAGTAAGTAAGTAGTGACAAGACCGAGAATCTTTTTTTAAATAAATTAAATATCTAAATAATAAATTAAATATATAATCGAAATTTTTTTTAAATAAAGTATTCGATTTTTAAAACCAAGGAGTTTTCAATCAAAAATATTTTAATATGACAGGAACAGTGGAAATATTCCATTCCCGATACTTTTAGTGCAGCCTAGTACACCTGTTATAGACACTACTCGAGCGCAACTGATAACATCTGAGAGTATTCTAAGGTACCCTTACACACCCTTACACCAATCGATCGATTGTCGTTCGATGTCCATCGATTGGTGTGTTAGCTTTAGCTAATCGACGGATACTGGTCGATAAAACGTCGTTCAATCATCGATCGATCGACAATTAATAGTTGTGGGATCATCATCAGTATCTTTCAAAATGTATTCAGACGGGGATTCATTATTGTGGGCCAGTACGCACTTGCTCATATTATTATTACGGAGATGCAAAGGCAGAAGATTCTAGATGCGACCGTTTTTTAAGGTCTAGCCTTAAAACGGTTTTTAAGGATAGACCTTAAAAAGTTTAAACTATTGATACACCAATAGATCGATCGACGATCGATCGATTGGTGTGACCCTGTTATCGAAGATAAGTGATCCAGTAAGAAATTTGTAACAGCCGGACAACAAGACAGAGAAGATTATTTCAGTTGCAGAACTACCAAAGTCCTGATCGAGTTAGCAGGCTAGCACACTTCTTAATTGTACAGCTAAACAATTTTTACTCTAAAAAGTTTTAATTAAGTCACTGCGGCAGGTAGAGACTGACACGCTTGCGGCGTTGATTACAAAATTCGTATGTATTCCACAAAGTAAATTGTTATCGCAGCCATCGCAGCTCTGTTCCAACAGTCCGGCATTAGGAGCGTTTAGCTAATTAATACCGACGCTTGTGCCAATGTTTCAGTCCCAAAATCCCTCTACGAATTCGACTCCTCCTGTTTATGAAACCCTAGTAACTACTAAGTTTCAGTAGGTATGAAGGATACGGTTTACTTAAAAAGCGTGCGCGTTTAGCCCATTTCAGTATGAAACACGTTAATTTTTTTCTGGTATCTAGTGTATGTATTATTTAATTTTTTTATTCTGTTAAGTTTTATTTTTCTAATTGATATTTAGCGTTTGTATTTTTTACTATATATTTACTTGTACTATTTCTACTTTACCTCGGAGCTGAGTACAATCAGGAGTCAAGATGGGAGCATTATAAAAGGAGAAGAATGTGTGTTAAAGAGATGGAAAGAGTATTTTGAAAGTTTGTATGAAAGAGAGGAAGTGCAGGTACAGCATCTGCCACCTTCCACGGAAACGAATATAAATGTTGATGAAAATGAGATAAGCATGGATGAAATAGTGAAAGCGTTGAAAAGTATGAGATTAGGTAAGGCTGCAGGGTATGACAGGATTACCGTCGAGATGCTGAGGGCTGGACAGGGCCTGGTGGCTAGTCAGCTGTCCCGCTTTTTCAATCTGTGCTGGCGAAATGGGCAAGTGCCGGGAGACTGGTGCAAAGCCGTAATCGTGCCATTGTATAAGGGAAAAGGGTCACGGCAGGACTGCATAAATTACCGTGGTATAAGCCTTCTTAGCGTCGTCGGTAAATTGTATGCGAAAGTGTTGATTGAAAGGGTTGTGAATGAAACAGACGAGAAAATATGGGATGTACAAGCGGGATTTAGAAAGGGAATGGGATGTACGGATCAGGTCTTTTCCTTGCGGTGCATAGCCGAAAAGTGTTTGGCAAAAAACAAGAAAGTCTACTGCGTTTTCGTAGATCTAGAAAAGGCCTATGATAGAGTGGTGAGGAATGAATTGTGGTCAGCACTGTCCATGAACGGTGTGAGCAGTGTCCTCATACGAGCATTGCAATCTCTTTATAGGGATTCTAGTGCTTGTGTAAGGATAAACGGGGCATACACTGAATGGTTTAATATCGAAAAAGGTGTTAGACAGGGATGTGTAGCGTCACCGTGGCTGTTTAATCTGTTCATGGACAATTGTTTGACAGATTTAAAAGAGAATGAAAGTGGGTTGAGAATGAATGAGTTACTCGTCAAATGTTTTCTCTGTGCTGATGACCAAGTATTACTTGCGTCTTCGGCCGAGGAGTTGCAGGAGATGGTAACTGCTATGAGTGGAGCTTTTGTTAGAAAGGGAATGAAGATGAATGTAAGGAAGACGAAAGTGATGGTGTTTGAAATAGATGAGGCAGTGACAGACTGCAATTGAGTTTGTGTATCTGGGGTCAAAGTTTACAAGAGATGGAAAGTGTGAGAGTGATATCGAAAGAAGAGTGAATGCAGGAAACATGGTGAATGGAGCTTTGCACTCCTTTATGAGCAGTCGGAAGGTGTCTAACAAGGCTCGTTTGGCTGTGCATGAGGGGGTGTTGGTTCCGACACTCATGTACGGAAGTGAAAGTTGGGTATGGCAGAAGAAACATGACAGTAGAATAAATGCAGTTGAGATGAGAGCATTAAGAAGTATGTTAGGAGTTAAACTGAGTGACAGGATAAGAAATAGTGAGATAAGGAAACGTTGTGGTCTGAAAGAAGATGTAGTGACAAAAATTGAGAAAGGTATGCTGAGATGGTTTGGCCACATCGAGAGAATGAATGAAGAACGATTGACGAAAAAAGTGTATAAGGCGAGTGTGAATGAAAGTGCTGGAAGGGGTAGACCTAGGCGGACTTTTCTAGACCAAATGAGGGACGTCTTGAAAAAAGGCCAGGTTAAGAGTACCCTAAACCGTAGAGCATGTATGAAGGGAATAATGAAAGTGGACGAAGCGAAACAAGTACGTAAGGATCGTAGCAAGTGGAAAGAAGTGGTCTCTGCCTACCCCTACGGGAAAGAGGCGTGATTATATGTATGTATATACTATTTCTAAACGATTTCATAAAAAAACATAACTAATATTTCAAAGAGAAGCATTAATCTCTACACTTTCTAACAATTTATCATCCGCCGGTATTATGAATCTGAGCGGCGCAGCTCTGGCGGTGAAAATGTCGTGGGTGCTCAAAATTTCTACGGTCCACAGAGATTACTCACAATGGCATAAGCTATGTCTAGTGTTAACCGCTCAGGCCCCTTAAAATTCTCATGCAGTCGCATGTGTCCGGCAAATCCCTATCGGTCGCATGCGACCGCACCCACCCGCACCACTAAAACCATTAAAACTTATATTTGGAGACTACTTTTCTATGAAGAAGTTTGGCATTATAAAATCTATACAAAATTCTCTATATAAAAGTCAGGTTTAAGTTCACTACAAAAAGATTATTGTATTTTGACAACGAAAACAAGACATACCAAGCGAATGTCGGCAGCGCGACAACTAATTTAATATATATTACTCGAAATTATTTACGTAAAAAGATAAATTATATTCACAAAAAAAACTATCCTTACAATTTTATATTATATTTTAATATAAAATTGTAAGGATAGTTTTTTTATACCTTACTAAAACACTTATAAAACACTAGAAAAATCAAAAAATCAACACAATAACATTCACGCGAAAATGGCGTACGAAATAAATGTAGATTATAAATAAATATTCTTAGGATAACAGTTTTTTTATTGCACTAGAGCAGGGGTCGGCAACCTTTTAAGTCGGAAGAGTCAAAAATTACAATTAACAAAATTTCAAAGTTTTTAAAGAGCCACAAATTTTTTTTCTTACCAAACATAAATAGTATTTGCATAAATAAAGTTTTTTGATAAAAAAACTGTTTATTCATAAGAAATAAACAGTTTTTTTAATCAAAAAACTCATAAGAAATCTGTTTATTCATAAGAAAATCATACATTCATTCATCATATAAACGTTTTTTTCACAACAAATTAGAATCTAATTTCTATTATTATTATTTATTTATACGATTATATAAATGGTATTATTAGGTAATTACTTATTATTAAAATAAAAATTAAATAAATGAAACATTTAAATTACATTACAATGTAAATACATTTTAAGTCTTACAACACTAACTTGTAATTCAATAGCAAACAATTGAGCAAACAAATTCAATGGAAGCTTTAACTTTGCATAGTTATTCAAGTAGAATATTTAAACTTTATTCAATAATGTAAAAATAAAAAAAAACAATAACATACATTTGAGCAAACAAATTCAATGAGAGCGTTGGCTTTGTATGGTTCTAAGAAGATTGGATAAATTTGGCTCATAACTTGTTGTTTTAGGTTTCAACTCTCTCTACTTGAAACTATCATTTGTTATTTGGCTTTTTGCTTTACTTCTAGTTATATTCATGCAAGAGAACGCTTGCTCGCATGAATATTTCGATCCGAAGATAGTCAGCTTTTCAAATGCCAACTTCTTCCCCTCGCTGTAGCAATCTTGAAGACTATTCAATTTATTCTTGAAGACAATTCATGCGTCAAATATAAGTACCTCAACTCGCGGCATTTCTTTTAAAACTGTCCATTTTTATTGCGTTACGTACATACATTTATGGACCTCCAACTCTTCCAACCTGATTTTCAACTCTGTAAATTTTCCACTCCACAAAGCTTTATTTTTTAAATCGATCAATTGCATTTCTAGAAATCCAGTATCAACTTCAATGGTCCAGTGTGGATTTCGTATGTGTGGGTGCGGTGAAAAGCTAGTACAAGTGGCTGAGAGACAGAAATGGTGCCTTATACTCGTTAATTAATTGAAACCGATTTTTATGTTTTTTTTTTTAAATAAAATAATCAATATTTGCGTATGGAACTAAAGAGCTACAGCTTCACGCCCTAAGAGCCACATGTGGCTCGCGAGCCGCTGGTTGCCAACCCCTGCACTAGAGGATAGAGTAATTCATATTGATTATATAATGCCAAACTTCTTCATAGAAAAGTAGTCTCTATAGATAAGTGTTTATGGGTTAAAGTGCTGTGGGTGGGTGCGACCTCGAGACCGCTAGGGATTTGACGGAATATGACCGCGGTCTCATGAGACCACTTGGAAGCTGAAGGATTAAAATAAATTCAAAACAAATGACATGGAAAATATTAGGATATACCAGTATAGATATGGCTTCTCCCGCTCTATGTTGACGGAGTTTATGGGGTCGAGTCGGAACCACGTGGTGAAGGTGAAGCCGTTCTCGTAGGGCCACCGCGCTAGCGGCGGTAGCACGATTGCCTGCAAACAAACGTTATGGTTAAAATTAAAATCGAACTATTATAACATTAATAAACACGGGATTGGAACAAGAGCAAACTCTCAGACAAAAAAGGTATGTTAAAAAAATCAATAAACATTAAGCAATAAAAGAATAATGTAAGGCATTTCAAATTTGTCCACAAAGGTGACAAGCCCATTATCGTTCTTTTTTTGGACACTGATGGTCTCTACAGGCTGGACTGGTCATTTGCTATTAGATGTCACCTGTAAGTTTGTATGTCACTGTCATTAGTTGATTGCTTATATCTTTACGCCATTAAACACAGTCGAGCGCGTGCCTGCTCTACTACCATATGTTAGAGGAGTCACGGACAAGATTGGCTACATCTTGAAGCGAGCGTCCATTAAGACATACTACAAGCCGCTGAAGAAGATTAGTCAATTTTTACCATCCATCAAATGTAATATTCCTCTACAAGATGCAGGTGTGTACAAGCTAGATTGTGAATGTGGTCTCTCTTACATAGGTCAAACAAAGAGATCTATAAAAACCCGCGTGAAGGAACATATAGCTGATGTGAAGCACAGACGCTCCGGGAAGTCTGCAGTCTGCGAACATGTTCAAGATCGTCCCCACCATTACATTAGATTTGATAAACCACAAATTCTCGCAAAAGAACACCGATTCCTACCAAGGATGATACGCGAGGCTATTGAAATTAAAAAACATCCAAATTTCAATAGAGAAGATGGTTGGGTGCTACCATCTGCTTGGGATCCTATAATTAACAAAATTAAACCCAAACCCAAGCATACCACTGCAAGACTTCACGATACTATAAGCTCGTTTTGCGTAAATCGGACCAAAAATTAATATTAAAAAACTGAAGGTAGCCGGACTAACTATGACATTGGGACGTCAAACATCTCAGTCCCCCCCGTGACCATGGGCGCTGTAAAGCACCCGAAACGTCGGGATAATAATAAAAATAAATTAAAGTAATTAAACGCGATAAAATCCGTAAATAATAGTTTTATTCAATACGCCATTAAATATAAATATAATAAAAATGAAATCTATTAAAGTTATATAGCTTACGATAAATACGCCCGGATATGTATTTTATGGGGCTGTGGACTTCATATTGGGGAACCAACGTTAGGACAAAATAGCAGCAGTAAAATTTTACGCTCCAGGGAGGGTCAAAGCAGATAAACTCTTGTAAAAGCTCTCCTTCGACTGTACCGCAACAATAAAATCTACATACGCGTCTGTTATTGCGAATCCTTTTATCCGAGATTGTGTTTCCGAGAAAGTTTCTTTAGTTGTCAAATAAAATTCTCGTTTCGCTAAAATTATTCAGGTTCAATTTAATTAAAAATATTAATTTGTATGTTTGTTTTATTGTTAAAAACGTTAACTCCACACTAGGATTTTTGTCCTCTAGGGGTAGTTGATATACATGTAATTCACAAGGACAAATATCCAGACCCGGAACATGTATGCCATACATGTCTTGTTTTGTGCGCGACTCAGTGCTGTAACTCACTGCTTAGCACTTCAGGGGGCCGTCAATATAATAATATTTTATAACAAATTTTATTTATCTGAACGTTTCTATAGATGTAGAGCGATAGATGCTGATAGATGCGGGTGACTTAGGACCGTGGTTTGTGGTTGACTATGGGTGAAACATTTGTTTAGCAGTAGACTTGTGATGAGTTGTATTGATGACTGATAATAATGATGAATGACATGAACATATTATTGTCTAAGTATTGAATGTCTAATGGATTTAAGCGCTACCGCTGTGTCTCGTGAGAGTAAAGAAAGCGCACCTGTGTTCGCGCCACAGAAATCTAAATAATAAGACAATAGAAATGCCTTCTTCTGTCTTTTAATATCGGGAGGCGTGTCGCCAGGTCGTAGCTCTCAAACATAGACAAACAATAAATACACAATTACGGCTACAAATATCTGTAGCATTCATGCAACAAAGATTAATCTATAAACTATTGCGTTAAGGAATATTTTATAAAAACGCAAAATCTCAGGAGGCGTAGCCATTCGGTCCAATAATTAAAACGTGCGAAAAACAGAGAATGACATTGCGCGCTCGCTCTCACTTGGGCATAGTGCAACCCAACGCATGTTTCGATAACTTTCTATTAAGTGTCGTTGATCTTCCAGGAGTCTCATACCAAGATATAACTAATTAACTGAAATTGTCTCAGTAATAGACGCTCTTAATCTTAGCATAACTTTTAGACGTTTAATAATTAGAAAAAAAAGGGAAATAACAATACGTTAAGAATAAATATATCCATTTATCTTTAGTAACTGGATCTTTTGGAAACTTGTAATAAAAGCATTGTATTAAATAAACAGATATATAAATAAAATGAATACAACATTACACAAACAGCAAACGAATAAATATTTGTTTGGGTGACATATTTATCATTTTTTATTAGTTTTAAAGATCTGTAACCGACTTTCTGTTGTTTGCTAATTTTTAATTCCCGGTTTCTTACAGATCGTGCCAAGCCAATATCCACTACCCCATATCTTCCCGTGGGTGTCGTAAGAGGCGACAGAGGGAGACAGGCAGGAGATGTACCAGCTCCTTCCACTTGACCGCATCCAGCGCAGAGCGGCTCGAATCGTCGACGACCGAGTGCTTTCCGATCGGCTCGATTCACTGGCGCTGCGAAGAGATGTTGCATCTCTTTGCGTATTTTATCGCATCTATCACGGGGAGTGCTCTGAGGAATTGTTCGGATTAATCCCAGCCGCCAAATTTCGTTAACGCACTACACGGCAAACGTCCCGATACCATCCACACCATCTGGATGCTTGGCGGTCCACCACTGTACGTTTCACAAGGAGTTTTCTTAAAAAGGGTAAATCTTTGTTTCAGAGAGCACGAGGGATCTGTGACAGTAAACACCTGGCTGCCGAGCTCCAACATGTCAAGCAAGTTTTGCATGACAACAAGCTTCGGGTCCCACGCCTACGTCACAGAGAACGAGTGAAGCCGGCCACAGTCGAGCGTGTACCTGCTGTACTGCCATATGTTAGAGGAGTCACTGACAAGATTGGCTACATCTTGAAGCGCGCTTCCATCAAAACATACTTCAAGCCGCCGAAGAAGATTGGTCAGTTTTTACCATCAGTCAAGTGTAACGTCCCTCTGCAAGATGCAGGAGTGTACAAGCTTGATTTTGAATGTGGTCTCTCCTACATAGGACAAACTAAGATCAATTAAAACCCGCGTCAAAGAACATATAGCTGATGTGAAGAATCGACGCTCCGGGAAGTCTGCAGTCTGTGAACATGTACAAGATCGCCCCCGTCACTACATCAGATTTGATAGACCACAAATCCTCGCTAAAGAACACCGATTCCTTCCAAGGATGATTCGCGAGGCTATTGAAATCAAAAAACATCCTAATTTCAATAGAGAAGATGGCTGGGTGCTACCATCTGCTTGGGATCCTATAATAAATAAAATTAAATCCCAACCCAAGCATACAACTGCAAGACTCCATGATACCATAAGCTCATACTGTGTAGATCGGAACAAAAGTTAAAATTTTAATCTATGGTAACCGCGGTTAACTATGACAGCTGGACGTTGAACATCTCAGTCCTTCCCGTGACCATGGGTGCTGTAAAGCTCTCGAAACGTCGGGTAAAAAGTTAAATATACGCGATAAATTGCGTTAAAACTAGTATTATTTCAATGTGTAGTGTTCGCGTAAATATAAGAAATCATTAAAGAGTTTTCTTCCACGTACAACCTCTCTGTGGAATAGTTTACCACCGGCGATTTTTCCGGACCGATACGACCTGGGGACCTTCAAGAAAAGAGCTTACTCCTCCTCTAAAGGGCCGGCAACGCACCCGCAATTCTCCTGGTGTTGCGGTTGATCATGGGCGGCGGTAGTCACTTAACATCAGGTGAGCCGCATGCTCGTTTGCCCCCTCTTCTATATAAAAAAAAAGATGGGCAGCCGCATCTTCCTGATAATAACTGTGATACAATAAAAAACTGCGGTTGCCAACCCGGTCGCCAAGCGTGGCAACTATGGCAAATATCCCCCCATGAATAACGACGCAATAAAATGGCCCCCAGTCCCCGGCGGCCCAGCTACTTCTGGCTACGGTGGCGACCATGGTAACGGCGGGGCAGGGGGTGCTAAGAATCTCCGGTGGAGGTTCGGTTGCCACCTAAGACGACTCGACCTGGCAACGTATAACGCACGCACCCTGAGGACTGACGAGAAGATACTGGAGCTGGAAGAAGAGTTAGACAAGTTGCGCTGGCATATTATTGGATTATCCGAGGTCCGAAGAGAGGGGGAAGACACGGTAATCCTCGAGTCCGGCAACTTGTTCTATCACCGCGAGGGCGACCATCTGTCCCAAGGAGGTGTCGGATTTATCGTCCACAAGTCTCTCGTCAACAACGTTTTAAAGGTTGGGAGTGTGTCGACGAGGGTCGCGTACCTGATACTCAGAATCACCAAACGGTATTCGCTGAAGGTCATACAGGTTTATGCACCAACCTCGGCACATCCCGATGAGGAGGTGGAGGAAATGTATGAGGATATTTCCAGAGCCGTGCATTCCTCCAAAACCCACTACACGGTGTTGATGGGAGACTTCAACGCAAAATTAGGCACAAGAGAAAGGGGTGAGCTGAAGGTAGGGAAATTTGGAGTATGGCAACGGAACCGAAGCGGCCAGCAGCTGGCCGACCTTATGGAGAAAGAGGGACTCTTTATGATGAACTCTTTCTTCCAAAAGCGGCCCCACAGGAAGTGGACCTGGTCGAGTCCCGACGGTTCGACAAAAAATGAGATAGAATTCATTATGACGACCAGACGCCAACTGTTCAGTGATGTCTCAGTGATCGCAAGGGTGAAAACTGGCAGCGATCACCGAATGGTTAGAGGCACACTGAACCTAAACGTTAAGTTGGAGAGATCTCGCCTAATGAAGTCAACGCTCCGTCCCCCTCGTGCTCCAATCCAGAACCCCGAAACCTTTTAGCTCGAGTTACGTAACCGCTTTCAGTGCCTAGAAGATTGCAATGCATTGGACGATATGAATGACAAGCTCGTGGAAACTGTCCATGCGGTCGGAGCTAAGTTCTGCAAGACCCGCCGCAGAAGAACACATAAACTCTCCGATCACACTCTTAATCTCATGGCTGTTAGACGGGAGATGAGGCTGCAATCGTTAACAGATTTGACAGCATACAGGCAACTGAACAGACAGATCTCCAAATGCAAAGAAGCGATCGAGCGGAACCAGGGCTCCAAAGTCTTTGCCAGAAATCTGTCTGCCAGAAAGAGCCAACTGTCAAAGCTGAAGACTGAGTGTGGCCACATCATTTCCGGGACACCTGAGATTCTGAGTGAGATTGAGAGGTTCTATGGGCAGCTGTACATATCATCGTTGGAGCCACACGCAAGTGTGAGTAACGATCCAAGAGCAAGTCTTATCCGACACTATTCCGATGATATCCCGGAAATCAGTCTCAGCGAGATTAGAATGGCTCTCCAGCACCTAAAAAACGGCAAGGCCCCGGGCGAGGATGGGATTACAGCGGAGCTTCTGAAAGCGGGTGGAACACCGGTACTTGAAGTCCTTCAGAAGCTCTTCAATTCCGTCCTCCATGGCTGCACTACTCCGGAGTCTTGTTTTTTAAGAAAGGCGACAACGCTCTCTTGAAGAACTACAGACCGATTTCCCTTCCGAGCCGCGTTTACGTGCTGTTTTCGAGAATCATTACGAATCGTCTCGCACGCAGACTCGACGACTTTCAGCCTCCCGAACAAGCCGGTTTCCGAAAAGGCTTCAGTACCATAGACCACATACATACCCTGCAGCAGATTGTACAGAAGACCGAAGAGTATAATCTGCCACTTTGTCTGGCATATGTGGACTATGAGAAAGCCTTTGATTCCGTCGAAATTTGGGCGGTGCTTCGAAGTGCTGAAGTGCTGAAGTGCTGAAGTGTTTGTACAGTAGGGCTACGATGGCTATCCGAGTACAGAACCAGAGTTCGAAACCTATCCAACTGCAGAGAGGTGTAAGACAGGGTGATGTTATATCCCCGAAACTCTTCACCGCTGCGTTGGAAGACGTTTTCAAACTTCTGGACTAGAAAGGACACGGTATTAGCATTAATGGCGAGTACATCACTCACCTTGGATTTGCCAACGATATAGTCCTTATGGCAGAATCGCTGGATGACCTTAGCACGATGCTCAATGACCTCAATGGTGTCTCCCAACGGATAGGTCTTAAGATGAACATGGACAAAACAAAGATCATGTTGAATGTCCATGTCACACCTATGCCGGTAGTTGTAGGGAGCACTATGCTCGAAGTTGTTGACGAGTACGTTTACCTGGGACAAATAGTCCGACTAGGTAAGTCCAACTTCGACCGAGAGGTCAATCGACGGATTCAACTCGGCTGGGCTGCGTTCGGGAAATTACAAGACATCTTCTCGTCAGGTATAACCTCAATCTCTGAAAACTAAAGTATATAACCAGTGCGTGTTGCCAGTGATGACTTACGGATCTGAGACGTGGTCCTTCACTGCTGGTCGTATGAGGACGCACAAGGTCGCTCAGCGAGCTATGGAGAGGGCTATGCTCGGAGTTTCTCCGCGTGATAGACTCAGAAATGAGGATATCCGCAGTAAAACCAAAGTGACCGACATAGCCCAACGGATTAGTAAGCTGAAGTGGCAATGGGCCGGCCATATAAAAAGGGAAGGATATATATAAGGGCCGGCCATATAGCTCGAAGAACCGATAACCGATGGGGAAGAAAGGTTCTCGAGTGGCAGCCTCATACCGGTAGGCGTAGTGTAGCGCGACCCCCACTAGATGGAGTGACGACCTGGTAAGACATGCAGGAAGTCGATGGATGCAGGTGGCTCAGGACCGTGCTTTGTGGCATTACTTGGGGGAGGCATATGTTCAGCAGTGGACTTATGAAGGGCTGTAATGATGATGATGATGATGAATGATTACAGATCGAATTAAGACTACTATCCTTACAATATAATTACTTATCCTAACAATATAACTGATTAAAAATTTATCAAGTAATTTAAAAGTACAAACATATAATCGCCGATAAGCGGTTAACGGTATAAAATATTTAGAAAGAAAAAAAGTAGAAAGGTGTAAATAAATATTTAATGAAAAATCACATTTAATTCCCGTTTCGTTAAAACTAGGTAAGCCAAACATAATAAATTATCGATACAAAATAGTTGTGTCACGTAACTAACTCGCATTCGACTCCTGCGGCCATGTTCTGGGAAATTTACGTACGCAACAATTTTGTTTATTGCCCAATAAATCCATCGCTGATTTTAGCTGTTGCACTCGTAGACATGAACTAGCTTAGAAATCAATGGATATTGAAATGTGAAAATAATTAAAATTTCGGAGACAATCGCAATACTGGAGGTGGATAATTTTATTTAAGTATATTTCATTAAACACAACATTATTTAAAACACTAAGTACTTATTTATGAAATGTTATCCTTTTATTTGAAAATTTGCAAGTTGTGGAGGAATTTCCGCAGTTGGATATGCTTCAAAACACCATTTTCATGTCTTTGCGAACGAAACAGTACTGGTGACCGAAACAAACGCTCCTCGCGCGCTTGTGGCCTACGAGTCACATGTGCGGCGACAAGGTCACGCGCTTTTACGACTACTATTTATATTTAGATTTCTGTGGTTCACGCATACACTCGTGTCATGCCCAATTTTGCTGTTCTGCGCGGATGGCTCGTCTCCGCTGAGACCTAGCCGCCGTGACCGAAATTCAGTTCGGAGGACTTCATTATTGTACTCTAAAACTAACCCTTTCTACTGTTAAGTAAAGATACTACACTACGTATGACTATATAACGTATCTTTGATTAAGAATTGAAAAGAATAATTAATTACGGTCTTACTAATAACTTATTATCAAGTAAATAACAAATTAAAATTACACGATAATTATACAATAAAATTTCTTCAGGCCTGCAAAGTTTGACGAAACCAGGAGGGAACATAAAGTCTTAACTAATTCAGAAACCCGCTAATTTCGTATTAAATCAAGGCGAGAAACTAGTTAAATATGTACCAGTTATTAACTTGGTTACTCGTTACGAGGGTAACTTGGGCTCCTTTGGGGCGCCTTTAGCATTATAGTTTATGATTATATCGCACTCGACAAAACTCTAGAACTATACGTCATTCCTTATATTTGGTACGATTTTATTTGAATTAATCTGTCCGTCTTAGACTGTATAAGTGACTATATACGTGGTAGAGCCATGCTGCAGTTATATTAGTAGTATAGCTGTAGCATGAATGGGTCGGCTCGACCGGGGAAGGACCACGTTCTCACAGAATGCCAGCGTGAAATAGTAGCTTAATGCTGCTGTATTTCGTATGGTGAGTGTAGAGAACCGGAGACCCTTTTTACTGGAAAAGAGGCATTCCATCTTAGTCCTCACGGGTGACAACGCATCTGCATTTTGATTCGTAATCGAGGATAGATGTAGATGTCTATGGGCCACAGCAACCACTTACCATCAGGTGGACTGTGTGCTCGTTTGTCGCCCTATCCTATAAAAAAAATAAAAAGGTTATACAATATTAAAGAATTTATGGATGGATACAACCTTTGGGAACGTGGTACCAAGCTATTTCTAATTGTGTGTTTAATTATTGTGTGTTTTTAATATTATCATCATATAATATGGCGATATAATGATAAATGATATGTAATGATGATTATGATGATAATACATGATTGTAAACTGTTCTTTTTTATATTCATTATTGCTATTTTTTGTATGAAAACTGGCGTCGTAACAACGTCGCAATGCGAAGCATACGAGTATTGGAAGCGATAACCTATTTATTTATTTGAAGAAAATTTATGTTAAGTCGTCCCTTCAACGGAAGCGAACTACTTATGTCTTGCCACAGATTTTTTACGGGCCCATGAAAAAGAAGAAGGCTCTTAAGGCGTACGCTTTAGCTTTGTAACAATATGTTTTCGAACCATGTTTTGAAGAAAGAATCAGGACAAAAGATAATTTATATATAAACATTCAATGTGGCTCCTCATGGATTACTTTGGATTATTTCTGTAAGCAAAAATTTGTAAAGAATTTTATAATTGCATAATAGATTACACTCAGGAATTCCGTCGAAAACGTTTTTTCACCTTATAATGAAAACTGATTACCCTGACTGTAAAGTGTAATGGTCTATGTATGTTATTTAGCATTTCTTAATGGAATGTGTTAAATTTGAGAGGCAAAGAGAATTATTCATGCAAAATTTAACCTCTCATTTGTATCGGGCTGATTTGCCACCAGAGTTGCCACCTTTTGTTTGAAGAAATATACTATTTTTCAAAAAAAAAAAACTATACCCTACTTTAACGTATGGTAGTGAAAGTTTGTGTGACAGAAGAAGCACGAGAGTAGAATAAACGCAGTAGAAATGCGGTCGTTAAGGAGTATTTGAATCTTAGTGACAGGATGAGAAATTGTGCGATAAGGAAAGAGTGTGGTTTGCAAGATGATGTTGTGACCAAGATTAAGAAAGGAATGCTTCGGTGGTTTGGTCATGTGGAAAGAATGAATAAGGAAAGAGTGACAAAGCAAATTTATGTTGCAGAAGTGAACGGCAGAGTCGGAAAGGAACGTCCGTCCGACCGTCCATCGTATATTAAAATATATTATGCGTAGGTATATTAATGTGCAAGAGGCGAGAGTGGTGTGTCAGAATCGTGTCAAATGGAAGTCTGTAGTCTCTGACTACTCCTCTGGGCGTAGACAGAGAAACCTATAGACAAATTGACGCCTTCTTTCGCATTCGCACACGAAAAAGATAGATTTATGCATACGTCTTGCATAGAAATGAGACAGAGCGGTGTAATTGTTTGTCCATTTCTCCGTGCCGGTTTTTTTTGTTTAGCAAACTACACTTTGCTAAACAACTTTGACAGTTCGTAGCGATCTAAGGAGTTTACAAGTTGGTTTAAGTGAGAAAGAAAGTGTTTTATGAGCTTAAGATTGGTGAATCTTGTTCAGTTCAGTTCTTAGAACAATTAAAATTTTTTTCTAAATATGTTTAAAAGTCATAAAGATTATGGTATAACCTAAAACTACGTTATCATCCTTTCTCACTGAGGCCACGCTAATCATTAGTCTATAGGTTTCTCTGTCTACGCCTCTGGGTGACAGGCATGATTGTTTATATATGTATGTAAATATACTATGTTTCCAATAAAAGGATGCAAAAATATAGTACTTTAGAGAAATTTCGGAGAATACAAAGTACACATTTATTTTTATTCTTTATGTCTATATGAACACGATGCAAATTTGAATGTATTTTTCCATATATATTTGTTATAGCTTTGGCCATCAATAATCTAATCACTTTAGATACATATTCAAATGAATTAAAATTAAATTTTTAATTAAATTTATACATCGTCTTTTTCTTTCTACTTTCAATTTTACATTCACGATGAAAAAATTCTTTCCGTAAAACATACTTGTTCCAGACTTCCAATCACAGTTAATATAATAAAGCGACAGTTGAATGAAGGATAAAAATGTAGTATTTTTCTTACTATATTATTTTTCTATAATATTTTATAGTACCATTGACTGAATTATAGTAAGATACTATATATTATAGTACGGGTGGCAACTCTAATTGACACAGACCTATTTTATCAGGCTAAGGACAATATTTTTTTTTTGTTTAAATGTAGGTAAATATAACGTAGAGTTATTAATTAATTTTACTATGCGCGTTTGCTAATTAATTTTACTATGTTCTTATCTAAAAATAAAAAAAAATCAACATAATGATTTCTTATATTTACGCGAACACTGTACATTTATTAAATCTACTTTTACAGATTTTATCGCGTTTTATTTATTTTATTTTTAATACCCGACGTTTCGGGTGCTTTCCAGCACCCATGGTCACGGGGAACTGAGGTGACTGACGTCCCGATGTCAAAGTTAACCCGGAGTACCTTCAGCTTTTTTAATTATTGTCTTTGGTCCGATCTACGCAGCATGAACTAACTCTGTTTTGAAGTCTTGCAGTGGTATGCTTGGGTTTAGTTTTAATTTTATTAATTATGGGATCCCAAGCAGGTAGTACCCAGCCTCCTTCTCTATTGAAATCAGGATGTTTTTTAATTTCAATAGCCTCACGTATCATCCTTGGTAGGAATCGATGTTCTTTCGCGAGGATTTGTGGTCTATCAAATCTGATGTAATGGTTGGGGCCATCTAGGATATGATCGCAAACTGCAGACTTCCTGGAACGTTGATTTGCAATCGCGACGTCAGTCACCTCAGTCCCCTGTGACCATGGGTGCTGGAAAGCACCCGAAACGTCGGGTATTAAAAATGAAATAAATAAATCGCGATAAAATCCGTAAAAGTAGTTTTAATCAGAATAAATCAACAATTAAAATATTGCATTATTTGTATGAAGCTCAAGTGAGCACTAAAGAAACAATGATTACAAGACGTTGCCGAGAAATACAATGTCTTGAGAAATTATAAATTACCGTGTAGTGGCGGTGAGTGAATATACCTACATATTACCATATGGGTGTCGGAACAGGCGACTATACTTGGGAAAAAGTGTTATTTTTAAATAACCGTTTAAAAACTATTCAGGAGTATGTAAACTCTGTCAGCAGAACCACTGTCAGATAGGACAAAATGTTTTGTTTATAATGTAGTGAATCCTAATTCTTCTTAACAACTTTTCTTTCAGTATGTTTAGGGTACGGTGAGGCTGAGGCTGACATATCGGTTTGAGACAAAAGTCTCTAAATAGAGAAAAAGTTGCATATCACTAAAGGCCTAAATATAAGTCTAGCTATTTATTATTCCTTGTACGAATAACATTTCCGTTCGCCATGAAACGCTGACTTTTATAACCTCAATAAGAACTTATGCTTTGTTATGATCTCCTGGTATAAATGGACTATAATTTATGAGCAAATTAGTCCGTCCGGTTTTATGTGTTTCATTCATTCCATTCTATCACATTCCATGCTCGCTTGGAGATATTTGAAATAGGGTGGTTATGTACAAATATTAAATTTATTTATTTCGGTTACATTTTTAGATAATTCAAAAATTCAAAAAATAAAAAATTATATACTTACCCATTTCAAATTAGATTTTTAGTACTAACAACTACTTTAAATTGAAAATATTATTTGTATGTTGTGTTATAAAGCGCCGATAATCTATTTTAATTTACATACTTTATTTAACTTTGACTTGTATGCTTTATGCATGTCCTTTTAGGGTGTACGTTCTGTTAGGTACGTATGTTCTAACTCGGAATCTTCGACCAAACTAAATAAGGATTAATTTGCCTTCAAATAGAAAAAAGTTTTATATGTAGTAGATGGAGCAACGGTGCGGCTACACATTAGTTGTAATGGGTTTTTCAACAAGAACTTTGTTTTTCAATTGGGGCAACACCAACAACATGACAGTTTTGACATTTAGTTTTATTTTGTTTTAGAAAACAAAGTTCTTGTTGAAAAACCCTTTAGTAATGGGTCGGCTAGACCGGGAAAAAGCCACACTCTTACAGAATATCAGCGTAAAATAGGAGCCATACGGGACACAGCAACATTAAAAGTGTATGTAGAGATCCGGAAACGCTTTTTACTGAAAACGGCATTCCATCTTAGTCCTCAGGGGTTACAGCGGATCTGTATTTTGGTTCTTAACCGATGACAGATGTAGACGTCTATGAACCACAGCATCCCCTTACCGTCAGGTGCAGTGTCTGCTTGCTTGTCACACCTATTCCATTCAAAAAAGTCGAAACAGAAAGTCAACTAATATATAATTTGGCACGCAACGCACTAGGACAAACCTAGGTTTATTTTATAGGTGTTCGAAATGGCCAAAAAGCTATTATACCTACTACTACTAAGAAATAGTCTATACCAAAAAAAATTTCTACAACCAAATGAGGACGTTACAAAGAAATGAATGGCCTTCAATAAAGACCCGAAAGTAGGGAATTGAGATAAAATATCGGAGCACCCTTTGAGGGTAAAAGGCCTATTTATCACTATATCAAGCGGCCGAAAGATAACTATGGAGCTTTTTGCCCTTATATCTTCTAAAGTGATGTAGTTTACGTATGTCAAACCTAAACTTCACTTGTTACAAAAATATATCTTTACTACGTCTATAATATTTTACCACGTTTTGATTATATCGGTACATTTGTGTCTTCGGTACAAATTTGATGGTAACTTTATTTGTTCGGTACAATTTGGTTGGCGACGTGCGAGCTTCTCCATCATTGTGTTCAGTTCTTCACGGTACAATCTGCAGTAATGCCCATCCCTTTTGGTAAATAGCTGTGGTGAATCACATCGGTGCCAGACCACCAAACTGTAATCATTACTTTGCTAGGGGTAAATTTTCGTTTAGGGCAATCGTTTAGGTTTCGGTCAGCTGGTGATCTTCTGGTCTACCTCACTCACAGATGGGCGGAGGCAGTAGAGTTCAAGGGGGAGGCATTGGCCGTTAGTTTGGACATTGCGAAGGCCTTCGATCGGGTTTGGCACAAAGCGCTTCTTTCGAAGCTCCCTTCCTATGGGCTTCCCGAGAAATTATGCGATTGGATCACCAGCTTTCTTGCAGATCGGAGCATCAAGGTCGTTGTAGACGGTGCAAGCTCCGATTGCAAGCCTATTAATGCTGGTGTTCCACAGGGCTGCGTGCTATCGCCAACGCTGTTTCTTCTGCATATCAATGATATGTTGCATACCCGTAACATTCATTGCTATGC
This sequence comes from Parnassius smintheus behrii, assembly GCA_036936625.1. Lineage (NCBI taxonomy): Eukaryota > Metazoa > Arthropoda > Insecta > Lepidoptera > Papilionidae > Parnassius > Parnassius smintheus. The sequence goes on from JAUPFT010000021.1 coordinate 46,115,973, forward strand.
GGATGACAGCACTGGTGATGCTCTTTACACCGGCCGAGCCAATATTTCTCGGGAAAACGTCTCCGAGTGCCGGGACAAACTTGTGTCTGAAGTCGAGTCTTTGCTGAACAGAGTCTCGGATTGGGGACGACTAAATCTAGTCCAGTTTAACCCCCAGAAGACACAAGTTTGCGCGTTAACCGCTAAAAAGAACCCCTTTGTCGTATCCCCTCAGTTTCAAAGCACTCCCCTTGTTGCCTCAGCCAGTATCGGAATCCTCGGCGTCGACATATCGAGTGACGTGCAGTTTCGTGGTCACTTGGAAGGGAAGGCCAAATTGGCCTCTAAAAAGCTTGGCGTGCTCAGCAGAGCGGGACAGTATTTCATGCCGGCACACCGCCTGCAACTTTACAAGGCGCAGGTTCGGCCGCACATGGAATACAGTTCCCATCTCTGGGCTGGGGCTCCCCAGTACCAGCTCCTTCCACTTGACCGCATCCAGCGCAGAGCGGCTCGAATCGTCGACGACCGAGTGCTTTCCGATCGGCTCAATTCACTGGCGCTGCGAAGAGATGTTGCATCTCTTTGCGTATTTTATCGCATCTATCACGGGGAGTGCTCTGAGGAATTGTTCGGATTAATCCCAGCCGCCAAATTTCGTGGACGCACTACACGGCAAACGTCCCGATACCATCCACACCATCTGGATGCTTGGCGGTCCACCACTGTACGTTTCACAAGGAGTTTTCTTCCACGTACAACCTCTCTGTGGTATAGTTTACCACCGGCGATTTTTCCGGACCGATACGACCTGGGGACCTTCAAGAAAAGAGCTTACTCCTTTCTAAAGGGCCGGCAACGCACCCGCAATTCTCCTGGTGTTGCGGTTGATCATGGGCGGCGGTAGTCACTTAACATCAGGTGAGCCGCATGCTCGTTTGCCCCCTCTTCTATAAAAAAAAAAGGTGCCAACCAATCGTTTAGAAGCCAACCAATTTCCTGAGCGCTTGCGATTGTCAAACAGAATCCATGTTTCGTCGGTAACAATACGATTCAAAATTCCTTCACTGGTGTGCCTTCACTGTACTTCGCGCTGGCGTTCATTGAGTTCGTGGGGCCCTTATTTGTTAAGATTTTTACCTTGCCAGTTTGACGCAAATAGATCAATATTGTTTTGATGCTAATGTCGAAAACTGCTGCTAAATTAGCTATAGATTTAATATCATCAGCTTTCACAATTACTTTTCCACACAACTTTTTCCACCAAACAAAATTTTCGGACGACCATGGGTTTCATTTTTCTGGTCAAAATTTCCAGAACAGAAGCGGTAAACCAATAACAGGTGGTGCGTTCGTTTGTTAGTACTCGCTCCGTAACCATCGTTGATGTTGCGTACCGCTTGTGCCGCGTTGCTACCACGACGGTACTCATATTCCATAATTACTTGAATTTTAACCATCCATGATGACGAAAAAGATTCAAATGCGATGATAACATAACGTAAATTAATAAACAAATAAATTAGTCATTTGTTTTTTAATTAGCGTAATGCAAAAAGAAGTCAATGTTTTAAATTAATTTGAAATTAGAATTCTTAGCCCAACAAAAATTATTTTGATTTGAAATGACCAGTATTGCAGAACGACAATTTTATATGTATAAGACCTATTACGAGTATATCTTGTGTTATAACTAAAATTTAACTAAGGAGGAAGCAACTCCTGTTTTACTAAATAACGCGTACAAAGTGCTGAATAAACATAGTAAATTCTTTTTAATTCTACCAATCTGTAACATTTCTCTACTTGTTTATTTAGCAGCCAGTAATAAATATTGTGTGAGTTAATTCTGCAAAGGCACTATTTACAATTCACAAAATCGCTATTGTAAAGTTCCTCGAAGTAAGCACTGGGCGTACACTTCGCTGTACTGTTTGTTACGTAATTAATGACCACTTGCGAAGTTCAAGTAGCCTAAGTACAACAGATCTATTTCACTAAAGTATTCTCTCTAAAGCTTGATTCATGTTACAAACGGTCTGCAGCGCAGTATTACATCTATCGTGTCTATACGACTAAAATAAATAATTACGACGAAAGTGTATCAACCAAATCGGCGATATATTGAAGATCAGCCATATTAGGAGTATCCTTATCCAAGGAGCATATATTTGTAGGCATATAGATTATAGATGTAAAGGAGGCGAGTAAGATGTCTTAGGATCGTGCCAAATGGGAGTCTATAGTCTCTGCTTATCCCACTGCGACAGGCGTGAGTGTTTATATATTATAAATAATAATACATACCAACACACAAACCAACAACACTTGTACAGTAACTGTTACAGCCTCTCAAGTCCACTTGCTAAACAAAAGCCTGTCCTCTCCTATAGTTAGCCTTATAGAGGACACCTGCCAGAGTTGACAGGCTCGGCAAGCGGGTTGCCAACCGCAGTTTTTTCGCCCATATCCTAGGTGCAGTTTCCCTCTTTGTAAAAAAGGAAAGGAAAAGATAACTAAGGATTCCGTTAATTCAAAATGCAGATGCGTTCTCACCAATGATTACTAAGATGGGATGCCTTCCAGTGAAGAGTCCCCGGTTCTCTACACTCACATTACAAAACACAGCAGCATTAACCTGCTTGTTATTCCAAGGATTCTGCGAGAGCATGGTCCTTCCCCGGTCGAGCCGACCCATTCGTGATAAAACTATATTATAGCTCCAGCATGGCTCTGTCACGCATAAAAAATATATTTTAGTTACAATAACCTCTATTAAAACATTTTTGTGAAAAATTATAAACGTGGTAAAGTGTAAATCAATAAAATAAGAAATACTTTACTTGTCCATGTACGACCTATCCGTTGGGAGGCACTATTGAGGTCATTGAGCATAGTGCTTAAGTCCTCCAGTGATTCTGCCATAAGGACTATATCGTCGGCAAATCGAAGGTGAGTGATGTACTCGCCATTGATGTTAATACCGTATCCTTTCCAGTCCAGTAGCTTGAAAACGTCTTCCAATGCAGCGGTGAAGAGTTTCGGGATTTCGGACGAAGATCATGTTTAATGTCCATGTCACACCTATGCCGGTATTTGTTGGGAGCACTGTGCTCGAAGTTGTTGACGAGTACGTTTACCTGGGACTAATAGTCCGACTAGGTAAATCCAACTTCGACCGAGAGGTCAATCGACGGATTCAACTCGGCTGGGCAGCGTTCGGGAAATTACGACATAATATGTATATTCTCGTCAGGTATACCTCAATCTCTAAAAACTAGATTGTACAACCAGTGCGTGTTGCCAGTGATGACTTACGGATCCGAGACGTGGTCCTTCACTGCTAGCCGTATGAGGACGCTCAAAGTTGCTCAGCGAGCTATGGAGAGGGCTATGCTCGGAGTTTCTCTGCGTGATAAACTTAGAAATGAGGATATCCGCAGTAGAACCAGAGTGACCGACATAGCCCAACGGATTAGTAAGCTGAAGTGGCAATGGTCCGGCCATATAGCTCGAAGAACCGATAACCGATGGGGAAGAAAGGTTCTCGAGTGGCAGCCTCGTACCGGTAGGCGTAGTGTAGGGCGACCCCCCACTAGATGGAGTGACGACCTGGTAAGATATGCAGGAAGTCGATGGATGCAGGTGGCTCAGGACCGTGCTTTGTGGCATTACTTGGGGGAGGCCTATGTTCAGCAGTGGACTTGTGAAAGGCTGTAATGATGATGATGGTGATGACTTTACTTGTAAGATTCTGTATGTTGTTTACTGGCAGTTTACTTGTCTATATTCTGTTTTTTTTATTATTTTTCTTTTCCTTCCTAGTTGCGTTTAATCTAAATATGACACTAAGACAAACGAGACTACGAAGCGTCGTGTTTAGAGGTTAAACTGATTATCATTATCACTTCTCAATTACAATTCTGCCAACACTACAAAAACGGGAAAGTAAAACAAACAACTCATACGTAAACATCCCGGCATTCACTAGGAACGCAGAAGCAGCTAAGACATGTCAGTTTGCCGTCCTAGATATACGGATAAGCGCGACGGAGAGAAATGGAGCAGCCCCCGGGCGGGACTGCGATAAATAAGGGAAAGAAAAAAAACGGACACACAGATAGCCCAGTATGTCACTGGGATTACATTCGCTGCCCTCGTATTTGAATAAGAATTGCCAATAAAGAAGGCCGCTTAAACGACACTACTAAGCCATTCTGCTCGCCTGTTATCGATTTGTGTAATCGCTGTATTTTAAAAATGAACCTTTGTTTGAACGGTAATTTTAACTTACCTGTTCTTAGAGGTATTTATAAAGACTAAATAATATAGATTAGGAGTAGGCTGCTAGATTGTAAAATAAGATAAAACTACGTAACCGGGTTAATCGTTACAATTAAGATACATTTCATTAAACCTACTGAATAATGTAGATTTATAAGATTTAGTTCACAATTATATTTATTTTATTTGGTTTTTTATATATTAATAATAAAATTAATTTGACAACTCCGTGGCGCAGTGGCTTAGCAATTAGTGGCTGCGCTGGGGGTCGCGGATTCGAATCCCGCACGGAACAAGTATTTGTATGGCCTACAAATAATTGTTCCGGGTCTGGATGTCTGTCCTTGTGCAATTTACGTTTGTAAACTGCTCCCACGATACGGGAGAAAATCCTAGTGTAGGGGTAACGTTTTTTAAGAAAACCAAAAAAAAAATACATAAATACACAAACTATCAAACCTTTCACCCAGAGAGGTAGGCCGAGACGACAGACTTCCATTTGGCATGATCCTGACATACCTCTTTTGCCTCTTTTACATAAAATTTACGCATAAATGCCCATCAGTTAATGGTACTCTTAAACTGATCCACCTTCAATATATCGCCAACTTGGTCAATAAACTGACGTCTAGAACGTCCCTTGCCGACTCTTCCATTCACTTACTCAGTACATTCCTTCCTCATTCATTATTTCTACGTGGCCCAATCTACCGAAGCATTCCTTTCACTCAGGCAAGGTGTCGGGCAGGAGTTACTTAAGTTTTTTTTTACGTGGTACGCACTTCGCAATTTATTATGCAGCGTATTATGGCAGCGCTTAAATGTTGGTCACGTCTTTTTATTGCAAAACACACCATTTCTTAACTTATCAATCAAAATCACGCCCAAAATACTTCTTAATGATTGCATTTTTACAAGATTTAATTACTCTTCTGCTTCTTCTGCCACATCCAACTTTCACTACCCTACAGTGAATGAAAGCGACTAACACAACATTGTAAATTGCCATATGAGCTTTTTTCGGCACATTCTGTCTTTCCACAATCGATTTTAGTGCCCCATTCACTCTCGTATCCTGCATTGACTTCGTTCTATATCCTTACCATATCTACCGTTTATACGTGATTCATACCTGGTAGAGCCACGCTACAGGTTTATTACGGTTGCAGCATGAATGTGTCGGCTCGACCGGGGAAAAACCACACTCTCACAGAAATAATCAGCTCAGCTAATTCTACTGTATTTGGTATTGTGAGTGTAGAGAACTTGCTCCATCTTAGTCCTCAGGGGTAACAACGCATCTGCATTTTGATTTTTAATCGAAGACTCAGACCAAATAAAAAAGTTTTTTGTTTGATCTAATATCGAGAATAGATGTAGAAGATGTCTTTGGATCACAGCATCACCTTATCATCAGGTGAACTGAGTGCTCGTTTGTCACCCTTATTCCATAAAAAAAGTTGCAAATATGATCATATCTCCGAATTTCGCAAACAGCTCAAATGGCTCCCGATCCGCCTTCGCAGGAATACTCACATTCTCTCCGCGTTATATAGCGTGCTGTTTAATCCTTCCACCGTTTCCAGTATCTTTCTCTTACCCATAATCGCTTCCTTTGATCCTCCGTCAATCTTTCTCTCTCTACACCTTTGCACTCTTCTTCCTTTTTCAAGAAATCCTTCACCGTAACTGCTGTGCGATTGCGGAACTCCTTACCTCTCCATATTCGTCGTGATAAATCTCTTTCAAACTCTTTCAAAAGTCTTGTTAAATCGTATTTTTTAGAACGCTATTAGATAAATTACTTTACCTTTCTCGTACTCTTTTCAATTAATCTTCATCATCATTATCATCATCATTACAGCCCTTTACAAGTCACCTGCATCCATCGACTTCCTGCATGTCTTACCAGGTCGTCACTCCATCTAGTGGGGGGTCGCCCTACACTTCGTCTACCGGTACGAGGCTGCCACTCGAGAACCTTTTTTCCCCAACGGTTGTCGGTTCTTCGAGCTATATGGCCGGCCCATTGCCACTTCAGCTTACTAATCCGTTGGGCTATGTCGGTCACTCTGGTTCTACTGCGGATATCCTCATTTCTAAGTTTATCACGCAGAAAAACTCCGAGCATAGCCTTCTCCATAGCTCGCTGAGCGACTTTGAGCGTCCTCATATGGCCAGGAGTGAAGGACCACGTCTCAGTTCCATATGTCATCACTGGCAACACGCACTGGTTGTACAACTTAGTTTTCAGGTTTTGAGGTATACCTGACGAGAAGATGCGTTGTAATTTCCCGAACGCTGCCCAGCCGAGTTGAATCCGTCGATTGACCTCTCGGTCGAAGTTGGACTTACCTAGCCGGACTATTTGTCCCAGGTAAACGTACTCGTCAACAACTTCGAGCTTAGTGCTCCCAACAACTACCGGCATAGGTGTGACATGGACATTAAACATGATCTTTGTTTTGTCAATGTTCATCTTAAGACCTATCCGTTGGGAGGCACTATTGAGGTCATTGAGCATAGTGCTTAAGTCCTCCAGCGATTCTGCCATAAGTACTATATCGTCGGCAAATCGAAAGTGAGTGATGTACTCGCCATTGATGTTAATACCGTATCCTTTCCAGTCCAGTAGCTTGAAAACGTCTTCCAATGCAGCGGTGAAGAGTTTCGGGGAAATAACGTCAACCTGTCTTACACCTCTCTGCAGTTGGATAGGTTTTGTACTCTGGTTCTGTACTCGGATAGCCATCGTAGCCCTATTGTACAAACACTTCAGCACTTCGATATACCGACAGTCAACTTGGCACCGCTGAAGGGACTGTAGCACCGCCCAAATTTCGACGGAATCAAAGGCTTTCTCATAGTCCACATACGCCAGGCAAAGTGGCAGATTGTACTCTTCGGACTTCTGTACAATTTGCCGAAGGGTATGTATGTGGTCTATGGTACTAAAGCCTTTTCGGAAACCGGCTTGTTCGGGAGGCTGGAAGTCGTCGAGTCTGCGTGCGAGACGATTCGTAATGACTCTCGAAAACAGCACGTAGACGCGGCTCAGAAGGGAAATCGGTCTGTAGTTCTTCAAGAGGGAGAGTCACCTTTTTTGAAGAACAAGACCACCGCACTTCTGCTCCACGCCTCCAGAGTAGTGCCACCATGGAGGACGGAATTAAAGAACCTCTGAAGGACTTCAAGTACCGGTTTTCCACCCGCTTTCAGAAGCTCCGCTGTAATTCCATCCTCGCCCGGGGACTTGCTGTTTTTAAGGTGCTGGAGAGCCATTCTAATCTCGCTCAGACGGACGTCCGGGATATCATCGGAATAGTGTCGGATAAGACCCGCTCTTGGATCGTTACTCACACTTGCGTGTGGCTCCAACGATGATGTGTACAGCTGCCCATAGAACCTCTCAATCTCACTCAGAATCTCAGGTGTCCCGGAAACGATGCTGCCACACTCAGTCTTCAGCTTCGACAGTTGGCTCTTACTGGCAGACAGATCTCTGGTAAAGACTTTGGAGCCCTGGTTCCGCTCAATCGCTTCTTCAATACGAGCAGTATTAAATTTGCGTAAGTCTCGCCGCATGCATTTGGAGATCTGTCTGTTCAGTTGCCTGTATGCTGTCAAATCTGTCGACGATTGCAGCCTCATCTCCCGTCTAACAGCCATGAGATTAAGAGTGTGATCGGAGAGCTTTTGTGTTCTTCTGCGGCCGGTCTTGCAGAACTTAGCTCCGACCGCATGGACAGTTTCCACGAGCTTGTCATACAATTGAGCTTGTAATTCAATTAATCTATTATATAATATTTTATATATAATTTTCACTTATCTTTATTTGTATGTATTATTATATTTTTTTATTATTATTTTGTATGCCCCCCTCTATTTTAACTTTTGTTTGCATCATTCCTCTACGCATAGGTTGTCTGGAAGAAATCACTTTCAGAGTGATAAGACCGCCTATTGTACATACTTTCATTTAGTTTTAACTGTACTTGATGTTTCTGTATTGTGGTGTACAAAAAAGAATAAGTAAATAAAGTTCTATTCTAAAAGCAAAAAAGGAGACAATATTATAAACAAATGCAAATTACGACTTAAGTTTGAGACATTAAATATTTAATAAATTATTTAAAGAAACTCTGGTTAAACTGGTGTTACGTTAGCTGCGATCCATTATCAAGATGTTTTAATTAGCGGAATTCAGTAGCGCCAGGCGGTCCCCGTTGTTCAATAAATTACCCAAAAAGTTCGAGAAAGGGTCGAGTTTTAATAACTCCGCGTCTCCGGGGAAGTAAAGAGTATGAAATATATTTTAAATATTCTAAGGATTTATTAAAAGGTATTCTTATCAGATTGGCTCAGACGGAGGGTTCTCTCAGGTGTATGTATATGAATTTTAGTTTGTCTGTATTTCTTTGTGAAAATCTGAAGCAATTGTCGAGGTCTGGGAGATTTAATACCTATTTGCCCTAAAATTCATCGATGTGATTATACTGGTAATAACTTCCCGGTGTCCATAGGCCTATATTATGTCATAGATGTATCCTTACAACGTTTTATCTCAATACAAGTATGTTCTCCAGATATTTTCTTCGCCAAAACATGATTCGAATGGATGGTGAAGAAAATCAAAATATTTTATTTTACTTAAATAAGTGTGACATACGAGCACACAGTCCACCTGATGTAAAAACCTAAGGTCGATTAAAAATTAAAATGCATATTCGTTGTAAAGTGTAAAGGAATCTACAGAGAATTTACGTTGTTATCTGTGGTCAAACCCCCCCCCCCCTCCCCCACGAAGCGATCCGAACCATTCGTGCTGCAGTCATTCAACCACAGCTCTACTACAAAAAAATCAATAAACATTAAGAAAACTTTTTAAATTACGAATGGCGCGTAGATTTATTTGCAGTATTACAATTTTCACCTTTCGCCATTCGTTCCACAACGAGCTTTTGGAATGCTACCGGCCACACTTGAAATATGGTCACAATCGATCGAATAAAGTTTTGTTCTTATTTGAAAGGGATTTAATTCAAAATTCTCGCCGCCGCTGCGAACGGATCTGGCAACAATTCTTATGTAATGGCTTTCCGATGGAATTGTTGTCGTTTAACCGTAAAGTTTCATATTAATTGACATTTTGATTAATGGCGTATGCTTTGATTAATGGCGTACCTATGTCCAGATGTAAAGCATCCCGCTCCTTTTAAATAATACTAGTGTTTACCGTGGTTACCATAGATTAAAATTATTAATTTTTGTTCGTACGAAAATTAATAATTTTAATCAATGGTAACCACGGTTAACTATGACATCTATAAGTTGAACATCTTAAGCGGGCCACACACGCTAGGTAATGCTTGCCAGGTTTGCCTGTGCAAGCAAACCCGCCGGCTCGACCGAGTTCCGTGCGGCACACGCACGTAACGACAAACCTGCACAAGCTCTCAGGCACCATCATGGCGCCGGCAGCGGTGGTTGACGTCGACTCAGTAGCGCTCATAGGATTAGATATTATTTGTAATTTTGAAGAAAAAAAAAGGCAAAAAAACGAAGCCGTACAGAGTGGTGCAAAAAGTGGTTACAGAAAAGGAGAAAATACAGCCATGTCAAATTACTAAAGGAATTAACATATTATCCGAAAGATTACCGTAATTGCTTACGTATGGACGAAAAAACTTATCTTACGCTGTTATCGAAAGTAACTCCATTAATTAATTTTTTTTTGCGCTTTAATTTTTTTGACAACTTCCTCTTTTGTCGCATTTTCCTCTATTTCTCTTAATTTGGTTACAAGTTTTTCATATGCTGCCGCTCTTCTATTTCGGTCATGATACTCTTTATCCTTCAATCGACATATACAGGGCTCCGATTTATATTAATCCAATAAAGTCCTCTAAAATTGCATTTCGTTTGCGAGATGACATTATTGCGCAGTGACGTACGACGCCATATCCCCTCGACACTTGCCGGATAACTGAAGCCCGCCTGCCACACACGTTCAGTTATGCTTGCGCAAGCGACCTGCGCAAGCATAAGCGATCGGTTAAAATATCAATTTCTATATTTTTAATATTGCTTGCACAGGCAAGAAACTATGTCATACACACGTTCAGTTATGCTTGCAGAGTTGAACTGTGCAAGCATAACCATCGGTTATAACCTAGCGTGTGTGCCCGGCTTTAGTATCCCCCGTGACCATGGGTGCTGTAAAGTGCTCGAAACGTCGGGTATTTAAAAAGTTAAATATTATACGCGATAAAATCCGTAAAAACTAGTATTTAAGTACCCGGATGACCGAGCTTTGCTCGGTTTTTTTTTTGTGAAATTACATTTAAAAATTACATACTGATGAAACAAATAATATTTTTTGATCTTATTGACAGAATAGAAAAAACTAAACTGGTTATTTGAATAAAAAATCATGAGTGCAATTAGTTTTATTAAAATTTTCGTATTTTTAAAAAATACTAAAAAAAGGCCTTGAAATAATAGACTTTCTCACAAAAGAAGGGAACTTGAAAAAAAAGAAAAAAAAGCCGGACCAGAGACAGTAGGCGAGCCACGGAACTCCGATATCACGCCCGACCGACTTCCCACCTTGAGCTATTACTGCAGTTACTTATATTGCAGCAGTTTTTTTATTGCCTAAAAAACGGACATTTTCTAAAAATAAATTCTAGCTAGATTGATTTATTGCCTCCGAAACTCCCTGGACACTAAATTTTATGAAAATCGTTGGAGCCTTTCCCGAGATTACGATTATATAATATATATATTATACACATATAAACACTCATGCCTGTCGGTTAAGGGTACTCATATATATAATTGCTCGTTTAAAGGTATAGGATTTAAATGTGTAGTGTTCGCGTAAATATAAGAAATCATCCTGCTGCTCCTCATGAAAGTCCACTTAGGGAAATACCAAAACAAAATTAGTGTGAAGATTTTTGATAGAACAAACATCTCAAAAGCATGTATGCAACATTTTTACAGTTTAAGATAAAATAAATTAGTGCCAGAATTATTGCAATTGTATCGTTAGTCCGTTTAAGGTCTACTTCCGGACCTAAGCTTTCCAGAAACTTGTAAATTTGGTTAAATACATTTTGGTTGGATTTAGTTCGAAAATGTTATTAAACTAAGTTTGTATAAAAATGGTTATCATAATATTAAGGAATTTATGGATGATAATAACCCCTGGGAAGAGTGATCGCTACCAAGCTATTTCTAAATTGTCTTGTGTTGTTAATTGTAAACATGATTGTAAGCTATTATTGAAAAAAAAAACAGTACCGCTGGGTTTCTTGCTGGTCCTTCCCAGTACAGAGGTTTTTTTCGAACCAATGGTAAATGAAAAAAGTGAATTTCAATAAGTATTGTTATAATCGACATTGAATGAAAAAGTTTCTGTTTCTGGTGTAATTGTGTTGTTAGATGAACAGATTTTACGTAATCAGATTCAGATGATAAAAGAAATCCACAAAACGAAACGTGTTCCGGATTTATCTGTTTTATTTACTTAAATTTAATTCAAGGTAGGTGTTTCATTTTCATATTTAATGAACGTTTGTGCAACCAACAGTAATTTATTTGCTTTTTTACTGACGTGGTTAAATAATTAATTAACATCTTTAATCTTAATTAATTTTGAAGTGGTGGAGCCCTTTCGAACGCCGCTGAGTTCGTTCAAATCGGTCAAGCCATTCAAAAGTTGCGAGAGGGTTACATACATTCATACACACACGCACACACACACACACACACACGCACACGCACACGCACACACACACGTACTCACACACACACACACACACACACACACACACACACACACACACACACACACACACACACACACACACACACACACACACACGCACACGCAAACGCACACGCACACGCACACGCACAGATACGCACACACATACAGACATAGTTAAATTCTCGTAGAAATAGTCAGAACGGCTCCCTAGGGCCTCAAAACGTCGAGGTCTGATTAAAACTCCATTTTCGAAAACTGGTGAAACCAAAAACTTCTTAATTTTTTGAAAATCATTGATTTACGTAACAGGACGTTATACGTTTTGGATTCGGTAGATATTATATTTTTAAAATAATGAACGAATTGTACCAATATTTGGTAATAACTTTAAGCGCACTCGTAGTTAGCAAACGCTCAACAAGTATTCCACATTCTAAAACAAGTTTACACATTCTTGCTAGCAACAAGAACACGGCAACGGCACGAATCTACAAACAGTGTGCTATTTTCGTTACAGTAAACAACAGGGGGCGTAGCTCAGATGGTAGAGCGCTCGATTAGCATGCGAGAGGTACCGGGATCGGTACCCGGCGCCTGCAAGTGCTATACTTTTTATGACACTTGTGACATTTTTTTCGTTATTTCCTTTTAGTTTGAAGATGTTTTTATGTTTCTTTTCCCCATAAACCTCGACGTGGATTTTATTTGTTATTTTATGTACATACTTTGTGTTCCATTATTTATAAGTAATATATTTTATAAGTATTTTCAATCCCAATCTGACACGAGTACTATAGAAATACTTACTAATAATATTATACAGTACCATTATAAGTCATCGAGAAGTGGTTTACTGACATAAGCTGAAAATAATAAAAGAGGCTAATTATGGGGGAGACATGTTCAGCACTGAATTTTTGTAATTCTTTTATATTTATTTAAATTCATGAAGTTTCCTTATTACTTATTAGTAGGAAATACATAATAAATCCAATCGAAGTCTGACTTGGTCAAAGCAAATATATTTAAAGTTGTTCAAGAATTAAACGTGTAACCGTGTGACTAAAAATAAAAAAAGCTGCAGTTGCCAACCCGCTTGCCAAGCGTGGCAATTACGGTGAATATCCCCCCTATGAGGTAATTTATAGGGGAGGCCTATGTTAAGTGGAGTTTATTAGGCTGTAACGGTGAGGGTTCAAAAAGCTAACGCATCATGTGCACTCACCGATCCTTTTCTTCCGGGGAAACTGAAGAACACGTCTGGTCCGTTCCTGTGCGGCATCTGACGCAACACGTTTAGCAGCTTCGCAGAGTGACGCGGCTGGAACAATTAAATAAAATTAATATGTCAACAAAGTCACTGAGAGTGATTTAGATATAATAATGGAGAAAAAGCAGGAATTTGAAGTCCAAGTTATTCCAGTCCAAGTGTCTCAATAAACTAGGCTTTCATTTCGTGTAATTAATATACCCTGATAGTGTAATATCCTCCCGATGGAAATACGGTCACAGTGCGCAGGACATGATTATAGTGCCCGAGTGTATGCGAAATCACAGGTACACTTTCTATTCCCTCACTTTCATATTCTTGTGGAACGGTAATCCGACACGACCGGAGAGAGATCGGACGCAACACCAGCGGCTTAACGTGCTTTCCGAAACACATGGTTGTAACACTGCCAACTTGGTGCTAAGAAATCTTGTCAGAAAACCCAATAGTTGATTTTGAGCCCGAGCCGAGCTTCGAACTCGGTACCTCAAGGTCATCAGCCGCGTATACAACTACTGGACCAAAGAGACAGTCATTAGAAGTCGAGGCCGATTGTAACATTATTATGGTATACCAGAAATTGGAATCAGGTAATTGAACTCGAGATATTAACGTGGTTAAAGCCTAGCGTCAGCTATTATAAGTTGCACCACGAATATCCGACCTATTCGATTGAAGATAAACCATGCGTGAACCGAATACAGGTGTAAAATAGCAGCATATAATGCTGCTTTGTTTCGTGCAGTTAGTGACGTCAACCGGAGACACAGTTTTTACAAAAAACGAGACATAAAAAATACGATAAAAAGAAAAAAAATTAATTTATCTAAAACATCTAATTTTAAGTCATATTGAAAGATTTTACGCACTTGCACACAACCATACATATTTGGACAAAATGTGGACTCTAGTAGGTACCATAAGATTGTATATTTTTCTACTATATTGAAATAATATGTTGAAACTTGGACTTGGAAAATCGGCCTTAACAAAAACATCCAAAAATAAGACGTCATCAATTTTTTTTTCCGAAAATAATTGAATATTTTGTACTAATCAACGACGACTAAAACAAGTTGCAGAAAGAACACCTTTTTTAATTTGTCAATTTTGTCAATGGCAACTTATGTTATGGTATGTGATCAAAAACATAAAGTGAAAGATAGAAATCATACTCAGGAGGCATATATTTCGTCTTATCTTTTCATAGATGAAAGGAATTGTAAGGAAAATTAATATCGCCATGCATGACATTGATATGGATACATATTATGTAAGATTTAGCTTCTCATAATGAAGATGAGATAAAATATTTGTACGTTGATGTAATAATATACATTACAGAAACATTCCATACATCACGCGGAAGATTAACAAACAAACTTGGAAGCTTTCTTGAAATTTGATTTCATAACGGGAGTAGCTCTTTTTCTTCAAATCATACTTTCTTTCTTCACCGACCGATGACATCAACTCTAGCTGGACATGGACCTCTGGAGGATAGGGAAGATTTATCTTAACCGTCACGCTTGGTGGGATATATACTCTCATATTGGCTTTTAAAACTATCTAGAATCCAATTGTTATCTACAGTAATTTATTTTAAGTAACAGCCTACTACGTTCCACTCCTAATTACAGGCCTCCTCACAATTCGGAAAAGGTTTTGGGTTCGATCCCCGGCACCAATTAAATTGTTAATAGCAATTTTAAGTGCTCATTAACCAGGTGCTTGGCGGTTAACGAAAATATCGTGAGGAAACCTGAATGTCTGAGGAAGAAATATTTCTTCTTAATTTTTTAATTAATTTTAATTTTTTTTTAAATTTTACTACTTGTATGTTATCAATTCTAATAGAAAAGTAGTCATTTAATAAGTGTAAAAATATTTTAATTTTATTCAAGTACGCATAATAATATAAATTTCACAAAACTTCGAATTAGGTTTCTTTACAATGTGAAAGCACTGATTTTAATTCACACTTCGCTGACTTTTCCAAACGATTACCTACATAAGGCATAAGTTAGATCGTTAGTACAGTACAGAATGTACGAAGATAGACCGTTTCACTTGCCCAACTTGATATCTCTTAGCTGAATTTAGTTGTGAGACAAGAAACCTCATCCCAGTTCTGAGCACCACTAAAAGGCGTCGGCGTAATCACTTGGAAATTTAAGAAAAGTGATATGTTTATATGCTTATATTTCAATGTCATTGGTTTGAAACTAAATATATGTTTTACTTGGATAGCAACTATGTAATTTTTACTAATAAATAAAATTGATGGGTCTGTTTGTAATATTCATATAACTCGTTTCTATTAGGCATCGGAGGTTGTTTTGCACACCATTTAGACACAAACAATCTAATGATTTCTTAGTTTTATTCAACATAACACTTTTGACGTGGGAAAACCACGCTGCTATATTACAGTTGTAGCACGAAGGGGTCGGTTAGACCGAAGTAGGACCCCGCTCTCACAGAATACCAGCGTAAAGTAGCAGTTTAATACTGCTGTGTTTCGCATGGTGAGTGTAGAGTGTCGGAAACCCTTTTTACTGGAAACAAGGCATTTCATCTTAATCCTCACTGGTGACAACGCATCTGCATTTTGATTCTTAATCGAGATTTATGTAGATGTTTATGGGCCACAGCATCCACTTACCATCACGTGACTGAGTGCTCGTATGTCAGCCTATTGTATAAAAAACATTAGTAAAATTTTTCTTAAAATTTTTTTTGTCCGACTGTCTGACCAGGCCAGGTTTGGAACGGCGGAACCGATTGTGATGATAGTTTAGAGATAGAGAGCAATGCAAGGAAGGATTATATTTTATCCGAAAAACTTGGGCATTTAAATAAAAACAAAAAAATTATAAAATAAATACATAAAAGTCTTAAATCTAAACATCCTATAATATCGAGGCGAAACCTGGGCGAGTCGCTAGTTATATGTAAGTATAATAATGACGTGGCTCGTTACTGTGGAAACAAATTCACACGCGTTCACTTAAATTTGACACGCCTTTTTATAGGGGCAAACGTTCATGCGATACCATCAGGTGAGCCTGATGGTAAGTGTTGTCCACCGCCCACGAACATGCGTTGCCGGCTTTTTAAAAAAGAGTAGGCTCTTTTCTTGAAGTTCCCTAAGTCATATCGGTCCGGAAAAATCGCTGTTGGTAGTCGATTCCACAAGGAAGTTGCGTCATGAAGGAAACTTCTTGTGAATCGCACAGTGGTGGAACGCAAATCATCCAGATGGTATGGATGATACCGGGAGTTTGATCGCGATGTACGATGCTCAAATAGAGCGGCTGGAATTAGTCTGAACAATTTCTCAGAGCACTCCCCGTTGTAACTAGTTACATTCCTCCATGCCAGCACAATATTTTTACGAATCAGTTCATGGAATTATTTTCAAACCATAGGAAATAATCATATCTAAGTTTACATACCATTTTTAAACCATAACGTAGTTTAGTTAAAAAAAAAAATATGTTTACGCAGTTTATTTCCGAGCGCGCGCTCGGTGTACTAACGTATAACTTTCATTATGATACTCCCTCAGTCATTCGTGAGCTTATTAAAAATAAATTCATTTTTAAGGTTCCTCTTTAAGCTGGTGTTTAAAAACTTAAACCTGAATAAAATTATTATGCCTATACTTACGACTCTTTTTGCCCACATCAATTCACAGTACTGTAGGAGACATTGCCTCATGTTTAACCTACATTAGTCGAGACTTCACATATAAGATAGATAAGATTTAAGATAAGTAAACCTACAAACGTATCAAGGTGAAAAAGCATTTTTTTTGGAATTATAATAAATGACAAGAGCCACCCCCGCATTATAGGATCAATTGTAGCAGGGCAACAGAGGTCTTTAGGAACTTGTGGATAATACGAGAAATTACAAGAGTAGCGGCTATACGTTCAATTAGTGGCAAGCGTTGTGCTCTTTAAATTTGCATCATTGTAACAAGAGGCCGTAATGATCCGGTAGAAACGAAATGACTTTGTGTTTATTTTTAGGAGCAGGCTTTGTTTTATTTTTTGCGTCCTGTACAATTTATTTACACTTATTTTTGCACTTGAACCGTCGTTTATAAATAAAGTGAGTCGTTTTCTGAAGCTTTAAAACAAAAACAAACTGAAAAATGTTTTAAGACGTTGATAATACGACGATAAGTTACGAATACCTACTACTAATTTCCGTTCCAAAGCTCCGCTTTTTTTTTTAGAAATGTAATAAAGAAGCATACCTCTTTGAGTATTAAACCAATTAATACTCAAAGAGCCTATCTGATAAAAGTGGATGCTGTGGCCTATAAAAACCCTACATCATATCTCGATCAAAAGTTAAAATGCAGGTGCGTTGTCATCCCTGAGTATTATGGAATGCCTCGTTTCCAGTAAAAAGGCTCTCCAGTTTTCTACACTCACCACACGAAACACAGCAGAATTAAGCTCCTATTTTATCGCTCTGAGAGCGTTGTCCTTCCCTTGTAGACCAATGGGTTGACATTCGTGGCACAATCATAATATATTATATAGCGCTTACATTATATAAATAAACATCATCTGCGTCATAATGGTTTTGCTTAATCTGTATTCACATGTTCTAAGATGTATTTATGTTATACTGAAACAAGTTTTATATTATTTGTATGTGAGGAGTAATTTTCTTTGTGAATTAAAATAAGTGATGTAAGTACTTACCTATATTTAATAACAATTCTTAACACTTCGTGTTTATTAGTAAATTATTATTTCTCAGATTTAAGGTACGTTTTTAATGTTGGTAAGTAGTTTTAATGTAAATGAATTTAATCGATATTTTGCTCCAATTTTGCTAATGGGGGTGAGTGTATCTTTTTGGGTAAATAAATTTTTTTGTATTTTTTTAGTTTTTTTTATATATAACAATATTTTATAGTTTTTTTTTTAATTTATTGTAAGAGATAAAAATAATGATAAACTTACCCATTTGCCATTAACGGCTTTCATGGCGTTAAACAGCTGTTTGAGCTCCTTGACTGTGACACTATAACTCGCAAGTACGCCTAACATCTCGATGAGCAGGTCTGAAACAAAAAAAAATATACAATTATTATCTAAACATTAATTTAATGTAATTTTAAGAAACACTGCGAGTTTTCAGTGATGACATATTAATCGGAGACGTGGTCTTTCAATGCTGCAAGGTCGATCAGCGAGCTAAGGGCAAGGTTATGCTGAGTTTATCTACGTGATAGACTTCAAAATGGGGATATCCGCAGTAGAACCAGAGTAGCCGATATAGCGCAACGGATCGATAAGCGAAGCAACAATCAACGACGTTCCTTAAGTGAGGCCTACTTTCATCAATGGAATTGTGATAGACTGTAATGATGAGGATGATAAAACATTATTCTAAGCACTTTGTACGTGGTAGAGCTATGATGGAGCTATATTAGTAGGAGAGTTGTAGCACGAATGGGTAGGCTCGACTAGAGAAGGAGAAGGATCACACTCTCACAGAATACCAGCGTAAAATAGCAGCTTAACGCTGCTGTGTTTCGTGTGGTGAGTGTAGAGAACCGGAGTTCCTCTTTACGGGAAACGAGGCATTCCATTTTAGTTCTAATGCATCTGCATTTTGATTCGTAATCGAGGATAGATGTAGATGTCTATAGGCCATAGCAACCACTTGCCATCATATGGACTGTGTGTTCGTTTGTCTCCATACCTCATTAAAAATACTTCTTGTAATAAAGCAACTAATGTCTATCAAAAATCGTTCAGCAAACCCTGTACACAATACTGTATTGCAAAAATGTATGGATGATGGTAGCGTTCACCTCATTCCCCGGAGTTATTACCTAGGAATGAGGTGATCGCTACCAAGCTCTTTCTAATTTTTGTGGTGTTAATTGTACAACACGGTATGAAATTTTAATTGTTTTCTTTTAAGAAACTATTGGGTTCTATGAAGTCAGAGAGAAAACATAAATAACTATTTGTTTGTTTTTGTTTTTGTAATTTATTGTATGTTTGTCTGTTCTTCGGAATGACTGAATCGATTTTGATGAAACTTTACTAAAAGTTATATACAGCAATGCCTTGAGGAACCTAGGCTGTTTTATTTGAAAAACTTGAAGAAACAAAACCTAATAAAATAAATAGCTATAATTTATATTAAATCTAAATAACGTCATAATATCCAGGCGAAACCAAGGCGAATCACAAGGTAAACATAAGAATAACGTTCAAGTATCTATTACATTATTTATAATCTATTACAATTACAATTGTCGTAGAAGGCGATAGAGGGAAAAAAACAGGAGATTGGCAGCATCCTTCTGATAACAGCTAAAAAAAAATGCGGTTGCCAACCCGCCTACCACGCGTGGCAACTGTGGCAAATCCCCCCTAGGAAATCTATATAGAAGGCCTATGTTCACCAGTGGACTTTTATACGTTGTAATATATAGGTTAGGTAGATTACAATAATTACAATGCTCCAAGATGTTCTCCATTACCGTTAGGGTTGCCACCTTTTTTTGAACAAATATAGTATTTTTCCCCAAAAAGAAAAGGATGCAAAAATATAGTACTTTTGCGTAATTTCGGATAAACAAAGTACACGTTTATTTTTAATCTTTATATCTGTACGTACTCAATACAAATATTAACATACTTTTCCATATACATACATTTGTTACTGCTCTGCTTTTTTTATAGGATAGGGTAACAAAAGAGCACACAGTCCACCTGATGGTAAGTGGTTGCTGTGCCCCATATCCATTTACATCTATCCTCGATTACGTTCAAAATTCAGACGCGTTGTCTCCCGTGAGGACTAAAGTGGAATGACTAGTCTCCATTGAAAAGGGTCTTCGGTTCTCTACCCCCACCATACGAAACACAGCAGCGTTATAAGCTGTTTTACGCTGGTATTCTGCGAGAGCGTGGTTCTTCCCCGGTCGAGCCGATCCATTCGTGCTACAACTAAACTACTAATATAACAGCAGCATGGCTCTACCACGTATAAAATGAATGCTTTGGCCATCAATTTCCACGCGACTTTTAAAATAATTATAGGAATTTGAGCAATTTAGATTCATATTAAAATAAATTTAAAATAAACTTTTAATTAAATTTATACATCGTCTTTTTCTTTCTTCTTTCAATTTTATATTCACGATGAAAAAATTCTTTCCGTAAAACATACTTGTTCCAGACTTCCAATCACAGTTAATATAATAAAGCGACAGTTTAATTAGGGATAAAAATATAGTATTTTTCGTACTATATTATTTTTCAATAATATACAGTAAAATTGACCGAATTATAGTACGACACTTTATATTATAGTACAGGTGGCAGCCCTAATTACCGTAGACTATTAATTTCGATATCCCTATTTGAATTATCAGATTAGTATGCAAGCGTTCAATCGGTGCAGTCAGCCACCACCCACTAAAACATTCAGGTCATCTCTTGCATACCGCACCCTTGTTACGCCTCTGTTGCATTATTAATTTGCTGAATGGCTAATTTTATCGGCGGCAGCTTTGTATCGCAGCTCCCACAAAGCCAGGGATTATGAAGACGTGATAAAATATGCTGATTCGAAAGCTGTACGCTGCTATGTTACTTAGGGAAATATATGTTGCTTTATTTAAATTCTAACATATTAATTTCAGTTTAAAATATAGGGATTCTATAGAAATTAAAGAAACATTAATTATTGCAGAAATAATTATTAAGTTTAAATTACAAAGTCTTGTATACAAATGTTTTGTAAATAAATATTCGTTGCGACATTTTGTATGTGTATTGCCATAAAAATCAAGGTCGCTCAGGAAGCTATGGAGAGTGCTATGCTCGGAACTTCTTTGCTTGATATACCGTGCTTTGTGACATTCCTTAGGGAAAGCCTATGTTAGGCAGTAGACTTATTTTATACGCTTTCAGTTTCCATTGTAAGAAATCATAAGACACGCGGTAGAGTGTCCGGAAAGTTCGAAGAAGAAACGAACTACCTATTTGTATAGATACTTACACGAACAACTTAGAGCTACTTTTGAGTACTATTGGACTTACACACTTGATACCGCATGTGTAATAAAGTCCCCTTGAATACCTAGAAATAGGCCAAATTTTATGACCAAAACTGTCATTATTTCTGTATTACTAAGGTCCGCAAATTGTAATTTTTTGACTCACTGATTCACTGACTCACTCATCAAAAAACAAGACCACTTATAGGTCACTTCTAGTAAATGGTGCAAATATGAGTCTTTGAGAAATGACTATATATTTGTGCCATTTGCTGCAGAGACTATCGGTCCGTGGGGTTCACGTGCAGTGAAGTTCCTAAAGGAACTGTATCTACGGCTGGTCGTCACTGCTGGTGATAAGAGGACTGGTTCTTTCCTCGCTCAAAGGCTAAGTATAGCTATTCAGCGAGGAAACGTAGGCAGCGTACTTGGCACTATACCACGGGGAGCAGGCCTTTCAGACCATTTAAAAATTTTAGTGTTAGTTTTTCTATATTATAATTTTTATATATTGTGTATAATTAGTATTAATTGTAAATATTATAATTTAATTTCATTAATTATACAAACATTATTTGAATAAAAATAAAGAAACATTTTAATTTGATTTTACAGACGACATTCTTTTAAGAAATTTTGCACACGTAAGTATTTTCTTTAAATTGGTAATTTAACATATTTATTATACTGAATATGGGCCAAATTAAGAGTATCCTTAACCGACGATAATGTTGCGTACAAGAAGAAGACGAGAGAAGTGTATCAGGGTCGTACTAAATGGAAATCTGTAGACTGCCCACCCCTCTGATTAACAGACGTGAGTATTTATGTATGTGTATATAAATCAAATAATATCAAACTTGATTTGAAGAACATCCTATAAACAAACAACGCGCTTTTAAAAACGCATCGCTTTTACAATTGCTTTCTACACGCATTCAATTGTATCAGAACATTATAAAACATCATAAAGCGTTAGCTCAACGTTAATACTGCAACGTCACATAAAAGAAATTGGAAGTTCAACATTTTTTTTTCTAGTACAAGTAAAAGTATTTAAGAGCGATGCGCTGTTTCTAACGCCTGTACTAACACTGAGCTAAGAGCAAATTAGAGCACCTACACTCGCTATCATACAGAGTCGTGCCACAAAAAGCGCCCCGGTTTGAATATTCACCGAGTCGTGAAACAAAAAAATGAACGTTTTCAAATTGAAAACGTTTGGCACAAACGGACGCGCTAAATGCAGGCGCTAACCCATTACGCAGATGTTCAATGTACGACACGTGCTTTAAACGGCTCCGGAAGTGGGTTTAACATTAAAAGGTACGATTAAAGCACAAATGTAATATGTATGATGTAAATAACACGTATGTTTTATTCAAACATTAAATAAACTATATGACTAATACTGTTTAGAATACATTTCTTTGCTTTATTTAGCTAACAAACAAGCTAATCTATACATACTACATAAAATTTTAGTAGATCTACATAAAACTGAAGTGTTTGTTTGTAATGTCAAAATAAAAACTTTTTAAAAACAATTTCTAAAATTTTTTTGTCCGTCTATTTGTGCCATACGAAATGGCTGGACCGATTTTGACGGGACGTTCATTAGCAAATAGCTGATCTTACAAGAAGAACCTTAGTCTACTTTTATTTTAGAAAAATAATTAGGGTTCCGCACAAAAATAATTAAAACCCATGAAATCCAATCGTAAAAAATTCCACGCGGACGAAATCGCGTGAAAAGCTAGTTTATCTAAATAAATAAAAATCGATTGCCGCATGTATGGAAGAATATCTCATCACTTAAAAACGGCGGGACAGATTTTGGTGAAATCATAGATATTTTTTTAATATTTCTATGGGTGAAATTTTGTGTGTATGTGTGTTTAAGTCGCTGGATTAGATATACAATTGGACCCGGTAGGTGGCACTGTTGTCGAGATCCAGAAATAACCCGAACGAAGCCGGGGCGATCACTAGTTCATTCCGTAAGTGTAGTCTATGACCGCAACCAGATCCAAACAAGGAAAGCTGTACAGCTTTCCTTGTTTGGATCATATGTACATATGTATTTTCAAATGTCGACTTCATCGAAATTCACAGGCGCGGAAATATAGGTCGTTCGAAACTCCAGTTCGAAGTCGCGAAACGACCGCCATATTGTCCCGACAGTAATCCTACGAGTTGCCGAGGTGACTAATCCCGGCGTAATTCCCGGAAAGTCCGGGATTTGGGGTCGCCTCGGACGTGAGTTTATTTCGGCCCCTGGATATAACTGGACATTGTCATGAGTGTAATGATTGTACTCCGGTGCTTTTGTTTGAAATAATAGTCCGGAATCCCTAAGCAGTAAGCACCCGAACACTAAGTAGATTTTTGTAATGTGTGCAGATAAATGAATAAAATACTTTTGCTATACGAAAATAGTATTTATGCATCAAGCACGTTATAGATTTTTTTAATAATTTTATAGTGCTATAATATAAATTGTGTTGAAGTCAACAACCGATAGCCTACTGAATATTGAGCAGGGGCAGATATTGCCGAAGTTGATAAAATATAAGTGGTTTTTTATAGAATAAGGGTGACAAACGAGCACACAGTCCTCCTGATGGTAAGTGGATGCTGTGGTCCATAGACATCTACATTATCTTCAATTAAGAATCAAAATACAGATGCATTGCCAGCCCTGAGGACTGAAATGGAATGCCTCGTTTCCAGTAAAAAGGGTCTGCGGTTCTCTACACTCACCATACGAAACACAGCAGCATTAAGTTGCTATTTTACGCTAATATTCTGTGAGAGCGTGGTCCAACCCCGGTCGAGTCGACCCATTCGTGCTGCAACCACAATATAGCTGCAGCATGGTTCTACCCAAGTGTATAGGGTTTTTAACTTTTTATACTAAATATAGTATTTTTGAGGCTATGACCAATAAAAATATAGTACATATGTGGTGAAAAAATCAACATAGTTCAGCCACGCTGCAGTTATAGGTATTAATTATAACACAAGTGGGTCGGCTCAATTAAAGAAGGACCAGATTCTTACAAGATATCAGCGTAAAATAGCAGTTTAATACTGCTCTGTTTCGTATAATTAGTGTAGAACACCGAAAACTTTTTAATTGGAACAAGGAATTCGTTTATAGCCCTTACTGTGTGCTCCCTAGCCAAGTCATTGTGTTTGAGCAACAAAATAAAGACTGCTTCTATAAAATTAAAATGACATGGAGTATAATTAATAGTGAAACTGGTAAGGTCAACTCTCGCAATTCAAACTACCGGTTTAGTTTCAACAATAAATTAACTAAATCAGATCAGGATGTTGCAATGGTTTTTAAGAAATATTTTAGTGATATTCCGATATTAACCACTAAGTCACTGAATACTTAAATAGGGTGTCACAGTTTAAATATTTAGGACACATTGTTACAGAGAATCTCAGACAACTGTGATATAGAGAGGGAGCGGAGGGCATTGGCGGTTCGATGCAATATGGTTGCCCGCAGGTTTGCTAGGTGTACTAGAGAAGTCGAAATTACTCTTTTCAAGGCTTACTGCCAAACCTTTTACACCTGCAGCCTGTGGTATAGCTATACGCAAAGGGCCTATAATGCACTTCGCGTCCAATATAATAATGCCTTCAAGATGTTGATGAGCCTTCCCGTGTTCTGCAGTGCATCTGGCATGTTTGCTGAAGCGGGTGTTGATGATTTTCATGGCATCGTACGGAAGCGAATATCGTCCAGCTGGCGCAGATTGCGGGGAGCTCAAACGGCGTCCTGAAGGTAGTTAAAGATAGGCTTGATTGTCCCATTCAAGGGCATTGGACTCAAATGCATATGGGTGGGACAATTAAGTATCTTAATAAATATTTTTAAAATTGTAAGTTATTTAATTTGATTTAATTTAATTTACTAACATAGCTTTTAAGAAATTTACTAACAAATTTGTATGGATTTTTTAATCTGAAATAAACGTTTTATTATTAGTACCCGGTTGACCGAGCTTTGCTCGGTATTTTTCGCTCGATTTTTTTAATTCGTGTGTTTTGGAAATTATATTTAGATACAAATTACATACTGATGAATTATAAATAATATTTTTTGATCTTAGCGACATAGCAGAAAAAACTGAACTGGTTATTTGAATAAAAAATCATGAGTGCAATTATTTTTATTTAAATTTTCGTGTTTTTAAAAAATACTAAAAAAAGGGCTCGAAAAAAATATATTTTCTCAAAAAAGAAAGAAACTTGAAAAAAAAATAAAAAAGTCGGTCGGTCGGTCTGGGCTCGAACCGGGGTTTTACGATTTTGTGACCGCCCATTATACCAATAAGCTATTTATAATCATTACCAAACTGTCAAAATTTACCTTCTTATTCTAACTATATTGTAGCAGTTTTTAATTGCCTAAAAACACGGACAAAAAGACATTTTCTAAAAATAAATCTTAGCTAGATCGATTTATTATCCCCGAAACTCCCTGGACACTAAATTTTATGAAAATCGTTGGAGCCGTTTCCGAGATCCCGATTATATATATATATATATATATACATATATACAAGAATTGCTCGTTTAATAGTATAGGATATATTATATTAATAATTTGCATTTGAATGGAACTAAAACCAAATGTATGAATTTTGTAACTCCTAATGTTAAACATGTCAATACTAACGTAATTTTAAATGGGGAGAAACTGAGTCTTGTTGATACCACCATTTTTCTTGAAATCACACTGGACGCAAAGCTTCAATGGCTCCCACATATGTATATCAAAACTAGCTAGCAGACTTAGTCCTGCAGCATATGTTGTAAAAAAGATTAGAACTCTTACCAGTGTTAAAACAGCTAGAATAGTTTACTTTAGTTATTTCCATAGCATTATGTCGTATGGTATTTTGCTATATGGATACGCGACTAACACTAAAATTATATTTATTTTACAGATGAGGGCCATTAGAGCAATATATAATTTAAAACCAAAAGAGTCACTGAGACGAAAATTTAAGGGAAATTAATATATTAACTCCGGCCTCTCAATACATTTATGAAAATGTGATGTACGTACACAAAAATAAAAGTAGTTTTGCGAAAATAAGTGATATTCATTCTGTAAATACTAGGAACAAGCTAGTCAGTACCAGTTACTCGACTCCACCGAGTCAGTAATTCATTCTTGGGGCGATGTATACGCTTTTACAACAAAATCTCAGAAAATATACAAAGTTTGTCATACACAAAGTTCAAAAATGTTATTAAACTAAGTTTGTATAAAAAGGGTTATTATAATATTAAGGAATTTATGGGTGATAATAACCCCTGGGAAGGGTGATCGCTACCAAGCTAATTCTAATTTGTCTTGTGTTGTTGATTGTAAACACGATTGTAAGCTATTATTGGAAAAAAATAGTCCCGCTGGGTTTCTAGCTGGTTCTTCCCAGGACAGAGGTTTTTTTTGCGAACCAGTGGTAAATGAAAAAAGTGCCTTTCAATAAGTGTTGTTATAATCTACATTGAATAAAAAGTTTCTGTTTCTGTTTCTGTTAAGGGTGGTTAACGCATTTACATTTTGATTATTCATCGCGAATACATGAAGGTGTCTATGGGCCACAGTATGCACTTACCATCAGATTTTATGTGCTCGTTTGTCACTCTTATTGCATATAATATTATATACATTATATTGTGTTATAATATGTTTCAAAAATACTTTTTTAATATTTTGCTCTTTTGAGCTTTTAACCGCATAGAGCTTTGTTTTAATATAAGCTGAGCCTATATTAAGACAGTACCTTCATTTAAGTTATATTACTTATATATTTTAGAATTATATATTTCGGAATCTTTAGTAGGTTTTTTATAGGATGGTTCCTGTGCTCCATAGACATCTACATCTATCCTCGACTACGAATCAAAATGCATATGCGTTGTCACCCGTGAGGACTAAGATGGAATGCCTCATTTCCAGTAAAAAGGGTCTCCGGTTCTCTACACTACACTCACCATACGAAACACAGCAGCATTAAGGCACTATTTTATGTTGGTGCGTGTTGCCAGTGATGACTTACGGATCTGAGACGTGGTCCTTCACTGCTGGCCGGATGAGGACGCTCAAGGTCGCTCAGCGAGCTATGGAGAGGGCTATGCTCGGAATTTCTCTGCATGATAGACTCAGAAATGAGGATATCCGCAGTAAAACCAGAGTGACCGACATAGCCCAACGGATTAGTAAGCTGAAGTGGCAATGGGCCGGCCATATAGCTCGAAGAACCGATAACCGATGGGGACGAAAGGTTTTTGAGTGGCAGCCTCGTACCGGTAGGCGTAGTGTAGGGCGACCCCCCACTAGATGGAGTGACGAGAGCTGGTAAGATATGCAGGAAGTCGATGGATGCAGGTGGCTCAGGACCGTGCTTTGTGGCATTACTTGGGGGAGGCCTATGTTCAGCAGTGGACTTGTGAAGGGCTGTAATGATGATGATGATTACGTTGGTATTCTGTGAGAGCGTGGTCCTTCCCCGGTCGAGCCGACCCATTCGTGCTATACTACTAATATAACTGCAGTATGGCTCTACCACGTAGAGGTAAAGCCATACTGCAGCTACTATATAAGTAAGTTTGGCAACCCTTAACTGTGTATCAAAGGTATGGTTTATTATTAAATTATTTTTTGACCAAGGTGATGGGACGTGTAAGAAAAAGGTATAGACCGTCCATAATAATAAGTGTCAAAATAAAAATGCATTCATTATAAGGCGTGAATTAAATCAATACAAGGTATCACGCATACACAGTGATGTGTACGAACCATATCTCTGTCTATATGGGTACTTATGAATTAAAATATAAACGCGTCGCGTCGCCATAGCCGTTCACGCGGGCTGTCATTTCATTTTATTATCAATTCGCGTAAACATGGCTTCAATTTACGCGTCACTAAGCACCACTGCGCACAGACGTGTTTATGTTAAAATACTTATAAAAAGTACACAGAGTAAGCTTATTGCAGAGAGAGTACTCACAGAGGAATAATATATAACTTTCAATTTTCATCATTAACAATGTGTTCCCGAGTTCTCAAAGCAGGTGAAAATGCTTAGCTTGGATGGAATTGCTAAAATTATTGCCCCAGTCAATTCGAGTACCACGAGTGTCGAATTTGGAAAAATCTTTTTTAAACAAAGGGACAAATATGAAAGATTTATAAGAAGAAAAAATATTTCGAAGACATGTGAAGTTCGCCAACACGCTTTGGAGCATTTGCCCTAAAAACCATCTTAGAAATGAGAGGAGGCCTGTGCCCAGCAGTGGGACGTATATAGGCTGTGACTTTATTTTCAATCTGTCTTCTTTTAAGGTATCTTGCTTTTGAGAGATGTTATTTGTTTGGAATTGCGTTGCATTTACTAGCTTGACTCACTGGCACTTCGAAAAGATGTTGCATCCCTTTGCATATTCTATCGCATCTACTACGGAGAGCGCTCAGAGGAATTGTTTGAACTAATCTCAACCACTAAATTTCATAATCACACGTCGCAACAATACTCGCGATACTATACATCCCATCTGGATGATTATCCAATTTAATAAATCACACTACTAGAAGATTTCTTTCTCGCTCAATTTCCTTGTGGAATCGACGGGCAACAGAATTTTTTCCAGACCGATACGACTTTGGATCTTTGGAACCTTCAAGAATAGGGTCTCGTTTTCTTCGAAGGCCGCCAACGCAACTGCGATTTCCCTGTTCAAGGGCGGCGGTAGTTACTTACCACCAGATGAGCCGCATGCCCCCCCCCCCCCTCTTATATATGTACATATGTATTGATTATGTTGTTAATTTTACTAAAGAACATGCTTCTAGTCACCGAGATTCCTCCCCCTCCTTTCCACAATCGGACAACCAGGCGGTCGGCGGGTCCACTTCCTCTTGTTGTCGATATACTACGCACTAAAACCAAACGGTTAGCTTCTTGTTTTGTAATGTGTACAGCAAAGGAGTGGAAAAATTTTGCCAGCTTCTATCTTTCCGTTCGAATACACTCTGGGTGTTTTAAAAGCAAGAGTGTAGGCTTTTGTTACGCTAAGACAGTGCGGTTTACCATCTAAGGCTGCATCACCACTTACCACCAGGTGTGGTCAAGTGCCAGCTTACAATAAGAAAAAGACTGTAGAAATAACATTTAAAACAAGAAAATAAAGAGATTTCATTTCATACAATATTTCCATATTTTTGTTATAGCAAACCAGGAGCGAAGGACCCACGAGATAGCGACCACTACATCGCCTAAAGCGACGTCGATTTTGGTGCGCACTTTCTTAGGATTAGAACTCTACCTGTCAGTTTTCCTAAATTGATCCGATATTCGTCGTGATCAGAAAATAAATATATTATTAAAGGTTAACGACATCACTGTCTTAAACATTATTATATTTGTCTAACATTCATCGAATTTTTTCAATAAAAAAAAGATATAAAAACCATTAGGTAAATAGATTATATGAACAATAAAGCTATGATACAGTTTTGCTTTTCTTTAATATTACGAAAAATTCGCAGTATTATACAATATTCGTAGGCAACGCGTGTTTTATTTGTTTAGTAAATAAGCAATATGCTTGAATTTAATTGCGAAAAGTTATATCACGCGCGGAAATATTGTCAATAAAAGTGTATTTTTATTTTCATATTAACGCACTAATTTTAGAGCCGTGGCAGATCAGGGTTTAAACGCCAGACGTAAAATTCAAGGTACTCGAGGACCTGGGTTCGCTGTCAGCACCACTGAAATTGTAGATTGCGATGTTAAAGTGCTGAAGTTCTTTGTGTTTGGCAGCAAATTAAAACGTTGAGAAAGCAATCGAATCTGTAATAGTAAGAAATACAACTATTCCAAAGACAATATATACGTGGAAGAGCCGCGCAACAGCTATTTTATGGCATAAGCACGAAATGGGTCGGCTCGACCGGGGAAGGACCACGTTCTTCCGGCATGCCTGCGTAAAATAGCAGCTTAGTGCTGCTATTTTCTACTGCTTCGTTTTGTATATATGGTAAGTGTAGAGAACCGGAGAACCGTTTTTTTCAGTTTCACAATTTCAGTTTTCAGCAGTTTCGTGAAACGTATTGGTCAGAAAAAACTTAACAACAAAAATTTTAATAATAGTTATTCATGTCTTAATACAGCAATTACAGACAGACAATTCAATTTTATTTATAAGTATATATACTGGCGTTTCTTTAGTACATACAATATATTCCATGATAATGTCCTACTTCACGATAAAATAAATTCGTGAAGCTTTTTAAGATAACCACGTAGGTAACTTACGCGACCGTTTCCTATTGTAATAAAAATAACAGTATATCTTCATACTCGCTAAATTCTTCGGTAAACATTATTCCCATTTACGATCCCTTTTATGAATTTTCCGCGTCGTATTTTTCAATGGAAAAGATCATCTGCAAAATGACGAATAAGGCGATTAAATACAATTTCATTAAAGCATTTCTTAAGTCAAGAAAGAAACATTTACGTAATGTAAATACTATCCCTAGCAATTATAGGTCCATATTATTTAAATATTTTTATTTACAGAGGTTATGTTACCATCTCAGAATAAGCGTAATAAACACGAAATTAACTACCGATGAGCACTTAAGATTAAAATCGTCAACAACCTAAACAAAACAAAATAATAAGAAAGTGTACCCTGTGATATAATTATCCTCATGGGGAGAAGAAATATATCTTACAAAATGTAACAAAAATTATTTTAATGATTTTTTCTTAATTCTCTCGCTTTCCCGCAATACGTGGAAGTGATGTCGTGAAAAGGGACGGCTGTATTACAAAATGCCCGGGAAGCGCGCGCTATTTGATTTCACCAATGAGCGCACGCGGTGGTACTCGTAGTAAAGTGTGCTGTTAAGGCCCGTGTCCACTAAACTCGCCGAGCCGAGTCGAATCGAATCGCAGAAAGTCGCCTCCTATATATTTAATATGAAGCTGCGCCCATTAGCAACAAGCCGCGGCGAGCCAAATTGAATCGAATTGCTTGACAGGCGTATTTCTTCGTCGATGAGATTCGATTTCGATTCGATTTAGCGCCTCAGTCGACGCTGAAACGTAGATGCGCGCCAACGTACTTTTATTAATTCTATTTAGTATTCATAAAAATATTTTTGTTTTAATAAAGATGAATGAAGAACTTTTACATAGAATAAACGAAAGTATTGCAAAAATTTAACAGGATCCCTTTTCAACTCTGGATTATAAATGATGAAATTCGCCATAGTTGTTTCCTTTTACTATTATCCTCTGCTTCTTCAAAAAGTATTTGAAATAAATCTCACATCTCTTCATCCGAGCTGTCCATGACGCAAAACGACCTAATTTGACAAAAAGTGTGCGATGAATGAGCGATTCGATTCGATTCTTCAGAGATGGACGCACTAGTAATAAAGACTCGCTTCGATTCTACGCGTTTCTACTGTAGTCGACGCTAGGCTTTATGTAAACTAATTTATTTGTGTCAACTACATTAATATGTATTATAATATAGTAGTGTAGTATATAACAAATTATGTACCTTTTGATAAAAATTGCTTTAAAAAAGTGCAGATCAATGATAAAAAATGCAAGTGATTAACAATGAATTAATGAAATTTTGAGGTTAATATCTCGCCGTCCCCGGATAATAAAATGATAATCACAAAATTGCAACTTTTCAGGAAAAATAAAAAACATGTTTTCGTTGTTTACTCCTTAAAAACTGTACGTAGACTGATGATTGTTAGCTTTGAAAAAAAGTTATTTTTTGTGTGTTCGAAATATTTAAGTGGAACACGCCTAGTTATTAAAATAGAGATATTATTTAAAAAATAAGAAGTTAGTCAAAATCAATCATCGTGTAAGTTGTACAATGTCGATTATCATTTTATTTTCCGTACAGCCTGACCATAGTCAAATATTGCACTCTTTACTTATCATTTTATTCTACGGGTTTTTAAGCTGCAGGTGATCACGATAATACTTTAATATCGTCTTATTCTAGGAAATATTGTAAAACTTTTTTTCTGATAAGGACTTTTAGTTTGGTGTCTCAATAAAACTATGATATAGTATTCAACATTAGTGTTATTCAATATAAGTTTCCGAAAATTAGCTTTGTAACGAATGTCGTCCAAATCGTTGAATAGCAAACAAAACTAGGTTCTCACTCCTCAAAAATCAAAACAAAGTTGAAAAAAAAACAGTATTTTTCTTAATTTACTCTCGTTATACCTATTTGATATTAGTTAAAGTCAGCTTTATGATCACTTGATATCTAAATTATTATTACGAGAAAGAAATTACTAATATTATCTATTACATAATTTGTTATTAATAAAACAGCCTCCAATTCACATTTATCACAAAAAATCAGTTTCTTATAAATTAATGTTTAAAAAATAAAATAAAAGTGGGTGATTATTAATTGATAACCGATGAGGAAGAAAGGTTCTCGAGTGGCAGCCTCTTACCGGTAGGCGTAGTGTAGGGCGACCCCCACTAGATGGAGTGACGACCTGGTAAGACATGCAGGAAGTTGATGGATGCAGGTGGCTCAGGACCGTGCTTTGTGGCTTTACTTGGGGGAGGCTTATATTCAGCAGTGGACTTGTGAAGGGCTGTAATGATGATAATGACGATGATTATGATTATTAATCGTAACGATCTTCCTCACTATCGTTATTGCTACCAGAACAGTTACTGTCATAAGTAAAGAACTCGTAAAAACCACGATAATAACTTGGAATATCTCTTGTCTTACGAAAGCTCATAAGATCATCATATAAAGCATAGCTTATTGAAATAGGCTTAGTGTATGACGTTTGGAGTTCAGGCTCATAGCCAGGACTTAGGCTTGGTAACTGGCCTTACCAACGCGATTTGAATATGAGGCATTTACTTCCATGATTTGAGTTCATGATATTTTTTGGCTCTCCTCATTTTCGAACCAGTTTATTATTTTCTATTAACTCCTTTATACTTTCGAGTTCATAATGATTGTGTTCAGGCGTGTATACAACTCTGTGTTTTGATTCACGTTCAATGGTGACATGAATCGAAAACTCTGGTCGTGGCCGGATTCAAAGAATCCATGTGTGATATTCAATTGAAGCTTCCGTGCAGCATAAAGATATAAAGCGTATATAAATCTGTTTTTGTTTTGTCCGCAACAACCGTTGGAGTAAAATCATATGTTATGGATGCCTCTTTGTTTCTCATTAAGTAGAAATTGTCGTAAGCAACTACCAATTTCATTTGCCCCCCTTATAGCAATCTGACCATGCCAAACATAACAATTTTACTTTGAGTAGCATCATATACTTTGAAATTATAAATGTGATACTTCCTTTTGTAGTGGAAAGATCCAACCTCAGATTGTGGGATGCTCAAAACCTTTTCCAAATCGAAGATTGCTACAGTTGTTTTTGAAGGATCAACAGATTATTTTTCTTCTTTTTTAATTTACCGTACGTTGTTTTTATTTTTTGATGATCATCATATTTTTCTTGCAATATTTCTCGAGTTTCTGAATCGGCCTGTCAATAATGAGCACACTGAGTGCACTCGTTATCGGTCTTTTTTCGTTAAAAAAAAAGTTGGTGTTGAATATTGTCTCGTATTGACATTTAGTGGTTAAATGGCAGTCAGATCTTTGCTGTCCAAACCAGGCTCTGTAGAGGCGGTACATTTTGGATATATTAAGTAGTTCTGAGTGGTATTTCCTTGTAGAATCTTTTTTTACGCAACGGAACTCAACTGTAGGGAACAATTCAACGTGCTTTAAGATGCTCTCTTCTGTCGCAATTTGCATTTTACGTGGAATATTTTCATGTCGCCCTCGTTTGTCTATAAAATATTCGTCAGGTTTAGAATTTTCTAGTGCTGTATAAACAGTTTGATGTGAAATTTTTAAAGTATTTATGAAGAATGTTTTGCACACTTGTTCTTTTTTTTGAGTCTATTATAAAGAAGTAATTGATCGATTGATATTGGTTGCGTTTCCGCTCTACGGTGATTTACTTAACATCTTTGACGAATGTATGATTTACGATAGTTGTCAGTGTCTCTCGTGATCTCTTATTTTATAATATTGCTGCACTATGTACTCTCTCTGCTCATAAGTTATCTTTACGCCACATTTCTTCGGGCACTTACAACTAACTTTTAAAACTTTTTTGTCGTACATTTTCTTCGATCTACATCCTTTATACGAAGCGTATAAAGGATGTAGATCGAAGAAAATGTAATGTATGTCCTAAAGTTTTTAATTATTATTCTTAACATCTTGTTTTTCGTTTAAATTTTGTTTAAGTTTTCTTGTATTTTTTCCCTTTGTTGGTTCTTGAACTATACTAAATGATAACTACACATTTTGATTTGATCTTCTCTATCATAGTTTTCAATATCATAGTTTTCAATCTGGGCTCTGATGGTCAGCTACGTTACTGTTTTCTCCGGTTTGTGTCAGATTTTGATGACTAGTATTATGTTTTCATTGGTAATAATCGTTTTGTCCGACAATATAAAACCAAAAACATTATCAAGTTATAATGTTGCATCCAAATCAAAAAGAGACGGTGATGGTTGTGCTTCTTTTTCATTTTCATGATTATCAATAGTATTACGAGT